>CM061538.1:118894511-119494511 GCA_030864215.1 Capsicum pubescens
GTTAAGTTATAGAGCGTAATTGTTGTTTACCTTAGGACACACAAAAGTGTAAGTTGAGGGTGTTGATGTGTCATGAAAACACGACACTTTCGATGCTTAAAATCATGAATTTATGTAGGTACTTAGTTTGTTTTAGTGGATATGATGCACTTTTGCATTTATTTTAGGAAAAATAGGTCTACCGTAGTATTGGGATGAAAGTAGAAGAAAAGGACCCAAAAAGACCAATTCTGACCAAGATACGAGTCACCAATGAGTCGTCAACTCACTATATGACTCGTAGGATAACTCGTAAGCACAACATAACCTAAAACCAAATTGAGAATCTATGTATGGATAAGATACGACTTAGTCATCCGAGTTGTAAGCAGCGATACGAGTCATATACATAAATTGTAAGCATGATAGAATCTTAAGCATCCATCCAATGTTGAAGTCTCGGAAGTATAAGAGTCAAAAGTCAAAAGTGTAGTTAAAATATATGTAAGAATCCATTTATGTTTCCATTTAGTGGATTTGAATTTATGGCATAACTTTCAATTAATACTTATTGATCAAATGTTAGGACGACGATTCAAATCTTCTAAATGGAGACTAGGAAAAAATGGGGGCACAACGATACTACTTCTTGTCGCCACTTTGAATACTTGAACCATTTTCTCAACTTTATATCAAACCTTTGATTAGGATCATTGGGCATTGGGGTGAACATCAATAGGCTACTAGTTAAACCACAGATTTTAAATTTCTTGGCCTTCAAGTGAGGGACATCATTTTTCCCTTTGGGAATGACAAACTTCAAAACATAGGGACTTTGTACCTCGGACCCAATGTTCATCATTTTCTCAAGTGGTTTGACTTTCATCACATCCACCAAGCATAATTTCAAGAAGTAATTGGAGTGAGCTCGATTTCTCCATTTTGGAGTTGCATTCTCCTTGACATTCTCACCCTGAAATTAACTATAGCCTTCACAAAGAATTTGTTTAGCTTGTTTTTTTTTCACTCTAGTACCATTTCCTCAATTTTGGCATTCTTCATTAATTTTGGTTCATTTGGTTGGTAAATAACCAAAGAATCTTTAATATCAAGTTGTCACGACTTAAGGTTACCCCTCTAGTCGAAACAATGGTGCTTACGACCACAAGTGACCACAAGGTCACTCATGAGCTGGTACCTACCGTGAGCATCGAGTAAAATAGTAATACAACATATGTGTGAAAGATAAGCTGATAAGATACTATAAACTTGAATACTGAATTACGTAATAATAACATGTCTGAAATATCTAACAAAAATGTGGGAAACTAAACTATCTGTATGAAATAACTGATAAAACTGATGAACTGACTGACTGTCTTACCGAGTATCTGAAAGTGTCTAAGTATCATGACGAGTTGATGGGATAAATCACCAACTAACTCAAATCGACTAAATATAAGAAAGTACTAAAATAACAATAAAAACATATCATTTCCTCGATGGATGAGGACACCACTACTGCTGCTTGGTAGCACTGAGCTGCCTAAGAACGGAAGGGAAACTAAGCATCCTATCCTATGTTATAAGACAATATAGCTTAAAGAAAGGTATACGGTCAGTACTTTAAATGTACTGGTATGTGAGATAAGGACTGACTGAAATGCATGAGATAACTAAGCATGAATGCATAAACATGTAATATCTAAGAATGCAAGACCAAGCACAAATATGTTACTGAGATAATCTGAAATCTAAAAGGCTGAAATCTGTACAACTGAATAACTGATAGTCTGTACACTTGGTCAAGAAAACCTGAGCTGAGATACATTGAAATACTGACTAAACTATGAGAGGTATCATGTAACTGACATGCCCGAATGTGAGATAATCGGGGTCCAACCTGTAACCCCAATTGGAAGGGTGTCAGTACCTTGACACGGGTACAAACACATGGCTATATGGATCCACTAATCTATTGTCCCGAAGGACAAAGGTGTCAAGCCTAAATTGATGGGTTACCCCTTAGAGCAAGTCAAGCCTAAACTGATGGGTGACCCTTCATAACCTACCCTGTCTATGTAGTTCTAGAACTCAAGGACTATAACTAACGACTCTGCCAAAACTAATGGGGAAGTCGTCATCCCTACATTCACTCGGTGCTAAATCCTACTCCCAACTGAACAAACATTAGTACTAACTTAAGTTCAACTAAACATAACATTTAATAGTGCTCAATATGATCATAACAATTGAGTAAAATGATAGGATTCATAGTATAAATGACTTATTACTTGAAAATCAAAATCATGTAAACATATAGGTATCGGGTATTCATAACCCACCAGCACTGAATGATTATAATATATGATATAAAAGCTTAAAACTGTAGTATAGAAATCATGGTTCGAAGACCCAGAACATAAACATCTCACCAAATATGAGAGAAATATGAACTTAAACATGGGAATGTGATAAACATAAAAAAACAACATAGGTACATCACTAAATTCATAGGTGAGGGATTTAACAGGAATTCAATGGAATATGACATGGTAACTTGCAACTCAAAACATGAAAATAACTTAATTCACCTTTAAACACTTGTAGACATGGCTTGTAATTGATTTAACAAGAGATTCATGTATTAATTTCATAAAGTAGGGTGAGATTAACACTATTAAGTCAAAAGTAGGGTTTTTGGGCTCAATGGGTGTAAGGGACCCATTGATGAATACCCACATACCTCAATAGATAGTTTCTTAAAGATTTCTAGAGGGTTTCTTAAACTTGGAAGCTCGAACTCTTGCATTCTTGATAAAGGGGCTTGGATTTTGTTCTTGGGAATGGAGGAGGGTTTCTTAAGAGTAATTTTGAGAGAAAGGGGCAAATAATGCTCCTAAGAATGCCCCCAATCATGTTATGGATGATTTGGGTGGAGGGGAAAAGACCCTATTGCCCCTTGATTTTCATTAACAAAAAGTTGGACGAAATACCCTTGGAGTGCGTGACCCTTGGTTGGGTAAAGCGACCCTCGTGCCACGACCCTTTCTTGAGTGAAGCTATCATTATGCCGTGACCTCCCTCACCTGTAGAGCCACCCTCGCACCGTAGACCTATCGCAAGGGCTCTCAGACTCCATTATCCATACACACTCAGAATCCCTTTTAAAAGTCCCAAAACTCCTCCAGATCATACCTTTAACAACCCTAATTATTTTCAACTACAAACCCAACATCTCGGGGTCGGGAAAGAGAAAATAAAATTTCGTGAAGTTTAGGGGTATTGAAAATGACTAAGTCCTTAACACTTAGTGAAAATTTCTAGCCTTGGACACCTTAAGCATGCAACTACAACTGAAACAAAATTAGGATCTTACGGGGTAATATAATATATCCCCCTTGGATACATTCATCCTCAAATGAGGTTGATTAGACTAAGAACACTAAGGCAACTGAGATCATATACTGAACATGCATGACTTGGAATGTGATTACATAATTGAGTCTGAATCATGATACATGACTTGGACTGATTTCGTGAATGCATGCAATGACATGATAATGGTTACATAGATGAAATAGAGAATGAAAAACAGTCAATCTAAGGAAGATCGTCACCTTAAGTTAAATCTGAGTTTGCGGAGAAAAGATGAGGATACTTGGTTCGCATATCTGCTTCTGATTCCAAAGTAGCTCCCTCAACAGACTGATTCTTCCATAGAACTTTAACCAAGGAAATTTCTTTATTCCTTAGCCTACTAATATGACAATCAAGGATCTCAACTGGAAATTCTTCGTAGGAAAGACTATCCTAAGGAACAAAAACAGTTGAATCACAGATGTATTTCTTTAACAAAGAAACATGGAACACCGAATGTATTGATGCCAAATCTGCAGGTAACTCAAGCTCATAAGCTACCTTTCCAAAATAGTTCAAGATTTTATATGGGACAATATAGCGGGGACTGAGTTTCCCCTTCTTGCCAAATCTCTTCACTCCCTTCATAGGCAAAATTTCAAATAGACCAAATCACCAACATCGAACTCAAGATCTCTTTTCCTCACATCCGCATATGATTTATGATGACTTTGGGCTAGTTTCAGCCTCTCTTGAATCAATTGAAATTTCTCCATAACTTCGAACAATGAATTTGGCCCTATCAAAGTAGCCTCACCTGCTTCAAACCAACCAATAGGAGATCTACATCTCCTTCCATAGAGAGCCTTAAATGGAGCCATCTAAATACTGGTGTGAAAGCTATTGTTGTATGCAAACTCAATCAAAGGTAAGTGGTCATCCCAACTACCTTTAAAGTCAATAAAATAGGCCCTCAACATGTCTTCTAAAGTCTGAATGGTCCTCTCTGCCTGACCATCCGTCTGGGGATGAAAAGTTGTACTGAGATGAACTTGGGTACCAACACCCTACTAAAAAGACTTTAAAAAGTGAGAGGTAAACTGAGTACCTCTATATGAATTGATAGGCAACGAAACCCCGTGCAATTTAACCAACTCTCTAAGATAAATCCTGGCATAATCCTCAGCTGAGTAATAAGTATGAACTGGCAAGAAATAGGATGACTTGATCATTCTTTCTATAATGACCCAAATCAAATCATTCTGATGACGCGTACGAGGAAATCCTGTCACAAAATCTATATTCACCACCTCCCACTTCCAAGTGGAGATGCTGAACTCTTGAAGTGTACAACTAGGCCTTTGGTGCTCAACCTTGACCTACTGACAGTTCGGACACTTAGCCACAAACTCTATAATATCTTTTTTCATACCACTTCACCAATAAATTTCCCTTAAGTCACGGTACATCTTAGTGGCTTCGGGGTGGATAAAGTACCACACACCATGCACTTCTGTTAAAATTCGCTGTCTCAAACCATCAACACACAAAACACATAACCTGCCCTGACAATAAAGCACACCATCTCCCCTTTAGGAGAAAACCTCTACTTTCTGATATCTAACTGCCTTCTTCAACTTAACCAAACTAGGATCCCTATCTTTGTTTTCTTTTACTTCAAAAACCAAAGAAGATTCCAAACCATTCAGAACCCATGTACTACCTTCGGCTAAATCAACTAAACGAACACCTAATCAAGCAAGATGGTGAACCTCATGGACTAACTCCGTCTTATCATCCTTTACATGGGTAACACTACCTATAGGCAACCTACTAAGGGCATCTGCCACCATAGTGGCCTTGCACGAATCATATAACACACTTATATATTAATATTTTAACAACTCAAGCCATCTTCTCTGGCAAAGATTTAGGTCTTTCTGCGTGAACACATACTATAAACTCTTGTGATCCATGAACACATCAACATTAACCCCATAAAGACAGTGCTTCCAAATCTTTAAGGCAAAGACAACAACTGCCAACTCAAGATCATGGGTCAGATAATTCTCTTCATGGAGTTTAAACTGTCTAGAGGCATAGACTATGACCTTGACTCTCTACATCAAAACACAACCAACACCAACTATGGAAGCATCACAATAAACTACAAATCCATCTAAACCATCAGGCAAAGTCAAGACTAGGGTGGAGGTGAGTCGATTCGTCAACTCCTGTAAACTCTTCTCACAAGAATATGACTACTAAAATTTGACCTTCTTCTAAGTCAATCAGGACACGAGGGAAGCAATAAAAGAAAACATTCAACAAACCGCCTGTGATAGCCAGCCAAATCTAAGAAACTCCTTATATCTAATAGAAAGATAGGTCTAGGCCAGTTTCTCACTGCTTCAGTCTTTTGAGGGTCAACTCGGATGCCATCATCGAAAACTGCATGGCCAAGGAAAGCTACTGATCTTACCCAAAATTCGCACTTACTGAACTTAGCGAATAACTAATGATCTCTAAAGGTCTTCAACACAACCCTCAGATGATTTGCATAATCATTCTCATTATGGGAATAAACATGGATTTCATCAAGGAAGACTATAACAAACATGTCCAGGTACTAATTAAACACCTTGTTCATCAAGTCCATAAAAGTTGCAGGGGAATTCGTTAGTCCAAAATACATAACTAGGAATTCAAAGTGACCATATCGAGTTTTGAAAGTTGTATTCAAAATGTCACATTCTCTAACTCTAAGCTGATGATAGCCGGATCTGAGGTCTATCTTAGAGAATTAACTAGAACCCTGAAGTTGGTAGAAAAAGTCATCAATTCTAGGGAAGGGATACTTATTCTTGATGGTGACTTTTGTTCAACTGACGGTAGTCGATGCGCATTCTTAGAGAACCATCTTTCTTACACACTAACAGGACTAGAGCGCCCTATGGAAAAACACTAGACTTGATGAAACACATGTCTAAGAGATCTTTTAACTGTTTCTTCAATTCTTTAAATGTAGTTAGAGCAATTTTATAGGGTGGAATAGAGATAGGTTGGGTGTCTGAAAGGAGATCTATTTTGAAGTTGATTTCTCTCTCGGGAGAAACTCTGGGAAAATCTTTAGGGAACACGTCTAGAAATTTATTTACTACTGGAACTGACTCGAGACTCAAAGTTTTGGAACTGGAGTCCTTGACTTGAATAAGATGGTAAGTACACCCTTTTGATATCATCTTTCTTGCCTTAAAGTATGAAATAATCTGACACCTACGCCCTGAAGTAATACCCCTCTATTCGATAACTGGTTCATTAGGAAATTGAAAATGGACAATTCTATTTCTGAAATCGACTGAGGCATAACATGAGTGGAGCCAATCCATACTGAGAATGACATCAAAATCAGTCATCTCTAACTCCACAAGATCAATTGAGGTGATTCTCCGAGATATTATGGCCGGACAATTTTTGTATACCCATCTGGATATAATAGATTAACCCACTGGGGTAGACACTGAGAAAGGCTTTGCGAATGTTTCAAGACTGACACTGAAATTGATAGTTGTATAAGAAGTCACAAAATAAAGTGAATCTTTGGGGTCTAATAAAACATAAACATGAAGATAAAAGACCTGTAACGTACCTGTAACCACCTTAGGAGAACTTTTCTGATCATGCCAAGTATGGAGAGAATACAACTTATTCTAGTACTAACCACTGGTGACATTATACATGGCACCCTGCTGAGTTTGACGACCTGTCGGAGCTACTGAAGAATTAGTTTGGCCCTGTTGGAGATTATTTTTGCCCCTCTAAGAAACCACTGGACGCTCCCAAATCCTGTGGCCTACCTTGCCACATCCAAAACACACATCACTACCCACTCTACACTCACCCTGATATTTCCTACCACATTTTCTACAGAGCGAATTTGTACGACCACTATTCAGACTACCTTGGGACTTAGATCCTGGCACTCTATTCCGACTGTCTTGCTTGAACTTAGGCACTGGAGCACTAGTTGAAGATGGATCTGGGGCTGAAAATTTCTTACATAACTAAAAATAGTTACCGCCTTCTGACCTTGGCTAAGAGAAATTGAAACTACTTATTTTAGCCCTCTTATTATCTCTCTCTTTCTTCTTAAGCTTCTCTTTCTCAATTTCCAGAGTATGAACCATAATTCTAGATAAGTCTATCTCCTTAATAAACATAGCGGTCCTACAATCCTTGACTACACTATCAGATACACCAGACACAAACTTACTCATTCTAGACCTAGAGTCAGCCACCATAGTTGGAGCATACCTTTCCAACTGAGTAAACTTGAGCGAGTACTCCTTCACACTCATACTACCCTATTTCAGGTTTATGAACTCCTAAACCTTAGCTTCCCTTAACTCTAGGAGAAAGAAAATGTCTAAGAAAGCTGTGGTAAACACTTCCTGCTCTACCTGACCTATATCAACACCTCAGTCCTCCCTCCACTGCTTAAACGAGGTGTGAGCTTTACCCTACAAACTGATATGTAGCCAAGACTGTACTCTCACTCGAAGTGACTCCCATGATATCTGTCACTTTCTACACTATATCCAGAAATACCTGCGGGTCCTCCTTAGACTTGGATCCAAAAAACAGAGGGGGATTAATCCAAGTAAAATCCTGAATCCTAACTGCAGCTGTATTTGCCACTGGATTGCCTGGGGAAATAGCCTGTTGGTTGTTCTGAGTAGCTATAGAATGGGCTAAGGTCATAAAAGCAGCCCAAAATTTTGTGTGAAAGACATACTCATTCAGGGGATCTTCCTGAACAGGTGGTAGAGCAGGCTGATCCCCGATCCTTCTTCTATTATTTTTTGTAGGAGGCATTTTTTGTAATGGAATAAAGGATAAATTAGAAAGAGGAATTAAATAGAGTTCATTCTCTTTTGCATGAAAGGAACACTGAAAGAAGGGAAACTTTTCTAAAATATCTCGTGGCCTCTTATCCATAAGTATGGTGCGCTTCACACCCATGTATAAGACTCTACCTAATGCGGCTTTCAGACTCCCTAGGATACTTTAAAACCTTAAGCTATGATACTAAGTTTTTTCACGACCCAAGTCTACCTCTTAGTCGAGACAACGGTGCTTATGGCCAGCAGAGACCACAAGATAACCTATGAGCTGGTACCTGCTGTGAGCACTAAGTAAAATAGTAATACAACACATGTGTAGAAGATAAGATGATAAGATATTGTAAATATGAATACTGAATCACGTAACAATAACATGTCTAAAATATCTCATAAAACTATTAGAAACCAAACTATCTGTATGAAATAACTGATAAAATTAATGAACAGACTGACTATCTCACCGAGTGTCTGAAAGACTCTAAATATTATGAGGAGTTGATGGAATAAATCCCCAACTAACTCTGACCGACTGAACATAAGAAAGTACTAAAATAACCATAAAAGCATATCATGTCCTTAATGGATGGGGACTCACCACTACTATTGTTGGGTAACGCTGAGCTATCTAAGAACGATCGAGAAATTGAGCATCCAAACCATGTTATAAGACAACATAGCACAAAGAAAAGTATGCGGTCAGTACTTTAAATGTACTGGTATGTGCGATAAGGACTAAATGAAATGCATGAGATAACTGAGCATGAATGCATAAACATGTAATATCTAAGAATGCAAGACCAAACACAAACATGTTATTGAGATAATCTAAAATCTAAAAGACTGAAATCTGTATAACTGAATAACTGATAATCTGTATACTTGGTCAAGAAAACCTGAGCTGAGATACACTAAAATACTAACTAAAATTGTGGGAGCTATTATGTAACCGACATGCCCCAATATGAGCTAATCGAGGTCCAACCTATAACTTTAGTTGGAAGTATGTCAGTACCTTGCCACAGGTACTAACGCATGGTTGTGTGGATCCACTAATCTGTTGTCCAAAAGGACCAGGGTGTCATGCCTAAACTAATGGGTGATACTCCTAAATTATGCCTCTCTTACGAGAGAGTAAGAGGTCGTTTTCAAATATATAACCCAACTACGTTGGGGTCGAATCCCACAAGGAATATGGTGCTAATTAAGTTGTATGCAGATTCATTGACTTTTAATCATTCATTTCCATAAAATAAATAGGAGGGATTTGATCCAGTTCACAAATTAATGGTTTCAGTTTAACAATATGAAATACGTGTAGTAGTATTCAAATTCAGAGAAATAGCAAGCTAGGGTTGTGTCCACCTTGTAGTTTTCAATACTTTTTAACTATGGGCTTTACGAATTCATACATGCATCGTGCTTACATAGAATTTATTGTATTTAATAACATAATCCTAGTGTTTCTCAACCATGAAGGACTAATTCACTTTAGTTCTCTCGAATCAAAAACGTGTACCAAAAAAACAATACGAAATCTCCAAGTAGTTAATCCTGCTAAGGCATTAACTTATGAAATAGGGGTTGGTAATCCTATTTTCTTGTCACTACTATCTTTTCCGAACACCAACCTTTCTTTCGAACAAGTTGCGTTTTAAGGCATATCCTCTATGTTTGCAACCATAAGAATTCAAGATAAGCGAAGACAATATGATATAAACAAATCAATGAATAATGAATTCAAAACCCAAAGTGATAGATTGTATGCTACAAGGCTTCCATAACCCTAACTAATAAACTTAGCTACTCATGAATAAAATGAAAATCACAATAGAAATATTCATCATACCAAAAACTAGAAGATGATCTTGGTGTGCGAATTGTGAGAACAAGAGAAAAACATTTTTCTCTCCCTCTCCCCAAGCTAAGCCTCCACTTTCCTTTCAAAAACTAATACATAATAATTCAATAATGAATAAAAATTCAGCATTAAGCCTTTTAATAATCTTTTCTCTCATAATTGCCTTCTAAGCCCCTGAACTAATTATAAATGACAAACTAGTCTTGGACATAGTTTCTAGGCGCCATATTTGGTCCAGACTGCTACTCTCTCTTGTGTCATATTCCATCCGTATTCCATAGTCCCATTATGTCTTCATCTACCTCATTAATACCTGAAACCATGCTAATCACATCGGTTAGCTCAATTACATAGAAGTAGAGTAAAAACATAAGAAACTAGGCATTTTGTTCTCTAAACTTAGCTAAAACATGGATAAGTTATGGTGCTTAGGCGTATAAATACATCCAAGATCAATGGGTGACCCTTGACAGGAAGTCAAGCCTAAACTAACGGGTGACCCCTCATAGCCAACGCTGGCTATGTAGTTTTGAAACTCAGGGACTGCTACTTATGACTTTGCCTAAACTGACGGGGGAGTCGCCATCCCTGCATTGGTTCGGTGCTAAATACTACTCCTAATTGAATTGACACTATTACTAACATAATTTCAATAGAACATAACAACTGATAGTTCTCAACATGATCATAACAACTGAGTAAAATAATAGGATACATGGTGTAATTGACTTATTACTTGAAAATCTAAAATTATGTAAACACATTGGTATCGGGTGTTCATAACTCACCAGCATTGAATGATTATAATATACAATATCAAACCTTAAATATGTAGCATAGAAATCACAGTTCAAAGACCTAGAACATAAACATCTCACCAAATATGAGAGAAACATTAATGTGAACATGGGAATGTGATAAATATAAGAAAACAACATAAGTGCATGACTAAATTCATAGGTGGAGGATTTAACATGAATTCAATGGAATATGACATGGAAACTTGCAACTCTAAACATGAATATAGATTAATTCATTTGAAAACACTTGTAGACATGGCTTGCAATTGATTTAACAAGAGATTTATGGATTAATTTCATAAAGTAGGATGAGATTAACACTTTTAAGTTAAAAGTATGGTTTTTGGGCTCAATAGGTCAAAGGGACATATTGATGAATACCCACATACCTCAATAAATAGTTTCTTTAAGATTTCTTAAGGGTTTCTAAACTTGGAAGCTTGAACTCTTGATTTATTGAGAAAAGGGCTTGGATTTTGTTCTTGGGAAAAGAAGAGGGTTACTTAAGAGTAATATTTAGAGAAAGGGGCAAATAATGCTCCTAATAATGCCCCCAATCATATTATGGATGAGTTGGGTTGAGGGGAAAATACCCAAATGCCCCTTGATTTTCATTAACAAAAAGGTGGATGAAATACTCATGGAGCGCTATGACCCTTGCTTGGGTGAAACGACCCTCACGTCGTGACCCTTGCTTGGGTGAAGACACCAACGCACCATGACCCCCTCACCTATAGATCCACCCTCGCGCTGCATGCCTATTGCAAGGGATCTCAGCCTTGTTATCCAAACACTCCCTGAATCCCCTCCGAAAAACCCAAAACTCCCTCGGATCACACCTTTAACAACCCTAATCATGTTCCAACTCAAAACCCAATGTCTTGGGGTCGGGAAAGCCAAAATTAAATTTCATGAAGTTTAGGGGTATTGAAAATGACTAATCCTTAACACTTAGTGAAAATTTCAAGCCTTGGAACCGTTAAGCATGCAACTACAACTGAACCGAGCTTAGGATCTTACAGGGTATTAAACAAGCTCACCATCAACCTCATGGATTGATAGCTTTTCTTTATCATCCTCATTTTGAAGATTGAGAATTTCATGGTACTTTAAAGATTGTCCTCCTAACCTAATTCCTCTTCTTTTTCACTTTTCTTTCTAAATACCACCATGGATTGATGCGAAAGACGCACGTCCTCCTCTGTTGTAGTCACCAGATCTAAGATAGTTAGAAGCATTACTTCAACATCATTGTATTAGGAACATCGTTCTCTGTTTATCACATCATGAAACCTACTAAACGCATAATAAGAACTAGCATATTTATTAGCATAACTGGGGGAGGGGCATTTGGACAATCACTCCAACATTCATCTCGACCACCACATAAAGGACAATTGTACTCCTAATAAGATTGAGATGGTGCACACACCTCCTTCCAGGGAGTATATTTACATTTTTTCCAAAAGTGAGGTCCACCACAATATGGACATGGATCATCCAGGTAAGATTTTCAACCACTAAATTTATATTCATTCCAAGATGCCATTGTGACAAGTAAACAAAAATAAAAATCTACCTAACACAAGAAACAAAAGAAAATCACAAACAAATATTCACAAGTTTGAATCAAATCAAGCAATCTATAATTTCAAACTAATTCAATATGCCAAAATATTTCTCAAAATGACACTATTTTGATCATGCTCACCTATACCATTGTTTTGGTATAGGATGATCATTGTCAAATATAATTACCCAACTTTGAGTCAGGGTCGAATCCACAAGGAACAATATGAGTGGTGATCGAATAGGTTTAAATAAAAGTCACTTACTAAATTCAAATATGGGATACAAATATTTAGAGGGGTATCGTTTGGAAGGTTGTTTTGACAAAATCTATTCAAACTACCATTTCAGAGCAACAAAAGTAGGTAATATTCCAATAGGACAATAGTCTTGGGATTATGTCTTTCTAGGGGCATATAATGTATGGGTTCATGATAATCAAATGCAAACTATAGTTATGACTATATGGGTAGGCTAGCTTAGGAGTTTTTTATGCTAGTTTTTCAACCAACCACAAAAAATATCACCTATGGAACATTTCAGATACCTTATAGGTGTGGAAAATAAATCCACCCAAAACCTCAATTGGGCATCCCTATTTCTAGGAAGATGCCCAAGACATAGCAAATTTACAATCTATCCCTATTTCTAAGACAATGTAAAAGAATAAGATAATTTCTAACTATTATTTACAAATACCTTGTCCCTCTTTTACGGATGATATAGGATCCAAAATCATACTCACATCTCTCTTTCAAGGATAATATGAGATTTTGGAAATTTAGAATTTTCACCCATAAATCCCAATTCAACAAGCAAGTATTAGTGAAACCAACATCATTAACCAAGGATCTACACTAATAATAAATGCACACACATCTTTGCACCCTATTTTAACATAATCCAAAGATAGATGTTTGGGTACGCATAAAGTTTAAGGAAACAAATATACCAAAATGACCATTCAATGCTTCCATTTTAGGTGTAATCAAGAGTATTCTCCAATTTAACTTCAATTACAACTAAACTCAATTGAAAAATTAACAAAAATATTTTTACCCAATTTAGTAGGGTTACAAAGTAAAAACTTCAAAATTTAGTTGGTGATCTCTAAAATGTGAAAGGGTTTTCATTCTATAGATAATTGGAACCAACTGTGAGAAATTATATTTTTTCCCATGGGATATTTTTTGCTCCATTGAGATCGCCTGTGCTTTATTGCAATCGTGGCTCTCGCTATCACAGTGAACCTATATCGATCGTGTGCCTTGACTGATTTAGGCTGGTCTCGATCGCGACCCTCAGACCGCGATTGCAGTAACTAAGGGTAAGTTCTTGTTCCTAATTTTCATCTTTTGCACTACTTCTTATTTTGATTTCTTTTCATCTTACTTCACTTCTTTTTTTTCCATTATCTATATACTTGCAAAACATGGGAATTAGTGATTTAAAGTGACAAATTTGTCTTATTAACAATGTTTAATCATAGTAGTGTGTACAAATTTGGGTATCAATGAGTGGTAAATTACCACTCATCTTTGGGTTAGAGTCCCAAATGGCTAAATGGGTTGGAGTCCCATAGGCTAAGGGGCTAGAGTCCCTATTGGCTAAGTAGTTTAGTTTGGCAAAATGATAAGCTTGCGAGCGTAAGGGTATGACAATACCTATGGTATGCCTAAATGAATGACTCATTTCTTAATAGATGTGAATATGTGTGAATGTTTTAATTGGGCTTAAAAGGGGTTGTTTATTAAAGACATGAAGGAGGTCCCGAGGGACCAATACTGGAAACCGCATTTGTCGGCGCGGGGGCCTAAATAGTTGGGTGGTTTGAGTCCCCCATATTACATGGTTGGGTGTTCATGTCACCCTTGATATAATATAAGCCTGGATGAATTGATTCCCCCATGGTACATATGTACATATGATTACTCTTTAGTTCATGTGGCTACACGTACTGGGGGCCTTTCAGCTGGGGAAGCTGAATCCATATAGCCTACGGGTGCCTTTTTATGAAGGTTAATTTACATAATCCAAGTTAATGTTTTACTTCATTCTAAGCCTTATTCCCTATCCCTGGCATGTGATATATATATATGCATTAAATTATGTGCATTGGATTTGACTGATTCTTGAATTGTTGATCATAGCATTATTTTATCCCCACCATGAATTACATGCTAGCGCTCTACCCGATAACCATCTCTCGATGCTGTATCCCCATGCTATGCAAGGAACGGTGACATTTCTACTTTTTCTATGCAGTGATAGGTATTTCTTGGATTGTTTGTGAGTTAGCTTGAAGAGGTGAGTCTCCCTCTTCCGAATGGCTAGTTACTTCATGGTCTAGTTTTTGTCATAGAATATTTCATTTAGATTCTTTTTTCTATCATTGGGGGAATATCCCAACTTAAAATGATTTGGTTCTTTTTAGAGGCTTTGTCAATTAATGTAGACTTAGGAGTTGTTATTGGATTTCATAGATTTCATTCTGAGTTAGACATTTCTCTATCTTGTTATATGTTAGAAATTCACCCATTTCTCTCTATTTTGTTTACTTTTGACTAGGCAAAGGGAGCGATCTTCGGTCTAGGGCGACTTAAGATACCCGTCACGGCCAGGCCCTACTTTGTATTATGACAAAGTTGGTATTAGAGCCTAGGTTCATGGTCAATTGGGAGTCCATAAAGTCGTGTCAAGTAGAGTCACTTTTATGGGTGTGTAGTGTACCACACTTATAAGAGAGAGGCTATGAGACATTTAGGAATGTTTCCCTTTCCTGTTGTTCTATTTCAGGCTATAGAGTCTAAGGTCTCAAACTTCTCTAATTCCCGTTTTGTTGCATTTCAGATTGTGCCTCCTAGAAGATCTAATGTTCATGTAAACTCCTACTTATAGGGTACGGACCTGGTCTAGAGGTCTAGATCCTAATTGTACTGCCTCTCGTGGAGTTCAATCAGTCCATACCAGTCCTCCTTGGGCTTTTTGTGCTGATGATGATCATGCCCCACTACCCCAAGGAGACATTTCCAATGTTGAACTCCACCGGTCTATTTATCTACTGACTCAATTGGTGACTTCTCAGTCTTATCATCCTGGTTGTGTTGGTTCTGTTACTCCATTTTCTAAGGTCCCTAGAGTTTCCAAGTTTATGAGGTTGAGTCCTCCGACATTCAACGGTTTAAAGGTGGAGGAGGATCCTCAAAATTTAATTGATGAGATGGAGAATATTTTTTGTGTGATGTATGTTTTTGACCTGAGGGTGTGGAGTTTGCTATATACCAGCTGAAGGAAGTGGCATATCAGTAGTATGAGGAGTGGGAGAATATGTGACATGACCTAACCAAGGTCCTTTTCATAATGTGCATCCCAATCTTATCAGGACTGGAGACCACCTTACTAACCCAACCCAACCTCTAGTCACCTTCCCAGAGTTGGCTGAATTTCAAACATATAATATAACTAATCCCAAAATGAAATACGATGGAATAGTGAGAAATTATGTCCAATGATGTCATCCCCAATAACAATGCCAATGCTATGGATGACACCAATACCGATCCCGCCAATTATAACCCATAGAAGTACCACAAACCCTCTAACCAAAAGAGTAAGAATATCTAGTTGGGACATGCCCCAACTATAGCCAAAACCAATATCCAAAAATAAATTAAAATGTCATAAAATTTTCATAACATGAAATAGAGCCTTTTGAAAAGATAGAAGCTCACCACTTAAATCCAATAGTTGTCCCTGAGGCAAACACTATGTAGGAGCAGTAGAATGGTCGGTCCTACCTAGCATGGATACGCAGCCACCTGAAAATGAGTTAGTAGGTGAAAGCTAGCTTGAACTCAAGATAAGGATAAAATAATACAATTTATAAAATCAAGTAAAACCATCCATAATGCATACAAACTATATATATATAGAGAGAGATATCAATGCTGGGAAAGGGAACCAAGTTTAGCATACTTTTAAAAACTTTACCTGGGTTGTGTAGCTCTGCCATTCTAAACCACCCACGGGATATATGGGTTCACCTTCCCCTGTTGAGAGGGCCCTAGTGTGTGAAAGTGAACGACTAGGGAAGAAAACGTGGGATGACTAGTACATACCCAAATATAAAGTGTGAAATCATGCACACGGTTACTTGGACCAAACCTCACATCAGCAAATATGAGTTTCCAGTTTTTCTCCCTCCCGGTACCTCCACCTTCCAAAGATTTTCTACACACCTCGCCATTATTGCCCAATTAAAATAATTACCAAGAAACCAACCAATCCATTAACCAAGGCCATTAGTAGTGGTATTATCATACCGACTATTCTTGTAAGTTTTATCCATAGACAACCATATATAGGTTTAAGGAATTCTATGTTCCCTTCCATTAACCATATTAAATCACTTGGGGGATTCCCATGTACCCAACAAGCACAACCATTTAGACTTTTTACCTTTCCAAACAATTTAAACCATGCATAATATATTTACCAAGTTTAAAAACAAGCAAAAGTTCCTTTAAAAATAGTGAATGCAATGAAAACATACTTAGAGGCATTTTATCAAACACATTAGGGGCATAATATAACCAAAACCAATTCTAATTACCATTTAATCATTACCATGCCATCCAATCATCCAAAACCAACAATTAAGCATGTAAATACATAACTAAATCCATGGGAAACCATAACCAATCATTTATAATTAAAACCCCCAAATCATAGTTGAAAACCCAAAATCATATAACAGTGAAATCATGAAAATCATTCATAAAACCATGCCTTTAGTTGAAAATAATAGTGAGGGAAGAGAATATGCCTTAATTGACAAGGTAGAAAGAGAGAAACCACTAATAAGATCCCCAAATTAGTTCTCTAGTTAAAACCCTGGCTTTCTTGCCCAAAAGCTTTCGAGAGAATTATAGAGTGTTTAAGAGGAGTTTCTAAGTGTTATTGAATACAATAATAGGGTAAATAACCTCCCAAATGAGTTAGAAGTCGTGGGACCATATTAGTGTAAGTGGGGAAATGTCCAGATTACCCCCACTTAAATTGCACAAAAATCACATCACAGGGGTACGACTGACCCTCATGAGTCATACCCTTCGATACGAGTGGTAAACACCTCTTGTGGCCAAAGCCTCAACTCTTGGACCCAACATTATCTAGTGCATGACTCAACCTACCCAAGTCATATTGACAACATACGATCCATACCCTTCACCCGTATCCCCGGCAGAATAGAGTCCATATGAGGTTTGAACACTGACCACCATACGAGTCTTTGGTATAACTCATACACTGGCTTATGGATCATGGTGATCCATTCATACTCAGATCTAACTTAAGTTACCAAGTCTAAGATTAATCTAAGGAAAACTCAAACCAAATGATTCATATTCAACCATACGACTCGTACCATTCAAGTCGTACTCATTCCAGTGACCAAAATCCATCCAACCAACCAACACTGGCCAATATATGACTGGACCAAACCATTCATACCCTAACATACAGCTCATTCCCATGAGTCGTATTGGGTTCAGAGATCAAAATTCTAGGAAATTTTCTAAGGCCCAAAAACCAGGGTGTTTCTATGATGTGTGAGCAGATGTTAACACATTTGAGGCTTTTAACTGAGAATAATTGCAAGGTCTTAAGAAAATTTTGTCGTTTTTGATTGTTTTATCTTTGATTTTGCAGTACAAGCCAAGATAAAAGAGAACCAACAAGGATGGAAACAAAAGAGTTGAAATCTGAAGAAAATAAAAGAGAAGTGTGTCTGATGACATTCTTGATAAGTCGTCATCCATGTGATAAGTTATCAGAGATACCGTTAGCCATAGACAGAGAATGGACCTCAGCTAAAAGTTGTGATGACATTCCCTAATATGTCATCAAAGAGTTGATAAGTCATCAGGTTTCATCGTCAACCTTAAGACAGAAGTGCTAAATCTAAAGAAGGAGCTAACGACATTTTTGATAAGTCGTCAGACTCTTGATAAGGTGTCACGAATATCGTTATTTAATCTGAGAAATTGCTGAACTCTGTGATTTTGTTTCCATAATTAGGGTGAACTATTTGAATCATAGTTTAGGGTTTTCTAAAAGGGGGAACCTATTTTGGGACACACGTATATTGTTACTTTTCTTTTTAGTTTCTTGGCTTGAAAAACAATTAACTTTGAAGAGATTTTCATCAATATTTTGGGATTTCTATTGTGATCTAATCTGAGAATCACTAGTTACTATTCATCTTGTGGTAAGTTCATCTTTCAAATTATAAATACATCTAGTTGTTTCGCTTATTACATTATGAGTGGCTAAATCTCTTTAACCCGAATTATGGGATCTATAGGTTAATTATTGGTAAGATTATAAGTGTTTAATATTCTATAGGTAATAGGACTCCTTGATAATGCTGAGATTTTAATTATTGTCTATTCGTTGCAAACAATAGATATCACCTGCTTTGATTTGCTTGAGATAAGAAATCAAATATAGTAGGAAGTGAATTATTGACAGGGACTTGGAATAACTAAACTTCCATTTAATAATTGACATTGTAACAAGGTTGATTAACCTGAGGTGAAGTCTGGTTAGTAAATATAAATTCCCAATGTCCGAGAGGATTAGGTAATTAAATGCTTAAGTAGGTCGAGAGACATTTAGGCATAACTTCGATAAAGATAATCTGTTGTCCTACCTACTGTGAGAATATTGAATCACTATTAGCATTGGTCAAGTACTAAAACCCATAGTGAACATAATTCTTGGTTTCCATAAACTATTGATTACAAACACTGAAACTAAAGTTACCATCAATTATTTGCTAATCTCCAAAACCCCCATTTTATCTTTTTATATCATTTGTTTGAATTCAACTTGTATCTATAGTTTCAAATTAGTTCAATCGCTACTCAAATTGTTCTCTTTGGATTTGACCCCGACTCCAAAAGTTGGGTAAATATATTGACGAGGACCGCCTTGCACTAAATTGACGTGTATGTTGAGCGTTATCAAAAATGGCACCGTTGCCAGGGAACAATTTGGCGTATTGAGTTTGTTTGGAATTTTAGTTTACTTGCTTGAATTTAAACTTGTAAGTATTTGTGTAGTTTTTTTTATTTTCTTTTATTCTTTTTTTCACATCTTTTTTGAGATGTCTGCATGGATAGATGGTTTTTTGAGTGATGACGATTCTTGTTATTATTGTGGGATACCTTCACAATATGATGCGGACACTGTTCTAACTGGGGAACAGACTGTAACTTGGTGTTTGGATTGTGGTCAAAGTGATTATTCTGAAGATATGTCTGCTATCACGATTTAAACAGATAAATTGATGAAATAAATTTTAGAGAATCAAGCACACTTGTGGGTAGAGCTGAAGGAGTTACCACTACCACCATGTATACAATGGCTAAACAAAGAAGAATATGAGGAGGACATTAGCCAATTTGTGGAGAAAACATAAGAATCGTAGCCACTCGATTGCCATCTCGATCTTGAGACTGACATTGAGAAGGTGAATAAAAGTGAGTGTGTAGTAGATAGTGTAAATTTTGAAGTAGAATTAGTTTGTCCTCACTCAAAGAATATTTACGCATTATGTTTAGATGATATCTTTTCTGTGGAATCATCTAAAATAGTGGAAGAGTGTGAAGATGAGGAACAAAAATCCTATATTATTTATTTTACATTTGATAAGCAACATAAAAACACACCTCACTTTAAAGCCAAGTGGTTTATCACGCTTAATCCATTACTCAACTTCTTAATTTTTTTACCACCCCCTATGGTCGAGGCAAGAAGATGGACTCTAAGTTGGGGGTGAAATTCATATCCTCAAGGTGGAGGGAAAATCTGAGTTGGGTTATGTCGCGATATTAAATCAGGCACTGCTTAGGAGGAAACCCAAGGTATTTTTTTGTTTGTATTTGTATTATGTGATTGACATCAGATCTTCGTACCCATGGTGCCACAGGTATATTTCTAACTCTTTTTTTTTGGTTTGACGCATTGGGGACATTGCATGATTTTAAGTTGAGGAAGGGGCTAGTTGTGGGTGTTGATGTCCCCTTGAGGTTTTTGTTCTTGTGCCTCCTTTCCCTAGAGTCTTATTCCTAGTAGAGCCTGCATGTCTAGGAGTATTGTGATTTGTTGTAAAATTTTATAGTTGACTAGGAGAAATACAAGTACCTTAGGTAGTTAACATGTTTTTGTTGATTTTTGAACACCTTCCCAATGGTCTGTTTTATAACTGTGTGATGTGAATTTATGTGTGACCACTGTGCATCTTGTTATGGCATTAATACTAGTGACATGATAACCATTGCTAAACAATTGCATGAATCGAATGGGTAGTAGCTTGTGATGTACCTTTGTGCCATGTATGTATGAGATACTACCTAGTTCCAGTTGTGTGTTAAATGCAGAACTTGTCCGGTTGGTCTTGCCTTGGTTGTAGGATAGCGGTTAGGAAAGGATCATAGGTCGTTGTTGATATTAGTCCACTTTTAGACTAAATGACCTTCCATGTGTAAATAATATCCCTTGATCCTAATTTTGAGCCTGAATGCCTATTCTTTTTATTATACCTATCACCTTCCCATTTATATCACAATAAACCTGTTTTGGCCTCGGTCCTTCTTGGATATTGTGCACTTTAACTTAGGCAAATAGGCTAAGTTGAGGGTGGATACCATAGGGGTGCATGATGTAAAATGAGTATGAAGAAAATAGAATAAAAGAAAAAAATAAAAAACTAGGTGTGGTGAAAAAGAATAAGAAAACAAAAAGTTGCGAAAAGGAAGAAATGGTTGTCAAAAAGACCGCACCCTTCCTGAATATGTGTGATCAAGAAAAGAGAAGAATAGAAAAAGGTTAATAAGTGAGACCCCAAAAGCTAGTGTAGTGTCAAGGAGGCTTAGTCACTTTAAATATCATCGAGTATCATACCAGCCCCTAGCCTACATTACAAGCCAAAGAGAGGACCTATAGAGATCCTAGCTGACCTGTCTAAAAGTCTTGGTAATGAAAATAAGTGCAAGCCTATGGTACTTGGCATATATTGATTGGAACATCACTCTGAGAGTGAGTGTACTTTGATTGTCCCCATGGTTACATATATGATTGCTGATATGAGAAAAGGGGGATTTATTTGTTGTGACGGCTCATCAGATATGTTACTAGTTGCTAACTTGTTCGGATAGTGTAATACTAGTCTATGCATGGTTGTTATAGATGAATTAATGTCATATCTTGATTCCTGTTTGTTGCATTGTTGTTCTTCAATAATATACACAGTTGTTCTTGAATTGACTGACCTTGGAGATGGTGAAGATGTTTTGAGATAATATGGATGTTTGACTGCCGAATGTACTTTGTATCCTCTTGGTTGTGTTTGAGTTATTTGAGAAAAAGAAATTGTTTTAAGTTGAGGGTGTTGATGTGTGAGCAGATGCTAACACATTTGAGGCTTTTAACTGAGAATAATTGCAAGGTCTTAAGCAACTTTTGACATTATTGATTGTTTTATCTTTGAATTTACAATAGAAGCCAAGATGCAAGAGAACCAACAAGGATAGAAACAAAGAGTTGAAATCTGAAGCAAATAGAAGAGAAGTGTGTCTGACGACATTCCTGATAAGTCGTCAAAGAGTTAATAAGTCATCAGGTTTCATTATCAACCTTAAGCAGGAAGTGCTAAAACTGAAGAAGGAGCTGACGACATTTATGATAAGTTGTCAGACTCCTGATAAGGTGTCACGAATGTCGTCATCTAATCCGAGAAATTGCTGAACTCTGTGATTTTGTTTCCATAATTAGGGTGAACTATTTGAATCATAGTTTAGGGTTTTCTAAAAGGGGGAACCTATTTTGGGACACACATATATTGTTACTTTTCTCTCTATTTTTTTGGCTTGAAAATTAATTAACTTTGAAGAGATTTTCATCAATATTTTTGGATTTCTATTGTGATCTAATCTGAGCATCACTAGTTACTATTCATCTTGTGGAAAGTTCATCTTTCAAATTATGAATACATCTAGTTGTTTCGCTTATTACATTATGAGTGGCTAAATCTCTTTAATCCGAATTATGGGATCTATGGGTTAAGTCATGGTAAGATGCTAAGTGTTTAAGATTCTAAAGGTAATAGGACTCCTTGATAATTTTGAGATTTTAATTATTGTCTATTCGTTGCAAACAATAGATAACACCTGCTTTGATTTGCTTGAGATAAGAAATCAAATATAGCAGGAAGTGAATTATTGATAGGGACTTGGAAGAACTAAACTTCCATTTAATAATTGACGTTGTAACAAGGTTGATTAACCTGTGGTGAAGTCTGGTTAGTAAATATAAATTCCCTAAGTCCGAGAGGATTAGATAATTAAATACTTAAGTAGGTTGAGAGACATTTAGGCATAACTTCAATAAAGATAATCTGTTTTCCAACCTACTGTGAGAATCTTAAATCACTATTAGCATCTGTCAAGTACTAAAACCCATAGTGAACATAATTCTGGTTTTCCATAAACTCTTGATTACAAACACTGAAACTAAAGTGACCAACAATTAGTTGATAATCTCCAAAACCCCCATTTTATCTTTTCGTATCATTTGTTTGAATTCAACTTGTAGCTATAGTTTCAAATTAGTTTAATCTCCACTTACATTGTTCCCTGTGGATTCGACCCCGACTCCAAAAGTTGGGTAAATATATTGACGACAACCGCCTTGCACTAAATTGACGTGTAGTTGAGCGTTATCTTTCTGTCTCCCCCACTAGGAACATTTTTCCATGAATAACGGACAAGGTAGGGGTAACCACGCGCATGAGTCATTTGAATTATAAAATAAATTTCCAATCTTTAATAAAGTTTAAAAACAAATAGGCAAATATATTAATCTTTCCTTTAACAAACTCAGAAAATAAAGATATGTTGAAGACACATAACTTCCGCATGAATCCTAGGAGAAGAAAATAGAAGTGGATATTTGTACTTCATGTTCTCCTTCACTTCCCATATGGCTTCTTCCACCTTATGGTTCTGCCATAGAACCTTAACCAAAGCCACATCCTTGGTTCGCAACTGACGAACCTGCCTATCCAAGATCTCAATCGGGACCTCTATATATAGCAGAGAATCTGAGATACCCAACCCCTCCAAAGGAACAATTGTAGAAGGATCACCAAGACATTTCCTCAATATGGAGACATGAAATATCGGGTGAACCGATCTCAAGCTAGAACATAACTCCAATTCGTAAGCAACAATACCAACCCTCCAAAAAATCACATAAGGACCAACATACCGGGGACTGAGATTCCCCTTCTTACCAAACCGCACTACTCCCTTCATAGAAGATACCTTGAGGAACACCTTATCCCCAACCTCAAACTCCAAGTCTCTATGCCTAACATCCGCATAGGATTTTTGGCCAATTTGGGCAGCCTTAAGCTTATCTACACCTCTTACCATACAATGCCTCAAAAAGGGCCATGCCAATACTATAATAATTGCTATTGATGTAAGGGAACTCTACCAATGGTAGATGCTCAACCCAACTGCCACCATAATCAACCACACATGCCCAAAGCATATCCTCTAATGTCTAAATAGTTCTTTCTACTTGCCCATCCATCTAAGGATGAAAAGCAGTACTTAGATTCACCTTAGTACCCAATCCCTTCTTAAAAGATCACCTAAAATGAGATGAAAACTGCACACCAAGATCAAAGATAATCAAAATAAGTACCTCATGCAGCTTTAAAATCTCCTAAAGATATACCTTCTCATAATCCCCTGCTGAAAAGGTAGTCCTCACTGGCAAGAAATGAGCAAACTTTGTTATCCTATCCATGATGACCCAAATCAAATCATATTAATTCTGAAACTGAGGAAGACCGGTAATGAAATCCATATTGATTACCTCCCATTTCCATTTAGGAAAAACAACCTCCTAATACAATCCACTAAGCCTCACGTGTTCAATTTTAACTTGTTGACACACCAAGCACTTGGCCACAAAATTAGCTATATCCCTTTTCATACCATTCCACCAATACATCTCCTTGAGATCATGATGCATCTCTGTCGAGTAAGGATGTACAACGTAGCATGATTTGTGCGCCTCATCCAAGATTCTTTGCCATAAATCGTTGACATTAGCAATGCACAACTTTCTGTAGTACAATAAAGTACCATCACCACTGATCTCAAACACCATCACCTTTTTCCCACCAGCATCAACCTTAATTTTTATCAAGATAGGATCCAGCACATGCTTCTCCTTGATCACTACACCAAGAGACGATCAAACCACTTCTTGTACCATTACACCTCCATCCTTAAGGTCCAAGAGGCAAACTCCAAGATTAGCCAAATGGTAAATATCCTTCAGAAATTCCTGTTCTCCTTTCTCCACATGAGCTAAACTCCCCATAGACAACTTTCTAAGAGCTTCAGCAACCACGTTAGCCTTACCTAAGTGATAGTGAAGGCTCATGTCATAGTCTTTAAGAAGCTCAAACCATCTCCCCTGCCTTAGATTTAGATCCTTCTGAGTGAACACATACTGTAGACTCTTATGATAAAAAAGATATCTACGTTCACTCCATACAGATAATGCCGCCATATTTTCAAAGCAAAAACCACCGCCAATAGATCCAAATCATGAGTAGGGTAGTTCCTCTCATGCACCTTTAACTGCCTAGAAGCATAGGCAATCACCTTCTGATGCTTCATCAAGACACAACAAAGTCCCACCCTAAATGCATTACAATAATCCACAAACCCCTCACTGCCCTCAGGCAATGTCAAAACCAAAGCCGAAGTTATCTTATCTTTCAACTTCTCAAACTTCCCCTCACAAGCATCTGACCAAGAAAATTTTACCTTTTTCTGAGTCAACTTAGTCAAAGGAGAAGCTATCATTGAAAATCTCTCCATAAACTATCGATAATACCCAGCTAAATCCAAGAAGCTTCGAATGTCGGTTGGAGTCATGGGTCAAGGCCATCTTTTTACCACAACCACCTTTTGTGTATCCACCATGATCCCGTCTCTAGACATAATATAACTAAGAAAAGTCACAGCGTTCACCCAAAACTCACACTTGGAGAACTTGACATACAATTGTTATTCCTTTAAGGTTTGTAATACCACATGGAGGTGATTAGCATGATCCACCTTACTTTTGTAATAAACCAGAATGTCATCAATAAACATAATAATGAAGAGATCCAAGAACTGCCTGAAAACCTTGTTCATCAGAACCATAAATATCATCAAGGAAACAGTCAAACCAAATGACATCACCAAGAATTCAAAGTGCCTATACCAAGTATGAAAAACTGTCTTAAGGATATCCTCCTCCCTAATCTTTAGCTGATGATACCCAGATCGAAGATCTATCTTAGAAAAGAACTTGACACCTTGCAACTGATCAAACAAGTCATCTATTCTTGGAAGAGAATACTTGTTCTTGGTCCTTACCTTATCCAACTATCGATAATTAATGCACATCCAAAGAGAACCATCCTTATTGCATACGAACAACACCGGTACACCCCATGGAGATACACTAGGATTAATAAACCCCTTATCTAGATGATCCTTAAGTAGCTCCGTTGGTTTTTCTTAACTCACCCAGATCCATTCTATAAGGAGGAATAAATATTGGATGAGCGTCTAAAACCAAATCAATACCAAACTCTATTTCCCTATCCAGAAGAACACCAGAAAGATCATCCAGAAAGATCTTAAGTAACTTATTTACCACCAAGACTAACTGTAAAGAAGGACCATCCAAGTTAGAATCCATAACTTGGGACAAGTGATAAATACAACCTTTAGAGATTAACCTTTGAGCTCTAAGATAAGAAATAAACCTCTTCCTAGGAGCTAGGGAACCACCCTCTCACTCTACAACTATTTTACCAGGGATCTTAAAGACAACTTTACAAGTCTGACAATCCAAGGAGGTATAACAGGAGTGTAACCAATCCATCCCCAGAATAACATCAAAGTCCACCATATTATGTTCAAATAAATCAACCCAAGTATGCCTACCACCAACAGATACCATACCCCTCTATAGACACTCTTAGTAATAATCGAGTCACTTACCAGGGTAGAAATAGAAAAAGGAATTGAACAACCTCAGGATCAAAATGAATACATACATCTACATATGGGGTCATATAGGAAAGAGTGGACCCCAGATCAAATAGATAATACGGTCACAAGTAAAGAGTTATAATGTACTAGTAACGACATTAGGTGATACCTCAAATTCCTACCAAGATGTAAGAGAATACAACCTATTTTGAACAGTACCGATACTAGAAGCAGCAGCAGACATTGAAGCAGCACCACTAGGTGCAAGAGCAGAAGATGAAGCCACTGGTACCTTACTTGCTCCCGTAGCAACCTTATTAACCAGATAATTCCTGAGTCGATGGCCTACCTGGCCATACATGATGCATTTGTCCCTCCCTTCCTCCCATTACCCCAGATGAGGACAACCATAAAACTAATAAAGAGGGCATAAAGAAACCAACTGACTACCACTCACCTAAGATTAGGCACCCCGTGCAAGGAAATTATCACCACCCTAATAATGCCTATCATCTAACCACCTCAGGTAAGGAGTGTTAGTAGTAGAGAAGGAACCAGAACTCCCCCACTTTTTTTCCACCATTTGCCTCCATCTCGACCACCCTGAGACTGCGCACCTCTTTATTTAGAAAACCTGTTCCTCTTACCCTACCTATCTCTAAACTCTACCTATTTCTTATTCTCATCCCCACCTATTGCATATGAATGGTAAACTTGGAAATGTACATATCTTCAATTAGAAAACTCATCTTACTTTCCAAGATCAAATCTCTATTCAACCCAGAAGCAAACTTTCTTATCCTCTCTCTTAAGTCAACCACCAAATCAGGAGCATACCTTGACATCTGCTAAAATTTCAAAACATATTCCTTGACAAATATCTTACATTGCTTAAGATTTACAAAATCCTATATCTTTGCTTCCCTCAGCTCTTGAGAAAAGAAACTATCTAGAAAAACACCTAAAAAAGCATCCCATAAAGATGACTCTTCCACATCACCTCTATCTCTATCCCACTCTTCGTACCATTGGTACATAATATCTTTGAGTTGATAAGCTGCAAAGTTTACACCTTCCATGTTTGTAGCCTGTATCACCCTGAATATCTTCTCCATTTCATCTAAGAAATCTTGAGGATCCTCCTCCACCTTTAAAGCAGTAAAAGTAGGAGGATTCAGTTTCATAAACTAATCAGCCCTTATAGCCTTAGCAGATAACCCACCAGATGCATCTCGCTCAGCCTGAGAAACAACCAATTGAGCAATAGTATGAATAGACTGGAAAAATTCTACATTAGTCACCTCACCCTGAGAAGGACTAGTAGAAACCAGAGTAACTCTTGAACAATTAGAGATAGGACCCTGAGATAGAAGAAGAACTCCAGACATAGGACGTACCCCATCAACATTGTCTCCAGATGGGACTAAAGAGTTTCCTTATGTTCTAGATCGTTGAGGCGTGATCTGAAAAGTGAACCAATGATTAGAGAAGAATTCCAGGACTTAGACTCCAACATTGAAAATAAAATACCAAGAAAGTGAAACAATCTTACATGTCTTATAGCCTCTCTCTTATAAGTGTGACGTTCTACATACCCCTAAAAGAGACTCTACTAGACACGGCTTTATGGACTCCCAGTTGACCATGAACCTAAATCACTGATACCAACTTGAAACAACCCGACTTGGGGCCTTGTCATAATGGGCATCCCAAGTACGACCAGGACCGTAGACCACCCCAGTTACCCAGCCCAACCTCCAGTCGCTTTCCTTGAGTTAGCTAAATTTTGAACATATAACAAGATAGCATGAGTGGACAAGATCTGACTTTGGGATAGCTCTATTCCAAAACCACCCCTACCAAGTCCTCCCATCCACCAAAATGTACCAACCAAACCACCAAGCCAAACCAATATCGAACCAAGGGCCATAAACTAGGCCATAACCAAATGAGTTCCAAAACATAATATGATTAATCCCAAAATAAAATACGATGAAACAATGAGAAATTATGTCCAATGATGTTAGCCCCAATACCAATGCCAATGCTAAGGATGACACTAATACCAACCCCTACCCCCATTCCAACTCATAGAAGTACCACAAAGCCTCTAACAAAAAGAGTAAGGATATTCGGTTGAGACATGCCCCCAACCATAGCCAAAACTAATATAAAAAAATAAATCAAAATGCCTAAAAATATTTATAACATGAAACAAAGCCTTCCAGAAAGATGGAAGCTCACCACTTTAATCCAACAGTTGTCCCCGAGTCAATAACTATGTAGGAGGAGTAGAATGGTTAGTTCCTATATAACGAGGGTATATAGCTACCCGAAGATAGGTTAACAGGTGAACTATAACATTAACTCAGGATAAGGATAAAATAATGCCTTTTATAAAACCAAGTTAAACCATCCATAATGCATACAAACCACACATATATATATATTATGGATATCTATGCCGAGAAAGGGAATCGAGTGTAGAATGCCTTTAAAACCTTTACCTGGGTGGTGTAGCTCTGCCATCCTAAACCACCCACAGGCTATATGGGTTCATCTCCCCCTGTTGAAAGGGCCCCAGTGCGTGAAGCCACATGACTAGGGAAGAAAACTTGGGATGAATAGTACACCCCCAATATACAGTATGACATCATACACACGGTAAGTTGGACCAAAACTCACATTGGTAAATATGATTTTCCAGTTTTGGTCCTCCCTAGACCTCCACCTTTCACGACTTTACAACATAATCCATCATTACTGTGCAATTAAACCATTACCAAGCAACCAACCAATCCACTAACCAAGTCCATTAGTAGTGGTATCATCATATTAACTATACTTGAAAGTTTTATCCATAGCCAACCATATACAGGTTTAAGGGATTCCATGTTCCCTTCCATTAACCATATTAAACCACTTGGGGGATTTTTATGTACCTCACAAGAATAACTATTTAGCCTTTTTAGCTTTCTAAACGATTTAAACCATGCATAATATCTTTACCAAGTTTAAAAACAAGCAAAAGCTCTATTAAAAATAGTGAATGCAATGAAAACATACTTAGAGGTATTTTGTCAAAAATATTGGGGCCATAATATAACCAAAACCAATTCTAATTACCATTTAACCATTCCCATGCCATTCAATTTTCCAAAACCACCAATTAAGCATGTAATTATGTAATTAAAACCATATAAAACCATAACCAATCATTTACAATCAAAATGCCCAAATCATAGTTGAAAACCCAAAATTATAAAATAATGAAATCATGAAAACCATTCATAAAAACCATACCTTTAGTTGGAACAAGTAGTGATGGAAGAGAACATGACTTAATTGACAAGGCAGACAAAGAGAAACCACCAACAAGATCCCCAAATTAGTCCTCTAGTTGAAACCCTAGATTCATTGCCCAAAACCTCTTGAGAGAATTATAAAGTGTTTAGGAAGAGTTTCTAAGTGTTATTGAATACAATAATAGTGTAAATAATCTCCCAAGTAAGTTAGAAGTCATGGGACCTTATTAGGATAAGTGGAGAAATATCCAGATTACCCCCATTTAAGTTGCACCAAAATCCCATCATAAGGGTACGACTGACCCTCAGGAGTCATACCCTTTGATTCGAGTGGTACCCAGCACTTGTATCCAAATCCTCAAGCCTTGGACCCAATATTGTCCAGTGTACGACTTAACCTTCGAATGTCGTATTGACAACATATGATCCGTACCCTTCACCCGTATCCCTGATAGAATAAAATCCACAGTAGGTTTGAATATAGCCCCCAGATGAGTCCTGGATACGACTCATACCCTGGCTTATGACTCATGGTAAGACATTCGTACTATGATTCAACTTAAGTTACCAAGTCTAAGATTAAGCTATGGAAAACCCAAACTAAACTATCTATATCCAACCATAAAACTCATACCATTCAATTCATACTCATTTCAGTAACCAAAATCTATCCACTTAACCAACACTTGCCAATATACAAATGGACCATACCATTTGTACCCCAACATACAGCTCATTCCCATGAGTCATATTGGGCCCAAATATTAGAATTCTAGGAAATTTTCTAAGGTCCAGAAACTAAAGTGTTTCAACAGGAGGGGAGATAATGTTGAGCCAGCTATATGGGACGAATTTTCTAGTACTTTTCTAGATTGCTTCTTTTCTTAGAAGTTGAGAGAGGTGAAGGACGAGGAATTCATAAATTTGAAACAAGGAAGAATGACTATGAAAGAATATTCCTTGAAGTTTCATCAGTTATCTCATTATGCTCCGGAGTTGGTGTCTTCTATGAGGGAGAGGATGAGAAAGTTTGCATCGGGCTTGTCTTGGGACTTAGTATTGGTGTGCAAGGCCACCTTGTTGAACAAGGATATGTATATCTCTAGGTTGGTTGTGTACATGCAACAGGTTTAAAAGGAAAACAAGAAATAAGTCAAAATAGGAGAGGCACGATTAGAAATTCAAGTATTTTGAGAAGAGAGAAGGCCATCAGAATAATGGTAGGGATAGAAGGTAGTGGTCTAAGATGAGGTGAGGAAATTCTTTTTCCTACTGTACGGCTAGTGATCTATATCTGAAGTCATCGAGTCATCATCTTGTTTAGACAAATAATGGATTTAGGAAAAAAGGTGCTCAGTCTCAGGCCAGTGGGACTCAACTGGCCCTATCTTATCCTTTTTGTCATTTTGTGGGAAGGTGCATCATAGAATGTGTGATGAGAGGAGGAATAAGTACTTTAATAATGGTTAGTTTGGTCACTTACAATGGGATTGTCCTTTGAGGCTTGCTTCTGGAGTTAATAAGGTTCCCATTGCTATTTCTTTAGATCCTGTGCCAAAGGGTGCTACTTTTAGTATCGAAACTAGATGGAATCGTCTGTATGCTCTTTCCACCTATTAAAAATCTGAGGCTTCTCCTAATGTTGTTACTGGTATATTATAGCTTTTCTCTTGTTATGTGTATTATCTTCTAGATCTGGGGTATACTCTTTCTTATGTAACCCCTTATGTGGCTATTCATTTTGGTTTCAGTCCTAAGTGTATTTTTTATCCCTATTCTATGTCTACCCCAGTAGGTGACTAGATTGTGGCTAAAAAGGTCTATAGGGGTTGTGTGTTACATATTTTTAGTAGAGAGACGATGTTATTTTAGGGATGGATTGGCTCTATTCATGCTATGTATCTCTTGATTGTAGGACCCAAAAGGTCAGTTTCCAATTCCCGAATAAACTAGTGATTGAGTGGGTAGGTAGTTCCCTAGTACCTAAGGAAGGTTTATTTTGTACCTTCGATCTCGAAAGTTAATTTCCAAGGGGTGTCTTTATGATTTCATCGGGGTTAAAGATTCAAACTTGAAGAATCTTTTATTGTAATCCGTCCTATCACCATTCCCTAGTATAGAATGGCTCTGGCTCAGTTGAAAGAAATTAAGAAGAAGTTAAAATATCTTTTTAATAAGGGTTTTATTTGTCCTAGTGTCTCTCCATAGGATGTTCCTATGCTATTCGTGTGTAAGAAGAATGGTTCCCTTTGGATGTGTATAGATTATTGGCAGTTAAATAAGGTGACAATAAAGAATAAGTAACCTGTTCCTAATATTAATGACCTATTTGACCAGCTTCAGGGTGCTAAATACTTTCCTAATATTGATCTTTATTTGGGTTATCATCATTTGAAAATTTGGAAGGTGGATATCCTAAGACTATTTTTCAAACCTGGTAGGGTCATTATGAGTTTTTGGTGATGTCTTTTAGTTTGAATAATGCTCCAATTACATTTATGGATCTTATGAACTGGGTATTTTGTCAGTTCTTAGATTTGTTTGTGATTGTGTCAATTAATGATATATTAGTATATTTGAAGAGTGAGGAAGATCATTACAATCAAGTCTGTATAGTGTTGCAGACCCTTAAGGATCGGTGTTTGTATGCTAAGTTTTTTAAGTGTGAGTTCTACTTGAATGCTGTTACTTTTTTGGGTCATTTTTGATTCTAGTGAAGGTATCATGATGGATCCATAAAAAGTTGTGGTATTTAGAAAGTGGCCTAGACCCACGACTCTAATTGATATTTGGAGATTCTTGGGTTTAGCTGGGTATTATAGATGGTTTGTGGAGAGTTTCTTATCCATTGCTGCTCTATTGACTAAGTTGACTCAAAAAAAGGGGAATTTTCTGTGGTCGGATGCTTGTGAGGGTAGCTTTGAGATGTTTAAGAATAAGTTGACTTGTACTCCAATTTTGAGCCTACTGAGGGTACTGACGATTTTTTTTATCTATTATTAGGCGTCCCATGTAGGACTTGGTTGTGTTTTGATACAACATGGTAAGGTGGTGGCATATGCTTCTAGGTAATTGAAAGTTCATGAGTAGAATTATCCAACTCATGATTTAGAGTTGTTGGTTGTAGTGTTTGCCTTAAAGATCTGGCATCACTACTTATATGGGGTATATGTTGATATCTTCTTAGATTATAAAATCCTGTAATATGTGTTCACCTAGAAGGAGTTGAATCTCAGTCAAAAGAGATGGCTTGAGTTGCTCAAGGATTATAATATGAGTCTACATTACCATCCAGGTAAATCTAACATAGTTTCTGATGTTCTTAGTAGGTTGTCCATGGGAAGCTTATCTCATGTGGATGAGGAGAAGCAGGGTTTGGTGAAGGATATTCACCGGTTGCCTAATCTTAAAGTTTGTCATTTGGATTCTGAGGATGGAAGTGTGATTGTTTAGGAGGTGGTGAAATCATCTCTTAGTGCTTAGGTGAAGGAGAAAAAAGTTTTGGATCCTATCTTGATGTAGATTAAAAAAGATATGGGTTAATTGAAAGTGATGGCTTCTGAGATTGGTGGTGATGGTATGTTGAGGTACCAAGATAGGTTGTGTGTTCTCGATTTTGATAGGTTGTGAGAAAGGATTTTGTTTGAGGCTCATGAGTCGTGGTATATGGTTTATCCTGGTTCGATGAAAATATATCATGATTTGAAGAAGATGTATTCGTGGAACCACATGAAGAGCGATGCGGCCAATTTCATGGATAAGTGTATGGTTTGTCAACAAGTGATGGTTGAGCACTTAAGGTCTGGTGGATTATCACGAGAGATTGAGTTGACTGTGTGAAAATGGGAAGTGATTAATATGGATTTTATACTAGATTTTTGCAGTCTCGTAGCCAGTTTAATTCGATTTGGGTCATCGTGGATAGGATGACTAAGTCTGTTTATTTCTTGCCCGTGAGGACTAATTATGCTCTAGAGAATTATACGAAGTTGTTCATTCAGGAGATCATCAAGTTGAATGGTACTTCAGTCTCTATCATCTAGGATAGAGGTACACAGTTCTCATCTCACTTCTGGAATTCATTTTAGAGAGGTTTGGGAACTAAGGTAAACCTTAGCAGCACCTTCCACCCTCAGATGGATGGACAAGCGAAGAGGACTATTCAGACCTTGAAGTATATACTAAAGGCTTGTGTGATTTACTTTACTGGTTATTGGGTCAATCAGTTGCCTCTTATAGAGTTTGCGTATAATATCACCTATCATTCCAGCATACAGATGGCTCCATTCGACGCTTTGTATGGTAGGAGATGGCATTCTCCTATTGGGCGGTTTAAAGTTAGTGAGGCTGGATTATTTGGTCTTGATTTGGTTCATCAGGCAATAGAGAAGGTGATTTTAATTAGGTACAGGATTAACATCACCCAAAGTCCCCAAAAGTCCTATGCAGATATGAGAAAAATGGAGTTGGAGTTTGATGTGAGGAAAATGGAGTTGGAGTTTGATATGAGGAAAATGGAGTTGGAGATTGATGTTGGATATTTGGACTTGATGTCCTCTTCAGCTTCCCAACTCCAACTCCAACAAAGATATTAAGGTTCCGAAGTAGCTTGAGGTATGTTAAGCTGCTTAAGGTATGCGTTTTCCTTAACATCTTTGTTTTGTGTTTGTTAAACAAAAGTGTGGTTGTGTTCTGTGTTAAATTGTGTTAATGAATGCTTTGTCTTATCATTTGGAAACGAATGATCTTGGGGGGAGGGGAGAATATAACATCCTCGATATTTTCCCTTTTAAAATACCAGAGCTTTGAGCTTATTGCGCAACCTACGACTCACTATACGAGTCATAAGGTCTCTATATGGGTTGTAAAGACCCTAACTGTAGACAGACCAATGTGCCAGCCTGAAGTTTCTATTGTGACTACAAGTAGACTCAATGAGTCATAATGACTTTATACAAGTCTTACCAATCGTAGGGTGACTAGTGTGTTACCCAAATGCTTCTCTCTTGGTTGTGACTAGGACCTTTTGAGTCATAGGGTCTCTTGATAAGTCGTAGGGTCGCTAGAGAAAGGTCCCTTAGCTATTGTCCAGACTACAACTCATGGTGACGAGTCGTAGTGAGTCTTTATGAGTCGTATAGTGACTCCTAGTCACTGGCGACAATTTTTAAACTTTTAATAAAGGACACTTTGGGCATTTCCCTCTTTACATACTTAAGACTCACAACTATGAAACACTTTGGGGGCATTGTTTTCAACACTTAACAATAATAAAAATACTCTCAAACTCTTTCAAATCTCTAAGGCAAGAACGAGCTAGGGTTTTAAGAAATTGACATCTAGATCTTCCAAGGGTTGATTTCTTTTCGTAAATCTTGATATCTCAGGCATGTTGCTCTTCTCTAACGATTATTTTGTTAATGTATGTGTTTTAAATTGTTATTCATATGGTTTTGATGTTTGTTTTGGAACATGGGTTGAAGGTTTTGATTGATTGTTTTCTTAAATGATGTTCCCATGGTTTATACATACCTGATCATGTTTTATTGATAGTTTTGAACTTGTGGGGTGCATAGGCATGGTGAATGAACTAGGGGGAGTGTGAATTCTCCCAATTTTGTGAACTTTGGCAATTGAATTGATGATAACCTCAACCCAATCTTGTGAAATTGGTTTTGAACAAGAAACTATGCATATTGAACTATTCTTGAACTATTGCATGGCATAAGAGGCCTATTGAAACATAAATAGGTTTAAGTTTGAATTGACTAAACGGGTTTGAGTCCTAATTGATTAAATGGTTTTGAATCCTAATTAACTAAATGGGTTTGAGTCCCAATTGGTTAAATATCTTAAAGTCCTATTGGCTGTTGGGTTAGAGTCCCAAATGGCTAAATGGGTTAGAGTCCCCATTGGGTAAGTGGTTCAGTTTTGCAAAATGATAAGCTTGAAAGCATAAAGGTATGACGATACCTATGGTATGCCTAAACGAATGACTCTTTGCGTAATGGATGGGAATGTGTGTAATGTTTTAATTGGTCATAAAGGGGGTTGTGTAGAGTAGTCATTAAGGTGGAGGTCCCGAGGGACCAATACTAGAAATTGCATTTGCCAGCACGGAGGCCTAAATACTCGGGTGGTTCGAGTCCCCCATGTTACAAATTGGGTGTTCATGTCACCCTTGATAAAATAAATGCCCGAGTGGTTCGATTCCCCCATGGTGCATATGTACATATGATTATTTTCTGGTTCGGCTACATGCACTGGGGATCTTTCAGTAGAGGGACCTAAACCTATATTGCCCGTGGGTGCCTTTTTATGACGGTTAAGCTACACAATCAAAGTTAATGATTTACTTCATGATAAGCCTTGATCCCTATCCCCAACATGTGATATATATATGTATGTATATATATATATATATGAATGTATGTATATGCATTGGATTATGTGAATTAGATTTGACTCATTCTTGAACTATTGATCATAACATTATTTTATCCACTACCCTGAACTACATACTAGCACTCAACCAGCTAACCGTCTCCGAACGTTGTATCCCCATGCGATGCAGGGAACAGAGACACTTCTACTTTTCCTGTACAGTGATAGGTGTTTCTTGGATTGTTCGTGAGTTAACTGGAAGTGGTGATCCTCCTTCCAAATGACCAGTTACTTCATGGTTCAGTTTTTATCATAAACTATTTCATTCAGATTTCTTTTGTCTATCGTCGGGAGCATGTCCCGAATTAGATCGATTTGGTTCTGTCTAGAGTCTTTGTGGATTACTGTGGACTTATGAGTTGTTATTGGATTTCATAGATTTCATTCTGAGTTAGACATTTCTCTATCTTGTTATAAGTTTGAAATTCATCCACTGCTAACTATTTTGTGTACTGTTGACTAGGCAAAGGGGGTAGTCTCTGGTCCATGATGGACTTGAGATACCTGTCATGGCCAAGCCCTGGTTTGGGTCATGAAACTTACACTCTAATACAAATCACGGGACAACCAGAAGCAAACTTCCTCATTTTGGACCTCATGTTAGCCACTAGCTCCGGAGCATAATTGGACAACCGCTGGAATTTCAGAGCAAACTCCTTCACACTCATCTTCCCCTGTCTCAAGTTCACAAACTATTCTGCCTTAGCTTCCCTCAACTCCTGAGGAAACAACTGATCAATAAAGCCACCTAAAAAGTCATCTCACACTGGCTACTCAGCATCAGCACCCCTTATAGCTTCCCACTCCTAATACCACTGATAAGTTACATCTTTTAACTGGTACGCAACAAACTCTACACCCTCAGAATTAGTAGCATACATCACCCTAAAAATCTTCTCCATCTTATTAATAAACCCCTAAGGATCTTTCTTAACCGTAGATCCTATAATGGTTGGGGGATTGAACCTCATAAATTGGCCAACCTGAGTGACCTTAGATGAATGAGAAACAGAACTAACATAGTTAGACTAATGATACAGTGATGCCACCAATTGAGTAAGCATATGAATAGACTGATGGAACGTTGCATTAAAGATATATCCCATATGTGACTGAGCATAAGTTTCACCATCCTGGAAATCCTGAGGAAGACTAGTGGGGACCAATGGAACTCCATGTAGAGTGGTACAATCAAGAGCAGGAACCCTAGACTGGATCTATACTCTATAAGTAGGGTGACTCCCCTACACATTCTCTTCAGGTGAAACAGAGTTCCCAATAGAATTTCTATGAACACTAGATCTTCGAGGAGGCATGATCTGAGATGTGAGAAGCCAGGAGTTAGAGAAGTTTCATAACACTAGACTCTACAACCCAAAATAGAACACAAAAAGGGAAACATTCATAAATACCTTGTATGCTCTTCCTTATAAGTATGATTCACTACTCTGACACCAAGCTTGTCACGACCCAAACCAGGGCTTGTCCATGATGGGTATGTAAGCCCACCATGGGCTAGAGACCGCCCCCTAAGCCTAACCTCAGAAGAACAATAATAATAATAAAGATAAAGCGAAAGACAATCAAATAGTAATGATAAGATTCATAGATAACTCAAATGAAAACTAAGAGTAAAAAAACAACAAACCCACTCCCGTCCATAAAAGTCTCTATACTAGAATATCAACTATGTCGGGACATACTCCTGACTGTGACTAAAAGAATCCAAAAGTACTATGACAACATAGAAAGAATAATGAAATCACGATGCCTTCCGAAGGGTGTAGGATCACCATTCCACAGTAAGTCACTGGACATTCTCAACCACCTAATACTGCACAGAAGCAACAAAAAAGTCTTCGAACCCTACATCATGAAATGGTGTAGCATCCTCGAATAGCCAGTGGGATAAGAACTGGCAGATAACTTAGGAAAAGTTATAACATAATTTCATATCCAAGATCAGTCAAGCCACATGAACACGTTCATATATACATATATAGGATGTCAGGATAGGGTAATGGGTCATGAACATGAGAGATTAAAACTATTAACCTGGACTATGTAGATCAATCCATCCTAAATGCACCCATGGGCTACATTGGTTCAACTCTCCCTACTGAAAGAGCCCTAGTGCGTGTTAGTAGTACAAACTAAAAAAAACTGAGGGAAACTAAATCCACTAAGGCAATATATATATATCAAGTATGCATTAAGAACATGGTCATATAGATCTCCAATGCCGATAAACAAGGTTTTTGATGTTCGTCCCCCTGGGACTTACACCTTCACGGTGAGCTACATAACCCCTTTTAAGACCAAATTAAAATCACTTTGCACATAATTCCAACCATTAATCCAGGAGTCATTCATTAAAACATTTACCACTTGGTTTTGTCATACCAATACGCTTTCAAGCTAAACTAAACATGCCAAACCAATCCGTATAACTATATAGAACTGGAGTTCCATTTAAAATCCAAACCATGGCCACCAATGCCATCCAAATTCATTTTTATATTCATTTATCTATTTATGCAATGGATTAGGTTCAAAAATAAGTTAAACCATGTAATTTTCCATATTCAAGATCGAGTTTACAAAGTGGGTTGAAGTTAATTCTAATTCTAAGACATAATTCATCCAATTTAGGGAAACCCATGTCCTTCATTCCAATCATTTAAACAATGCAATAATTCAGTTCCCAAAAAAACAATTTAAAGAAAGAATAATCAATTTAGGACATAGGACAAGTAATTTAGTCAGTAACAACCAAAATCCCTCAACCCAATTTCTAAACCCATAATTTAAATCACATGAAAATACACTCAATTAATGCCACAATGAAAAATTCAAATTTAGGGAAGAGAAACATGCCTGAAATACACAAGAATTTTAAGATAATTTGATGTTTGGAGCCTAGATGATGAATTCATTGTAAAACCCTTGAATGTTCTTGGGTTTTGAGTTTGAGAGAGAAAGAGAATGATTTAATCTTTCAAAACTAAAGGGAATGGGGTTATTTTATGCAATAAGGTCATACAAGGGATAGAAAGGCCAAAAGCCCATCACCCCAAGTGAAAAAACAAAATTGGACGAAATTAAAATACTAGCGTGGCACGCCTATATCGTGGAGGTTAGCCTCTTGTCACACTAATATGACAGAGGTTAACCTCTATGACACGACTTTATCATAAACCCTCACTACCTCAAGGTCCTAAAATTATCTTGAACCCCTTTTGAAAAATCCAAAACTTTCCCAAAACACCTTTTTAACATCATTAAACATAATTCAAGTCAAAAATTGACATTATGCACGTGAGAGTGTAAAAAATAAAATGATTGAAATTTTTAAGGGGTATTATAGTGAGCAATACCTAAAAACATATTAGAACCTCTCCCAAGCATGATATAAGTTCGCATTCGGCTTCTGCTTAAAACTGAGTATCTCACTACATAATATTGTAGTCTTATCGGATGGGAAGAATCATATAAGGAACTTCTTTTCCAAATTATCCCATGTAGTGATGAAGTTTGATGGTTCTGTATTTAACCATTTTTTTGCTTTCCAAAGAAGTGAGAAGAAAAAGAGAGTGAGCCTCACGTAGTCAGTGAAGATTCAAGTGGGGATAATAGTATCACTGATCTCCAAGAAGTTCTGTAGATGAATTTAATGATCCTCATGTGAAGGCCTATGAATTCCCCATCACTGTACAATAGTTTCACCATATTCTATTTAAGCTTGAATCTACCTCCAAGTTTCGGTTTGCGGATGAGGAAGGTAACATTAGTTGTGACTAGGATTATCACTTTCGTACTGTCTTGTGGGTTGGTTGATCTGAAACCATTGGAGCGGGAATAGCTTCTTCCTAGTGAATTTGATGTATTTGATAGAAAAGTACTTTTTGTTTCCTCAACTGATGTAAACGTCGCTCAGGTTCAGTATATGGGTCAACCAAATCCCTTTTCCTTACCATCTTAATTAAGTTTCAACCCTGTACCTACAAATTTAGAAGCTAATATCAAGTTGTTAGCACATATGAAACCAAATAGGAAAACTAAAAGTTATACAGTTGTCAATTTAAAGTCCCCAACAGCGGTGCCAAAAACTTATTGCGTCCTAGTGCACACACAAGTGTACGTGGTAGCCTAAGTAGTAAAGTGGCCTTTAAAATCCAAGTATCGATCCCACATAGACTTGTGCTCAGTAACAATCTAATTCTAGTATTACTACAAAGGTTAAACAAGTGCAAGAGTAACCTATAATGTTTGAGATTTGAAAACTTAAAGTAACCGTAAGTAATTCAGAATTATAAAGTGTTGATGACAATAATGGGGAAAAATCTAGGGTTAACAATCCTAGTTAGCCATACACTCTCATTAGGTTAGTTAATTATCTTGGTTGTTGATTCACGGGGTTGATAACATGACTATAATCTTTCGAGCCTCTAACCATGTATCTAACTTAGCCCCACAACTCATCATTGAGTGGGGATGTGAGAAATGAGTTTAACATCTTTTATATTTTATCCGGTATATGAACCAAATTGAACATATTAGGTATCTTCATATCCTAAATGCAAATCCCAACTTCAATTCTTTGAATGTTTAAGATCCCATTCCATATATCCCACATTCTAATCTATTGTTCCCTTTTTTAGACTCACAATAGAAATATAGATTTATCCGAAGATTTTCTAATCCATAGAATAATAAATATATGGATATGAACAACCAACAATGATAATCAACTTAAACAAACTCAATTAAAATCATAAGTAATCATGTTCTTGGCCTCTACCCTAGATGAGGGTGTTTAGCCACTCATGGATTTACAATGAATCACAAGATTGAAATTCATGTATAAAAACCAAAAGTAAACTAAAGTAAAGTAAGAACCCTAATTTCCAACCTCCACAAGTGTGTTTCTATCCCTGAAAGTTGTCCAAAGTTTCCTCCTTCCATCTGGCTTTCGTGTTTCTCACTTTGTGGGTGCTTTTTCATCATCATTAGACATTGTTTTCCCCCAAAAAATTACTCTTAACACCTCACATGGCTCCTACAACATAAAACATCACGCATTAGTGCTCAAAACACAGTAGAATGCATTGAGATAAACAAGAACAATACCTAGCTCAAGCTAGTAACACTAGTTTCCTCGTCTAAACTCGAAGTGATCAATATGATTCCAAACTCATTTGAAGGACACCTTAAACATTATATCAAGTTCTTTAACACATAGATGATCAATTATATGAATATCAACTCATTATGCAAATAAGAAATTCTCAAAACAAGGCTAGACAAGTATATATTATGACACTTAGGCGCATAAATCCACCTACGATCACATTCCTATAGTACTAACTAATGCAGGACCTCAATCGATAATACCGAAGCCTGTTGGTAAGCCACATCATGATCAATTCTATCCTCCTGAATTGACTTTCAAACTCCTAAACTCATATTATCTCGATCTTCCACATGGCTGTTTTATCGTGATTGAGAAGACTGTTAAGAATAAGGAATAAGAAGAGATGTCCAAGAAAGTAGGAAGTTTGGAGCAAAAGATGAGAAATATTCAAGGACTAGAAGGCCAAAATAGCATTTCATAAAAAGATTTTTATATATTTCTCGATGTCCATCTACCTCTAGGTTTCAAAACTCCTAAGTTTGACAAGTACAAGAGCATGGACAATTTATTGGCTCATTTGAAAAGGTTTTATAATCAACTAAGAGGAGTAGGGGGAAAGAAGAACTTCTGAGGGATTACTTTAAGGAGAGTCTAGCGGGGATGGCTTCAAAATGGTTCACTAATAAAGTTATCTCTCATTGGCATATTTGGGATGACATGGCTTGAGATTTTGTTTAGCAATTTCAATATAATATTGATATAGTGCCAAATCGTTCCACACTTGACAACATTCAAGAAAAACCACCAAAAGTTTTTTAGAATATGTCGTTAGATGGAGGGAGCAAGCTACTAGAGTTATGCCATCAATAATGGAGTCTGAGATGATTGATATTTTTCTCTAGGCACAGGAACCTAACTACTTCCATCATTTTATTTCTTCTCTTGGAAATACATTTGCTGAGCTCATTATGGTTGGCAAAATAATAGAAAATAAAATTAAGCTCAAAAAAATCATAAGCCAAGCTGATTTGAAAGCAACGACACAGATAATTCAAAATGGTTTGGGTGGTTTTGAATGAAAGAAAAGAATAGAGGATGTGGATTCTATTGTGTCAGGACCACAACAAAGTCCAAGAGGTCGGCATCACCCATACGTCCAATCTGAATCTCGAATCTATATCCAAGACCCAAATAACCATCTAAGACACTATGTTCCTCACTAAAATCCATTATATTCCATTCCATCCTCTCAATATCCTATTTAACATGCACAACCATATGTCTGATCCCCTTCTTACCCATTGTGGCGTGCACCAGCCCTTTAGAATCATCCTTCAACTTCACAAGCATACCGAAGCCCCTTTAAACCAAATTTTCAATCCAAGCCAAACAATGAAAAGAGAAAGAAGATAAGAGATAGTTTTTCACACTAATTGGAGAATTTTATACTTGTTTATTCTAGAAATTAAGATAATGGAGCATAATCACTCCTCTCCTTGGGTACACACAAGACCCATATTTAAGAATTTTTTATCCTAATGTACAATGTACATATTATTCTGATGTTTAGGGCCATCATTATAAAGATTGTCGTGCTTTAGAAAGTGAAATAGAAAGGATGATTCAAGATAAATTGATTATAGTGCAGGACATTGACGCTACAAACATCGCACAAAATATACACGATAATACACAATACGTTGGAATGAATAAGTTAAATATGGGGACTCAGAACTTATTTGCTGAGGGAAATGTATTTAATGGTGGTGAAAGCTCTAGTCATGCTGATGTGCAAATAAGTGGTTAAGATGTCAAGATCAGCAATTGAGAAGTCACTCCTCTCCTTACTAGGAAAGATTTTGGTAGTTTGGGTTGTTTTATTTTCTGTTATTCAAATTATTTCAGAGTTATAGTTCGGGATTTATCTTATTTTGTTTCTTTGTTATTTATGTTCAAACTCTTTTATCTTTTCTTTCAATAAAATATAGTGTCCCTTTTTGCTTTTTATTTTTAATATATGTTGTTTATTTATTTTCTTTACATGGTATATTTTATATTAATTCTAGTGATATGACATGCTTGTGGAATTTTCTGCCAGATCTTAAAATCCAGTTTAATTATGAAACATTGAATTAGAATGTTAAAGTTAGAAAAAGAGTATTTGAGAAAATAAATAAAGTAATGAGACATTTGATGACCAAGTTGAAGCCCTACTTGAATAAATTTAGAAATCACTTTGAGAATCACTAGAATAACTTGGTCATCAATTAAACGGTATATCTCAAACATTTTGAGTAGGATCAAATGGTGTATAGACTATTTACTCTATAAGGAGAAACAAAAAGGAAAATTTGTTTTATTAATGTATGAGTCATTACCACAAAGATGGAGTTGTATGCTTGACAAGTATAGAAGAAGATGTGACATACATGCTCAGTTAAAGTTAGTATTGTGGAAAAGATAGTATAAGTGATATTCAGCTTCCTCCTTCATATTTCATTATATGTACTTGCATTTTTAAGGATTGATATGATGAAGTCATTTCATTTAGCTATCCAAACATTGTGTCATTCTCTGTTAACGTTTTTCTGAGGTTTAGTCCTATTTTCTTTTGTATCCCTCTTGTGTAATCAAAGTAGAGTCTAAAAGGTAAAAAAATGTCAAGAGAAAGAAATAGAGCCATAAAAAATTCCAAAAGGAAAAGAAAAAGAAAAAAGAAAGGTAAAAAAGGTCAAAGTTAGAATAAGAGAAAAACTAGAAAAAGTGAAAGGAAACCAAAATCAAGCAAAAAAATCGAGCAGCCTGAACTACGTTTGACCCAATTCTTGCTACAACAAGATACGTAGGAAGACCTACTCTAGGGTTCAATCCAATCAAATAAACAATTTAGAATTACCCAGTTAAAAAAAATTGGAGCAAGAAATAATTTTCGTTGTTTGAGTCGATTTCAAAAGTTCTAAGTACCACCCGATTTCAAGTGTCATTTGAGACTCATGCCATTATTTTCTTCTCACCATATACAAAAGCCATGTTACAACCAAAGAAAGGCCTTCATATCAATCTTTGAGAATGTTAAGGCCAAACATGCAATGGATATATGATGTTAAATTTTTTGCACTGCTTTTCTTCATCATCAATGGTAAACTGAGAGAAATAAAAATGAGAGTGTCTTATTGGTGAAAACCTTCACGGGCATCGTAAGGTGATGGTGAGTTGTGAGAAATAAAATAAGAGTGTCTTATTAGTGAAACCCCTCATAAACACCATGAGGAATGAAAATAAAAAAGACCTATTAGTAAAAACCCTTCAGGGCGTCACTAGATGAATGAGGTCTTTGAGTGCAATAATCTTAAGGAAGCAACTTATTTTTTCAGTTTCATTAACTCAACAACAATTGGTGTAGAGTTCGGGTGAAAAAATTAGGCGGCTTAATCTGAAATGCATGTCATAATCATGAGAACTAAAATCCGTATTTAGATAAATTTTTCTTCTCTCTGTTTTCAAAAGGAGGACATTCATTATATTTTTTTTCTCTATATTTCTATTTTTTTTCTGGTGAATCGGTTATTCAAATAGAAAATCATTATCATTTTTCTCATGCCTTTGAGTCAAGTTTGTGTCAAAACAAGTGATAAAGGATGCTAAAATTTGCTACCAACTTCTTCAATTGCACAAAGCAAGACAAAAAGTCAGAACATAAAGATAACATGATCTAAAATAAACCAAAGTATTCAAAGAATTTTCACCAATTTGCAGGTTATGAACTCAGGATAATACAAATTTTCAATAAAGCTTAGTATGAAGACACCATGAGATAGAGTTATAGTGTTTGCATAAGAGTCATTCTTGATAGCCTGAGTTTGGGTTAATGGCGCAATAAGTCATTGACACATGTCAATAGTTTAAAGTAAGTTAAATGTGACAAGTGCAAGAGCGATAGACTCAAAATCTAAAGCCACAAACTAGTCATCATGTCTTTATACTCATAAGTTTTCTTTATATAAAATAGGAATGCATGTTACCTTCAAATCAAGGACTTCAAAGCCTAAATATCAAAAGGTTCAATTTTTCACTTCAGAAAATGCAAGAGGCAGTATTGCTACATAGGTTTTGTAATCATAATCATTGTAAAAGCTCAATATCCTATACCCCTAGGAGATGTACTTCCTTGCCTGGGTAATTCAAGTTTTGTTTTTTAGGTGATGCACTTCCTAAAACCTTTACTCATGAAAGATGTATTTTCTAGTCGAGTCATTCCATTTAACCCCTAGGAGATGCACTTTGTGGTCTGGGTATTTCAAGTTTGTTTGTTAGGTGACAAACTTTCAAACTTGAACCTTTACTCCTAGAAGACGCATTTTCCAGTTGAGTTATTTCATTTAACCCCTAGGAGACGCCCTTCCTTGTCTGGGTAATTCAAGTTTTGTTTGTTATGTGACGCACTTCCTAACTTGAACCTTTACTCCTAGAAGACTTACTTTTTAGTTGAGTCCTTACATTTAACACCTAGGATACGCACTTTCTTGTCTGAGTAATTCAAGTTTTATTTGTTAGGTGATGTACTTCCTAACTTGGAGAAAAAGGTATTTCAAGTTTCATTTGTTACGTAACACACTTCCTAATTTAAACCTTACTCCTAGAAAATGGACTTTCTAGTTAGAGTCTTTCATGTTAACTCTTAGGAGACGCACTTTTAAATTTTGGTCATAAGTTTTATTCTCAAGAAACACATTTTTTTGTTAGAGCCTCAATTTACCTTTCTCTTGTGCATTTTGAAAATAGTTATGATTTAGCTGACACTTAAAAAATTTATCTGAAAATAAATTGGGAAAAAAAGTTTTGTCTGTGGAAAGTGGGACTTTACTTCCAGCTCAGAACCCTCCTGGAAAATGGCACTTTACTTTTCAGCTCAGGACCCTCCAAAATAATGAGGCTTTACTTTTCAGCTCAAGATCCTTCTGGATAATAGGACTTTATTTTTAACTCAGAAATTTTTTGGATAGTAAAATTTTATTTTTAGCTCAGGGCCCTCCTGTATAATTGGACTTCACTTTTTAGGACTCTCCTGGATAATGGAACTTTACTTTTCATCTCCGAGCCTTCCTGGATAATAGGACTTTAATTTTAGGTCAGGACCCTCCTGGATAATGGAACTTTACTTTTTAGCTCAGGACCATCCTGAATAATGGGATTTTCCTTTCAGATCAGGACCCTCCTAAATAATGGAACTTTACTTTTCTAGTTCACTATTTACTTTGAGTTTAGGAACATATTTAAAGAACAGGAACTACTTTCAGTTTTGAAGCTCAGGACGCTCACATGGAGACTAGAGTCACTTTTATTTCAAGCTTAGGAGTCCGCTTGAAGAACATGGTAATTTTAATTTTTCAAAGTCAGAAGTGTAAGTCTGAAGAATAGGTCAATTTTCAAGTTACTTTCCAACACTAAGAGTTGGCATGGAGGAATATTTCATTTTTTAAGTTCAACTCAATATAACGACTATCTTATCACTTGAGAAGTGATGAAGATTCAAGTCAAGATTCTTGAAAAATTACATAGATAGGATCTTTCACTTGTATTTTTATTTTTTATTGTTGTTTTACATTAGGATGTAAAAGCAAAAGTCTCAAAATAGAGACTCAAAGGAACCTCACTCAACCTCTAAGTCACCATCTTAACATTTCACCTCATTGAACTACATTTCACTTGATTTTCTTATAAACTGGGATATGTAAGCGGTCTAAAACCAGAACTCGGCCATTTTTTATTTTACTTTCTTCTACCCTTTCAAATAATCATATGGTCAAAACTTGTCCTGTTATCTACTTTTTTTGTATGAAAACTTTTGGTATTTTCAACAAAGAGGGAAAAATGCAGACATGTGATTTTTGAACCTCCCTGAGTTTTAACTTATTTTTGACATTAAATATTTATTTACGTTGAAATATTATTTTTAATTTTTATTTTATTATTGGTAGGATTCATTTTAAAAAATTGTGAAAAAAGGATTTTAAAAAAAGTTAAATTTTAGGATATGTTTTATTTTTATTTTTAACTAGTGTAGGTTATGTGTGTTGCACGTGTGTATTACATTAATTTTATTTTATTTTTATACATTTAGTTTTAAATGTACAAATGCCAACTAACATTTTATAAAGGAATTTCATGATTTTAAACTATTCCTTTGTAAAAATCTAATATATAAAAAGAGAGAAAATTATTTCATGAGAATATACCTAAACATTTATTATCATATACAGGACACCAAAGCACCTAATATATATGTGACATTGAGTCTCTGCAAATCAATATGGGTTGTAGTAGAATGATTGGATTCCCTACGCCCTAATCAGATGTCGCGAGCTCTTCAACGTACATTAAAAAAGTTTCTTACTTGGTATGTAGTACAGATTAAACAAAAGAAAACCTCAAAAATTAATTTGCCTGCAAGATTTTATTTTTCACCTGTGTTTATATTATCATTGTTCATTCATCTACAAGGCACATACAAAATCAAATCAAAGCAAATCGAATGTTATTAATATAATTGTCTAACGTAAAATAAAATCTAAATCAAATAACAAAGAACAACGAAAAATTATAGACAAAGAATGTTACCAAAAACATGTAAATAGTTTACATGGACTAAGAATCCATGTCTTTATACATAATTCTAGAACCCTAAATATAAAGAAGAGTTTTGTGTTTGGCATTAATTCTCTTAAAATATTTACCATATATTTTTCTCTAACCATATATGAAACACCCTGGGTTTGACCCTTAGAAAAAATTTCCTGAGTGCTGGCTTCTGGACATCATACGCCTAGGGGGTACAAGTTGTATAATAGGGTATAGATAGGGTGGGTTTGGTCGTATGGTGACCAATGTGGGTTGGCTGGGTTCTATCCAAGGTATGATTGGAACATACTAGTTGTATGTTATGGTATGAATGGTAGGGTGTCAATCATATGTTGCCCTAAGCTTAGTCTAGGTGATTCGATTCTGCCTAGGGTATGACTCTATGGTACTAGTCATATGGTAGGGTAATATTTAGCTTGGATAGTCGTATGTTGGATAGTGTTAGTGTCCAAGGGGAGGCCTAGGGTATGAGCGGTGGGTACCACTCGTATGGTAGGGTACGACTGGTATGGGGTGGTCGTACCATCCTGTGAGAATTTTAAGCATTTTAAGTTAGGAGTAATCTAGACCTTTCCCCTCTTAACCTCTTAAGGCCTCATGACTTATAACCCTCTTGGGGAATTATTTAACCTATTTGCAATCACTTAAACACTCTCAAATTCTCTCAAGTCTCTTGGGTTAAGAAAGGCTAAGGTTTCATCAATAGGAGAAAATTGGGACTTACAAGGGTAATTTCTCTCCATCATCTTCTTAATCTAAGGCATGTTACTCCTCCGTCATTGTTAGTTCTAACTAATGACATGTTTTATGTATTGTTTTCATGGTATAAATGTTGTATGGTTTTGGGTTTTTAATTATATGTTGGGATTTTGGTTATAATGGTTTATTTATGGTTTTCCAATATATCTTACTTATGGATTTCATATTATTATGGTGGTTTGAAAAGTTGGTTGCATGGGCATGGTTAGTTGGTACTTGGTTTTGGCTTTGGAAATACTATTCCCCCAACATGTTTATAAAATGCATATAAGAATGTTTTTGGTTAAATTGTTGGACTTTCATTAGACTATGCATGGTATAACTTGGTAATGGAATCCTAAATGATTTAAATAGTTTGGAATGGTTAAATGGTAAGGTCTTGGTAGTTATGGTTGGTTAAAATTGAAAGCCTTATGGGGTACAAGGGAATCCCCCAAGCAAGCGTAATAATGATCACTTGTGGGGTACATGAGATTCCTCCAAGTCTACTTGATAATATAATCTATGGGTACATGGTAATCCCTTCTTCTTAAAAGGGATGGCTAAGGACAATTCTTGCAAACTATAGTCGGTATGACGATCCACTACTTATAGCCTTGGTTAATAATAAATAAAATGGTGGTATGGTTTTATGGTAATGGTTATTATTGGGAAATAATAGCAGGGTGTGATATCATGAAAGTGTGAGTCCAATGGATGAACACTAGAAAGTCATATTTGCCGACACTAGGATTGGTCATGGAGACCATATATGATACTTATGGGGTACATCAGAATCCCTTAAGTACACTTGTACATATGTATCATAGAGAGCAAAGGGTACTCGAGAATCCCCTACTTCTATGATATCTCTGATTCGTGTAGCTACATGCATCGGGGCCTGTTAGGGGTTTATACTTGACCCATATAGCCCATCGGTGATTCTAGGACAATTAAGCTAGATACCCAGGTTAATGGTTTTAAAGAAATGTTAAACCTGGTTCCCTTTCCCAATATGGTTATATGTATATATGTATGGTTGTGAACGCATATGGTTGGTTTACTTGGTTTGAAAGGGTGGTATTATTTTATCCTTATCTTAAGTGCATACTAACGTTCACCTTCTAACCCGTCTTTAGGCGACTGTGTCCCCATACTATGCAGGAACCAACTATTCTACTCCTTCTACTTAGTGATCAGTTTCGGTATCAGTTCAGTTGGATTGAAGTGGTGAGCTTCTATACTTCAAAAGGCTTATTTCATGTCATGGATGTCTTTACATATTTTGATTATTTTATAGACTATAGTTTTGTCTATGGTTAGAGGTATGTACCAACTGGATATTGTTTTACTTTCGGTTAGAGGATTTGGGGAACTACTATGGGTCGGTATGGGCGATTTTGGAAGTGGTGTCAGCCTTAGTATTGGTATTGGTATTTAGGATGATATGATTTGACTGTATTTTTATTTTTCCATTCTATTATGTTTTGGATTATATATCTTTAATTGGAACACACTTGGTATGGGATGTATGGATTAGTTTATGGTTTTGGTTTGTTTTTTTATATTGGTTGGATAATGGATGGTTGGACTTTTTTGGGTTGTTCATGATCATGGACCTATCCCAGAGTCTAGAATTGTAATAAGCACTATCTTGTTATATGTTCAGAATTCATCCGACTCAGGGTATGTGTTTTGAGGTTGGGTTGGGTAATGAGGGTGGTCCCCAGTCTTAGTTGGACTTGGGATGCCCATTACGACAAATCCCTGGTTCAGGTCGTGTCTAGTTAGTATCAGAACTTTAGGTTATGGTAAATTGGGAGTCTACAAAGCCATGTCAAGTAGGGTCTCTTTTAAGGGTGTGTAGCACGGCACACTCATAAGGGAAAAGCTACAATGCATGTGAGAAATGTTTTCTTCTTTGTGTTCTATTTTCAAGCTTGGAGCCTAAGTGCTGGAATCTCCTCTAATTCTATTTGTTCACTTTTCAGATCATGCCTCGATGATCTGAAGTTCATGAAAACTCCTCTGTCCCAACAGGGGATGATATTGATGGGACATTCTCTTCTCATGGGATCCATACTTGGTCTAGGTGTCCAGTCCCTAATATTTTTGGAGTTCCACCATTTCCTTCTAGTCCTTCTTAGGCGAACATGACTAATGTAGAGTTTCATCAGTCGATCCATGTGATTTCTCAGTTGGTAGTTTCTAAGGCTGTGAGAGGTGTATCTGGTATTGCATCTTTTGAGTGCACAAGGGTTAGCCAGTTTATGAGGTTAAATCCTCCAACTTTTACTTGTGTAAAGGTGGAGAAAGATCCTTAAGATTTTTTGGATGAGATGGAAAAGATCTTCAGGGTCATGCAGGCCACGAATATAGAAGGAGTGAATTTTGCTTCCAATCAGCTAAAGGGTGTGGCATACCAATGGTACGAGGAATGGGATCAGGCAAGGGGTGAGGTTAATGAGTCTTTTTTATGGGATGCTTTCTCTAATACATTTTTGGACCGCTTCTTTCCTCAGAAGTTGAGGGAAGCAAAGGTGGAGGAATTTATTAATCTAAAATAGGGGAAAATGTCGATCAAGGAATATGCCTTGAAGTTTCACTAGTTGTCTAGGTATGCTCCAGAATTAGTGTTTGATATAAGGGCCAGGATGAGAAAGTTCACTTCAGGACTATCTTGTGAGTCGATCCTTGAAATCAAGACTGCATTGTTGATCACAGACATGGATATATCTAGGTTGGTTATTCATATGCAATAGGTGGAAAAGGAAAAAATAAAGTAGGCTGAAATAGGAGAGAGACAGGGTAAGAAGTTTAGGTTCTCTGAGAAGAGTGGTGGCCAACAGCAAAGTAGTTGGGATGGTGGTAAGTGTCCAAAGAAGAAGTGGGGGAATTCTGGTTCTTTCTCCACAGTTAGTACTCCTTACTCGAAGTAGTTGGGTGATAGGAATCAGCAGGGTGGCGATAACTTTAGGGAATAGGGTGCCCAATCTTAGGCTATTGGGGCTCAGTCGGCCTTATCATTTCCATTTATAGATTCTGTGGTCGGTTGCATTAGGGCTTCTATGATGAGGGAAAGGACATGTGCTTTATATGTGGTCAGCCAGGCTATATGCTTAGAAATTATCCAGTTGGTAAGGTTGTTTCGGGAGAAAACAAGGTCCTGGTTTCCTCTTTATCTGTTCCTGTACCAAAGGGTGCTACTTTTGAATTTGCTTCTACTCCTAGTACTAGTATAGGCAAGAATAGGTTATATGATCTTGCGTCCTGACAAAAGTCTGAGGTATCGCCTGGTGTCATGATTGGTACGATACAACTCTTTTCTTGTGATATGTATTATTTACTTGATCCAAGGTCCACTCTCTCTTATGTGACCCCATTTGTGGTAGTGTATTTTGGTTTTGATCCTGAGGTTATTTCAGATATTCTTTCTATTTCTACACTAGTAGGTGACTCTGTGGTTGCTAAAAGAGTCTATAGGGAATGTGTGGTATCTATTGGTAGTAAGAAGACTTTGGTAGATTTGTTCGAATTAGATATGGTGGATTTTGATATCATTTTAGGGATGGATTGGTTACACTCGTGTTACACGTCCTTAGATTATCGGACCCGCAAGGTTGTCTTTAAGTTCCCTGGTGAACCGATTATTAAATAAAAGAGAGGTTTCCTAGCTCCTAAGGAGAGGTTTATATCATATCTTAGAGCTCAGAGGTTAATCTCTAAAGGGTGTCTTTATCATTTGGTCCAAGTTAAAGACTCTAACTTGGAAAGTCCTTCTTTAAATTCGGTCCCGGTGGTTAATGAATTTCTCTAGGTCTTTCGGGATGATCTTCCTGGTGTTCCCCCGGATAGGAAGATTGGGTTTAGGATTGATATGGTTCCAGATACTCATCCAATATCTATTCTTCCTTATAGAATGGCTCCAGTTGAGTTGAGGGAACTTAAAGAGTAACTTAAGGATCTTTTTGATAAGGGTTTCATCCATCCTAGTGTGTCCCCATGGGGTACACCAGTGTTATCCGTGCATAAGAAAGATAGTTCTCTTTGGATGTGTATTGACCATTGCCAGTTAAATAAGGTGACGGTCAAGAACAAGTATCCTCTTCCGAGGATAGATGACTTATTTGATCAGTTGCAAGGTGCCAAGTTCTTTTCAAATCTAGATCTTTGGCCTGGGTATCATCAGCTTAAGATTATGGAGGTATATATCCTTAAGATATTTTTACGTACCCGATATGCAAACTTTGAGTTCTTAGTTATATCATTTGGTTTGACTAATGCCCCGACGACATTCATGAATTTGAGGAATAGGGTATTTTGTCAGTTTCTGGATCTTTTTGCCATTGTGTTCATAGATCACATCTTGGTGTACTCTAAGAGTGATATGGATCATGCTAATCACCTCCATGTAGTGTTGTAGACCTTGAAAGAGTTAAGTTGTATGCCAAATTCTCAAAATATGAATTCTGGAAGAATGTTGTCACTTTTTTGGGTCATATAATTTCCATTTAGGGGATCATGGTAGATCCAAAAAAAGTGGTGGTGGTTAAAAAGTGGCCTAGAACCATGACTCCAATCGATATTCAGAGCTTCTTGGGCTTGGATGGGTATTATAGGAGGTTTGTAGAGAGTTTTTCGACAATAGTTTCCCCATTGACTAAGTTGACTCAAAAAAAGCTAAAGTTCTCCTGGTCAGATACTTATGAGGGTAGTTTTGAGAAGCTGAAGGACAAGCTAACTTTGGCTCCGATTTTGACCTTACCTAGAGGCATTGAGGGGTTTGTGGTTTACTGTGATGCGTCCAAGGTGGGACTTGGTTGCATCCTGATGCAACATGGTAAGGTGATTGCCTATGTTTCTAGGAAATTGAAGGTACATGAGAGGAACTATCCTACTCATGATTTGGAGCTTTTAGCGGTGGTGTTTGCATTTAAAAATCTGGCAGCACTATTTATAGGGAGTGCACATGGATATTTTTTCTAATCACAAGAGTCTACAGTATGTGTTCACACAAAAAAAGCTTAACCTCGGGGAGAAAATATGCCTCAAGCTTCTCAAGGATTATGACATGAGTCTTACTACCATCTAGGTAAGGCTAATGTTGTTGCTGATGCTCTTAGCTGTTTGTCTATGGGGAGTTTAGCTGATCTTTGCAAGGAGAGGCGGGAGTTGGTGCAGGAAATTCACTGCTTAGTTAATCTTGGATTTCACCTTTTAGACTTTGAAAATGGTGGTGTATTAGTATAGGAAGTGGTTTGGTCATCTCTTGATGCAGAGATCAAGGAGAAGAAAATGTTAAATTCTGTCTTGATGAAAATCAAGAGTGATGTAGGTGGGCAACAGGTAATGGTTTTTGAGATCAGTGGTGATGGTACCTTGTGGTACTAAGGAAGGTTGTGCATTCCTGACGTCAATGGTTTATGAGAACGGGTATTTTCTAAGGCGCATAAATCGCACTACGTTGTTCATCCCGGTTTGACAAACATGTATCATGATCTCAAGGAGATGTATTGGTGTAATGGTATAAATAAGGATGTGGTTGATTTTGTGGCCAAATATTTGGTGAGTCAACAAGTAAAAGTTAAGAATATGAGGCCTGGAGGCTTGTATCAGGAAATTAAATTGCCAAAATGGAAATGGGAAGTGATCAATATGGATTTCATTACCGGTATTTCTCGGTCTCGGAACTAATTTAATTTGATTTGTGTCATCGTGGATAGGATGAAAAAGTCATCTCACTTCTTGCCAGTGAGGAATAACATTTTGGTTAAGGATTATGCAAGGTTGAATCTTTTTGAGATTGTGAAGCTTCATGGGGTACCTATTTCAATCATCTCTGATCATGGCATATTGTTTTTATCTCACTTCTGGTGGTCATTTCAGAAAGGGTTAGGGACTAAGGTTTGGCTGAGTACTGCTTTTCACCCACAGACAGATGGGCAAGCAGAAAGGACTATTTAGACATTGGAAGATATGCTTTGTGTGTGTATGATTGATTATAGTGGAAATTAGGTTGAGCATCTACCTCTTGTAGAGTTTGCTTACAGCAATAGCTATCATTCTAACATTGGGATGGCCCCTTTTGAGGCATTGTATAGTAGGAGGTGTAGATCTTCTATTGGGTGGTTTGATCTTGGTGAGGGGGATATGTTTGGCCTAGATTTGATTTAACAAGCTATGGAAAAGGTAAAGCTGATTCAGGATAGGCTTAAGGCTGCCCAAAGTTGCCAAAAGTCCTATGCGGATGTAAAGCATATGGACTTGGAGTTTGAGGTTGGGGATAGGGTGACTAAAGGTGTCTCCCATGAAGGGTGTAATGCGGTTAGAGAAAAACAAGAATCTCACTCCCCGGTATGTTGGTCCTTATGTGGTTTTGAGAAGGGTTGGTAATGTTGCGTATGAATTGGAGTTGCCTTATAGTTTGAGCTTCATTCATCTGGTATTCTATGTCTCTATGTTCAGAAAGTGTATAGGTGATCCTTCATCGGTTGTTCCTTTGGAAGGTTTAGGTATCTTGAATTCTCTATCTTATCAAGAAATCCCGATTGAGATCTTGGATTGGAAGGTTTATCAGTTGCGGCCCAAGGAAGTAGCTTTGGTTAAGGTTTTATAGAAGAACTACGAGGTGGAAGAAGCTACTTGGGAAGAAGAAGAGGTCATGAAGTCCAAGTATCCGCAATTGTTTTCTGCTTCAGATATTCGTCCAGAAGGTATGTGTTCTTAATCACATCTTTGTTTTCTAACTTGGTTAAAGGAAGGTTGATTTCCTTGCATCTTTCTTTTCTAAATTAGTTAAAGGTTGTAATGGTTATGTTGGGGTGTAATTTGTGCTTGTACTACCTTGTCTGTCTTTCGGGGATGGATGATCCTTGTGGGGGAGATTGAAACACCCTCGGTTTTGATCCTTAGAAAAAATTTCCTAAGTTTTACCTTCTGGACATCATACAACTAGGGGTACTAGTCGTATGATAGGGTATGGCTAGGGTGGGTTGGGCCGTATGGTGACCAATTTTGGTTGGTTGGTTTCAGTCTAAGGTACTATTGGAACATACTAGTTATATGTTATGGAACGAATGGTAGGGTGTCAATCGTATGTTGCCCTAAGTTTAGTCTAGGTGATTCTTTTCTGCCTAGGGTATGAGTCCATGGTACTAGTCATATGGTAGGGTACGGTTTTTCTTTGATGGTCGTATGTTAGATAGTGTTGGGGTTCAAGGTGAGGCCTAGGGTACTAGTAGTGGGTACTACTCGTATGGTAGGGTACGGCTGGTATGGGGTGGTCATACTATCCTGCAGGAATTTTAAGTAGTTTAAGTTGGGGGTAATCTAGACATTTCCCCTCTTAACCTCTTAAGACCCCACGACTTATAACAATCTTGGGGAATTGATACGCCCAAATTAAAACTCTCGTTAGAAAGTGTAAGCGTTCACTGTCAAATATAGAACCCAACTGGGTTGGGTGTCGAATCCCACAGGGAACACTATGTTAACTAAGTATTGTGGTTGTTACTAGACTGTTGATCAAAGGTGTTCCAGAATAGAGGGGGATTTTGATTTATCAATTATATTCAAATGTTTGTCACAGAAAGTAATCCAACTGTAGGTTATATTGCTAATAGTAATTCAATAAGAGAAGTCAAACTAGAGTTATGGTTATCAAGATGCTTAAGCAGCTAGGGTTGTTAACTATTGTGAATTCCCAATGAACAATTCTTATTGCAAGAGTAACTGAATTCTATGGTTTACCCATTAGTTTCTCAACCTAAATGAGTAACTTATCCCTTAATTCTTTCAAACTTAAGGAACCTGGTATTAATTCAACTATAATCTCACATGGGTTGATTCGGTTAAGGCATCTACCCTCTATCCAAAGGTTAAAGCCTTTAGATTTATGTAAACTCTTTCTTTTCCGAACAAGCACTTTTCAATTTAAACAAGTGTTGTTCTTGGGCTCACTTTTCAAGTTTGCAACCAAGAAAAGTCATTAAAGTGAAGAATAGTTTATGCAATATCAATTACTCATGGGAATCTACTAGATTCACAACCCAAAATCAGCTTTTCACATCAAGGCTCCCACAACCCTAGTTTTGGGAGATTAGCCACACATTTCCACCCAAGAAAGAGAAAAAACCATTGTGTTATTCATAAATTAACTCAAAGTTTACTTATAAATTGTCACAATTCTTGTTCTTCAATCTTCAATAGAAAATATGATAAAGGAATTTAGATCCACAAATCTCCAATGAATCTTAGAGAAAAACTATGTAACAATGTATTTTCAGTATGGAAAACCTAGTAAAAAGATAAGAGATGGATAAAAGATACCTAATAAAACCTAATACTAGGTATTTATATGTTCCCAGGTAAAAAGAATTTAAAATTCAAAATTATAAAATCCGCGTCCAAAGTGACGGCTAAAGTGGTGGTCCGTCGGAAGTCTGACGGTTCACCAAATTAGTTATCGCTGATGGTCCTCGAAAGCCTAGTTCTGCTTGAGTCTGACGGCCAAAGTGGTGGTCCTTCAGAAGTCTGGTGGTCCACCATATGGGTCATTACTGATGGTCTTGGAGAGCCAGTTCTACTTTAAACTGATGGTAAAAATGGTTGTTCGTCGAAAGACTGACGGTCCACCATATGGGCCATCACTGAGTCATCTGAAGACATGGGTTCTGTTTAGGCCTGACGGTTGAGTTGGTGGTCCGTCGCAAGACAGACGGTCCACCTCATGGGCTGTCGCTGAGTGTTTAAGGATTCCTTGTTCTGTATAACACTGGCGGTTGAACTGGTGGTCCATTGTAAGATTGACGGTCCACCATTTTGACCGTCAGAATTTGTTTTATGCTAATTTTCTGAGTCTTATCCTTCAGCTAGCTCCTTACCCTGAAACACTAAAAACCAGCATTAAATGCAACCTTGGTTGCTTGAAAACATGCAATTTTATGAAGAAAAAAATGAAAAATATTCCGTCAAAAACCGAAACATCAACACCCTCAACTTAAGATAATTGCTTGTCCTGAAGCAACTCAGTACCAAATTGCAAATATGAATAATATAATGACAAACATTTACTACTGAACAACTTTTCACACAACCATTCACTTGTTATCCACCTCATATGGCATAACATGTCAGAGTCCATAAACAACATTGTTTCAAATTCAATTTATCTACACAAACATAGATACATGAATCTATAGAAATCAGCCAAATTAATTATAACTCAGTTTGCCATCACAGTCAAGGAGATCCACCACTCAATATATTTTGTGGATACAAATCACAACCCTCTCACCCATCAAAGAAGTTGTAAACATAGCACATGCACCCATAAGCTTGCCTTTATCATCCAATGCCCCATTATAGCTGAGTTCCAAGATCAAGTAGGTCTTTTCTAGGCTAGTAATGAGGTATCAGACTAGGTTAGGAAGGGATTTTGGGCAAAAGTGACTAAAAACTACGCTTTAACTCTCTTTGCCTACAAATTATTCTTACCAAGGCCGTTGCTTTGCTAGCTCACTTATCCCTTTTTTCCTTTATTCAAACTTTACCACAATAACTCCCTTTTTCTTTCACTTTTATTTTATATATATATATATTTATGTATACAACCATCATCCACCCTCAACTTAGGTTGATGCCATAAGTCAAGGTGCACATTATCTTAACTAGACTAAGGTCAAATGCTCAAATTCAAAGTCTAGACCAACTTTCCCTTACGCAGTTAACAGCCCTACAATAGCCACCCTCAACTTAGGTATTTTTCCTAAGTTTAGGTACACATTGCCCATTACTAGGCCAGGTCCAGAGCTAGAAGTCAACAGCTGAAAGAGAGTTAACTAGAATGCTTGGTGGTGAAAAAAAATTAGCATAGGCTCAAACAAGGGTTCAAAATGGAAAATTATTTTTGGTGGGATAATTATTTTGTCTAAGTGGACTAAAAGTACAAGGTGGACTACCATCACTTCTTATCCCATCAACTATATAACAACATCAATTGAACCAATCAAATTCTAGGTACTATACTATGTAAGAACTACTACAATTACTCGCACACACAGTGGAAACTGAGTCAATCTCATTTTGCTATTCTTAAGATGTGCATCAATGTCATGCATATTTACAGATTAATGCCAACTACAGATTCACTAACAATTACTCACATAACCTAGGAGACAAAGGTAAACAGTCAAATAGAAATAGTCATAGTTTGATGCCAATATCATTCATCATCCGTAGTTACAACAAGATACTAACACCAACAACACTTTTATTTCATGGACTAACATCAACAACATAACAAGATTTAAAAAGAAGAAAAATCCAAATCTGAAGTTAAACCTAGAAAAGAAAGATGCAAACTTAATAGGATCCTAGACATGTTGGTTCTCCTAGATAGCACATAGTAGGGGTTCAGAATATCAGCAACACAACCCCCTCATGGTACAAGTATACCACCCCTACAAAAAAAACACATGCATTGTCCTCAATGTATTAAATTAAAGTATAAAGAAATGACTATACTTGTATTACCTATTATTCATCTGAGGCGTCTGTGAAGTGTGGTGAGGATCCTGCATCCTTACCTGGCATAATGTTGGCCCCTATGGTGGTAGGAGAACTCAAAGCCTCCCCCTACAGAATCAGAGGAATCATCTCTCGGACTGAGCCTGAACTTTGCCCCCTTGCTGGGGAAACAATAGTAGATACTCCTACTATTTCATCTCTTTCTCTCTTCTTGATCTTTTCTTCATCTTTCCTTGATTTCTTTCGAGCTCTCTTCATATCATGTTGTTCCTGTTGCTCCAGTGTCATTGTCGGTCTCTTTCTCTTCTTTTTTTCTTTCCTTGCAACTCGCTCATCCATGTGCTGCTTTCCTTTATCTTTTATGGATCTTCCCATCAGATCCACAATACCATCATTATTGTTATTTACCACTAAGGCTGGGTCAAAAATAGTCTTCTGTGGTTGCCTTTCCTTTAACTTCGCTATATCGGCCTTTACCTGCTCAAATTCAGCCATGAGCTTTGCAAGATCAGGGAGGGACAGTGCATCTAGCCTTTAGTTGATGCAGTGCTCCATGTTGTCCATCCTAGCTTGAATAGTCTGGAATGGATGGATTTCCTCAACTATAATTTTATCAATAATAGGCTTAAATTCTGACGCCCATTTATCTAACTGTCTCTGAAACCTCTTTTGTAGCTTCACTGATTTTGCAAAATTCTCCTGCGTTAACCTATATTTGGCAAAGTCTGCTCCTCCCATAGATTGTGCAGAACCCAACACTGCAGAAGTACCTGCAGGTACATACTCTGGTGGCACATAAGTGGCGATGGGCAACAACATACCTACAAGAATTTTTGTTGCATTAGGAGCTGGTGTAGATTGAGCCTGGTAAGCTGGAGGCTTGGTGACACGCATCTTGAACTTTGAGTCATCTTTCAACTTATCAATGTCCTATCTATGTGTAGCCGAGATTTCATTTTCAACTCCACGGATCAGGGGAACACCGTCCTATTTGCATAACTCAGTGATTAAGCATGGGAACGGCAATGCACTGCTTATTTTATGTGCCCTCACAAACATCTCATCCACAATAATCTGGACAAAGTCAACTTGCAGCACTGAAACCAATCTTTCCATAAATATGACTCTAGTTTATCCCAAGTTTCTATCACCTTTTGTTGGCATCATCCTTAAGCGAACAACAGCTCACCAGAACTTAGCCTTGAAGCTAATGGAATATTTTGCAATACGCTCCCGTGGATTAGTCAACCAAGAGGGGTTGCCATCATCAGTCAATAACGAAGCCACCCAAGGCCTCTGAGTGGATGCAGTCCTCAACCTATACTCAAGATCATGTATAGAAAGTGGAGCCTCGTACTCTGGACTAAACAACATCCTATTAATTGTTCAGGCTAAAATATCAATAGTGACTCCTCGGATAGGTATGGACTCTCTGTTTGGTAAGCTTGCAACTGATGTCCCCTTTGGATAGTCCTTTTCTACTAGTGCAAGATAATTTGCAAAGAATTCTCTTACTCAATTCGGTTGATACACTCTTGGTGGCCTGCTCATCCATACTAGTTCATACTTGTTGAAACAACATTCCAGCTCAGGATACTCATGTAGCTCCGTTGTCACAATCTGATGTTCCTCTGTGAATGACCTTTTTATCCCTCTTGTAGTATGTGTCAATCCATCATAGAATTTCTCTCTTACTCCCTCTATCTACCATCGAATCACCTCTCAAAGTTAAGGATCCTTACTCTTGATAACGTTGGCATCCTCAGGTTCAGTATCCACATCAGTTCGTTCTATTTGTTCTTCCACATTAATAGCCTCAGTTTCACCCACAGTAGGCGCGGGTTGAGATATAGCAACCGTTGCCTCGTCTGGACTAGAGCTGGTACTGCTTGTACTACTGTCTCTTTCTTCTTCAGACTGGGACAGTATTAGAGTTTCCCTTTCCTATTTCCTGGTGTTGTAAGAAGGTGTAGGTTTGCCTCTACCTCTTTGGGATCTTTCTCCTCATTTTAGTAGTAGTTTACGAGCCATATTGCCTAAAATAGAAGTAAGGAATTAGTTTATAATGCAAAAACAGCCTAACTAGTGAAAACTTAGACTCGACGGCCACACTAGTGGTCTATCGGGTAACTGGTGGTCCACTAGGTGGGCCGTCAGGTATTAACCAGAAGACCTAAAAGTTCAGAAGGTTGCAATAGTATATATAGTGGTCCTTCGCAAAGTTGACGGTCCACCACTTTGCCGAACCCCTTCTTCAGATTCAAGATTCAATTCAGCATTTGTCGAACATTTAGCATGCAATCCTAATTTTTTAGCAAAAATTGACACCAACTTCATAGTTATGCACACAAATCCATACTTTTGAGCATACGAGTTACTCATACTTTACCCACATAGAGTACATTATCATTCCGGACTCAAAACAAGTTAAAGCAAAAGAAGAAAACAAGATGAACTTTTATCAACAAACCAATCATTCATTTCATTTTGTATCAGTTCCAAAAGAAAAGACATGGAGGTGCGCATACCTTGATTTTGAACAAGTTTCTCTTTTACTTGCTTGCAAATATTGAAAACAAACTTAACTCAAAACTCTACAATTACTTTCAAGAATGTTTGAGATGAAGATAAAGAAAAGAGGTGGTCATTTAAATAGGGAAAAGGGGAGTAGATAGAGAATCCCAGGAAGAGAAAATGCCTTCAGATGCTTTGAATCCAAAGGAATTTGGTCAGTTTTAGAAGTTGAAAAGGGTATAACGTATGTAACAGCTCTTTTACCTCTTTAAAATCAATTGGGACAAATACGGGTCACTTAAATTAAGAACAATTTTTAACCTGACCCGAACCAGTGTTAGGGTAGCACCGACGGATACTACGATGGTCCCTCATAAATGTGTTAAACCACTATGTGGTCCGTCGCTCCATACCAGAACATGTTTAATTCAGTTTCATTTCGATGGTCAAAGTGGCGGTCCACCAAATTTGTGATGGTCCACCACTTTGGTCGTTGCTCCTTACCAGAACATGGTCACTTCAGTTTCATTTTGATGTTCCAAGTGGCGGTTCACCAAATTTGTAATGGTCCACCACTTTGTCCATCGCACCCTACCAGAACTTAGGGCAATTCATCTTGATCTTGATGGTCAGTATGGTGGTCACCAATTTTGTGATGGTCCACCACTTTGGCCGTTAACTTTTTCCAGTGAATGAATTTTTTAGCTTCTTTTCGATGGTTGAAATGGTGGTCCATCAGGTGACTGATGGTCCACCAATTTGGTCGTCACTTTTATTCCAATAGCTCAGATTTTCCCCTTTTTTTCCAATTATATTACTCCTTTTTTGTTGCATTTTAAATTTTGCGCACTTCACAAATAGATCAAAAATGCACTAGAACAACAAAATAATTTAACTAATGCTTTGCAACAACACACTGTGGGTTGCCTCCCACTAGCGCCTAATTTATCATCATGGCACGAATCAGTTATCACGATTACTCAGAATTCAACGAGATAGATAGTATTAATACTCTTTATCGAGTCCATTAGACCGATATATAGTTTCTCATGCTTCCCATTTACCTTGAAGACACTTCTATCTTTATTTTCAAGTTCCACTACTCCAGATGAGTAAACTCGACTCACTTTAAACAGGTCGGACCATTTGAATTTTAGTTTACCTGGAAATAGTTTGAGTCTGGAGTTGAACAGAAGTACCAAGTCACCTTTCTGGAAATCCCGCTTTTCAATCCTGTGGTTGTGGTACTTCTTCATTCTTTCCTTATACATATAGATCAGCCCGATCATAATATCCAAGACGGAACTCGTCCATCTCATTCAGCTACCCCAGTCTCATATGCACTGCCTCATTCTAATTCAAGTTAAGTCGCTTCAGTTCCCACAACATTTTGTTCTCTAGCTTAATCGGTAAATGACATGCCTTTCCATAAACCAATTGGTTTGGCGAAATGCCAATAGATATCTTGAAATCCATTCGATATGCCCATTAGGCATCGTCCATCTTCCTTGACCAATCTTTCCTGCTAGCATTTATAGTCTTGGCAAGGATAGCTTTGATTTCCGGATTAGATATTTCTACCTACCCACTGATTTGTGGGTGGTATGGTGTAGCCACTTTATGATTCTTAACTCCATATTTCTCCAAGGCAGCTCTGAATATCTTGTTGCAAAAAAGTGATCCTCCATCGCTGATGATGGGATGTGGTACCCAGAAGCGAGAGAAGATGTTTTTCCACAAGAATGAAACTACTCTCTTCCCTTCATTATCTGCCAGAGCCACTGCGTCAACCTATTTTGACACGTAGTCAATGGCCACTAATATGTACTTCATCCCAGATGAGCTCACGAAGGGCCCCACCCCATGAATCAATGCCCTAGAAATCAAATAATTCTACCTCCAGTATTTTAGACATTGGCATCTTATGGTTCTTTGAGATGGACCCTTGACTTTGACATTGGTCATACCTCTTCACGAACTCGTAGGCATCTTTGAACAAAGAGGTCCAATAGTAGCCACTCTGAAGCACTTCCCTTGCAGTCTGATCACCTGCATAGTGACCTCCAACTGGGGAATCATGACTCGCTTCCAGTATACTCAACATATCTACTTCTGGGATGCACCATCTAATAATACCATCCGCACATCGCCAAAAAAGATATGGCTCATCCCAGAAGTAATGGGTCGCATCATGGAGAAACTTTTTTCTTTGATGAAAGGAAAGATTCTCTGGTATCACCTCGCTCACCACATAGTTTGTGAAATCATCATACCAAGGTATTTTCTCTATAACAGTAGCCAAGATTTCCTTATCTGGAAATCCATCATTGATCTAAAATTCATCTCTAACTGCTTGTTCACTTTCCATCCTGGACAGATGATCCGCAACTTGGTTTTCACAACCCTTTCTATCTTTGACTTCAAAGTCAAATTCTTAAAGTAGCACCACCCATCTAATCAACCTTGGTTTTGCATCTTTTTTTTCCATCAAATATATCAAGGTTGTGTGATCGATGTTGACCACCACCTTGGTTCCTAAGAAATAAGCCCGGAACTTCTCAAAAGCATAGACTACTATAAGAAGTTCCTGTTCTGCGATGGTGTAGTTCTTTTGAGCTCCATTCAGCGCTTTGCTGGCATAATATATTGGATGAAACAATTTGTCATTCTTTTTTCCTAGAACAGCTCCAAGGGCCACACCGCTTGTATCACACATGATCTCAAATGGTTTTGACCAATCTGGTGCAACAATAATAGGAGCATCGACTAGCTTCCTTTCAAGGCATTCAAATGCCTTCAACCAATCTACATCAAAGGACAATTTGACTTTCTTATCCAAAAGTTTGCAAAGGGGTTTTGTGATCTTTGAGAAGCCCTTTATAAACCTCCTATAGAAACCAGCATGACCAAGGAAACTACGCACCCCCTTCACTGAAATAGGAGGTGAAAGCTTCTCTATAACCTTAACTTTAGCTCGATCAACTTCAATCCCCTTTTCTAAAATTTTGTGTCTGAGAACAATGCCCTCATTCACCATGAAGTGGCATTTCTCCAAATTAAGCACAAGATTGAAATCCTTACACCACTGTAAGGACCTACTCAGATTTACCAAACACAGCTCAAACGAATCTCCTACCATAGAAAAATCATCCATAAACACCTCCAAGGTGTCTTCAACCATATTTGAGAAAATAGACATCATGCGCCATTGAAAAATAGTGGGTGCATTACATAATCCAAATGGCATCCACTTAAATGCAAAAGTACCATATGGGAAGGTGAATGTCATTTTCTCTTGATCTTCTGGGGCTATAAAAATCTGATTGTAACCAGAATAACCATCCAAGAAATAATACCAACCTCTTCCCGTGAACCGATCAAGCATTTGATCTATGAAAGGCATTGGGAAGTGGCCCTTTAATGTCCACGAGTTGAGTTTTTTATAATCCATACACACCCTTCATCTAGTAACAGGCCTGAGTGAAATCAACTTGCTCTTCTCATAAGCCACCACTATCATGCCCTCTTTCTTGGGCACATACTGATCAGGACTTAACCACCTACTATCTGAGATGGGGTATACCACTACTACATCTAGCCACTTAATGATTTCTTTCTTCACCACCTCTTGCATAAGTGGGTTTAGACGACGTTGATACTCAATAGTCGGGATACAATCCTCCTCTAACTAGATTTTATGTGTGTATATACCAGGAGGAATACCGATAATGTCTGCAATCGTCCAACCAATAGCTCTCCTATATCTCTTAAGAACAGAGATGAGGGATTCCACCTGTTGCTCACCTAAGTACCTCACAATAATAACAGGTAGGGTATTCCTGTTGCCCAGGAACACATACCTCAAATGACCAGGCAACTCTTTCAGCTCCAAAGTAGGTGGCTCTTCAATAGATGACTTGGCTGGTGGACTTGGATGATTTTTCAAGTCCAAATCCAGATTTTTGCAAGCATAAGAATAATACCCCATGCCTTTCAAGGCACATACAGTCTCCTCATAATTTTCAATACCGTCTTGATAAAAATTCATTAATACAACAACTAAAGTCTCCACAACAAATTTTTACTCTATAGGTACTTCCTTCTCCTCTTCATAATAAACATCCATAATAGAAAATATGCTAATATCTTTATGCTATTTTATGGACTGGCATACATCAAATTAAACTACTTCATCATTCAGCTTAAATAGTAGCTCATTTGTCTTTAGATCAATAAGTACACTCCCAATTGTGAGAAAAGGTCTACCCAAGATTATGGGCACCTCGAAGTCCACCTCCCAATCAAGAATGACAAAATCAGCTAGAAATATGAAACTGGCCACCTTAACTAATACATCATATAGAATCCCCACAGGCCACTTCACAGACCTGTCTCCTATAACTAATCTCTTGTTCATGGGAGTAGGATCCCCCAAACCTAGTTTTTTATACACGTCAAGTGGCATCAAGTTTATATTGGATCCCAAATCACATAGAGCTTTTGCGAAATCAAGAGGCCCAATAGTGCATGGGCTAGTAAATGCTCCCGAGTCTGTCTTCTTCTGCACCAACTACCTTGTGGAAATAGGACCACAATGATGGAGATTGTCCACCATCTCATAACTAATTGTCTGCTTCTTCGTAACAAGGTCTTTCATGAACTTTGCATAACTGGGAATTTTCTCCAATGCCTCTACTAATGGAAAATTTATTGTCAACTGGTTAAGCATGGCCATAAACTTGCCAAACTTTGTGTTGTCGGCCTTCTTTTTCAACTGATGGGGAAATGGAGAAGATGTTTTTGGGAGTGTAGTAACCACTACTTCAGTCTCCTTTCCCTTACTCTCCTCCAACTAATCACCCTACTGATGGTTGGATGGTGTATTATCAATCACTTCATCCAGTTTCTCAGACTCTACTGGATAACTTTTTTTATGCTCAATATCATCTTCAATCGTGTCATCAATCACAGCTTTGCCCACAGACGGTCCTGGAAATACCTTTCGTGTGGTAATTTCCATGCATGAGCCATCATTTTGAGGGTTTTGAACTGTATCACTTGGAAAAGTTCCTCTCTTCTTCTAATTCAATGTTGTTGAGAGTTGGCTCATTTACTGCTCTAACTGTTTGATAGAAGTAGAGTATGAATTTACCAACTGACTTATGAAAGACAAATCACTCTTCATAGTAGTCACCCTAGAGTTGGTAGTCTCAACTTCCTTTAATAATTTCTCTATCATGTTCTCCATGGACATCTTTCCGTAGCTAGTTGTAGCATTATCTCTGCTTCCGGGAGGTACATATAGTCCACTCCTATCATTTTTGCTCTTTCAGTTCCCTTGATCTCTATCTTTGTAACCAGTTTTGTCGTAATAGTTCTGACCTTGATTTCTTTGGATATTGCCTTGGAAACCCTATGATTATTTTGATATTTTGCCTCTTCTTCCAAATCAGAGTCAGCTGTTCCCTGGGATACAACAACTAAAACTTTCTCCATTTTTCTAGACAATAGATGCTTAGTCAGCAAATCCATCTGTGTCTTCAAGTGTGCTATGTCCTGGCCACATTCTTCCTCTTTATTGCATCACTCTATAGTTATACTACCAGACAGAGTAGGGATTGCTACCACATAATCCCTGGTATGCCAAGCTCTACTCTATTTGGTCATCTGATCAAGAATCTTCAAAGCCTCTAGAAAAGTAATGTCAACAAATGACCCTCTTGCAGCATTATCTATAACTAGCTTCGTAATAGAGGTCAAATCCTAATAAAGAGTCTCCATCAAATGAATATACATCATGTTATGGTTCGATAATTGCATCAACTTCTTTTTAAACCTCTCCCAGGTCTAATGAAGAGCTTCAGAGGGAAGTTGTTGAAAGCTACTGATTTCATCCCTCAACTGTACCCTCCTGGAGGGTGGAAAGAACCTTTCTAGGAAAGCCTCTTTCAGCTACCTCCATTTTGTTATAGAGTCGAGAGTTAGTTCATTTAGCCATAGTGTCGCCTCCCCAGACAGAGACAACAGAAACAAACACAGGCGGATAGCATTCTGACCTACTCCTAGATTATCAAAAGACATGGAAATGGTTACAAAATTAACCAAATACATGTTTGGATCATCTTCGGGAAGACCACCAAACAACTCCTTAAGATGAAGGAGTTGAATCATCATACTTGTAATATTAAATTTAGCTCCTGGTTATAGAGGTGTAGGAATGATAGCTCCAGTTGCTCCTAATCCATCTATTCTATCTTCGTCATCATTCAGATTAAACTTCACTGGTTGATGCTCTTGCCTTTCCCTAAAGAGGTGATTCTTATTTATATTCCGATTCACTGTGCAACCATATTCTCTACATGCCTTGGGTTAACATGATCTAACAAATAATCATCCCCCAAATCATTATCATCAGGATTAGGACGACGTGCCTGCTGGCCGTCATTCTGCTAATTTAGTTGAGTTCTAGCTAGAGCAACTAGTCTTTCAGTATCTTGGGGATCTGCCATTCTACTAATTAACTACGATTCCAGATGTATTGGTAATAATGGTGTACCCAATCTCCATATACTTGGCATACACAATAGCTACCCTGCACAGAACAAAAATAACAAATAAAGTAAAATTTGGAAAACTTGACCAAAAGGTTAATTAACAAACACAAATATAATTGACAACCTTATTCCCCAGCAATGGCACCAAAATTTGATACACCCAAATTACAACTCTCGTTAGAAAGTGTAAGCGATTGAGGTCAAATGTAGAACCCAACTAAGTTGGGTGTCGAATCCCATAGGGAATATTGTGTTCACTAAGTATTATGGTTGTTACTAGACTGTTGATCGAAAGTTATAGAATAGAGGGGGATTTTTATTTATCAATTATATTCAAATGTTTGTCACAAAAAGTAATCCAACTGTAGGTTATATTGCTAATAGTAATTCAATAAGAGAAGTCAAACTAGAGTTATGGTTAACAAGATGCTTAAGAAGCTAGGGTTGTGATCTATTGTGAATTCCCAATGAACAATTCTTATTGCAAGAGTAATTGAATTCTATGGTTTACCCATTAGTTTCTCAACCTAAATGATTAACTTATCCCTTAATTCTTTCAAACATAAGGAACCTAGTATTAATTCAACTATAATCTCACATGGGTTGATCCAATTAAGGTATCTACCCTCTGTCCAAAGGTTAAAGCCTTTAGATTTATGTAAACTCTTTCTTTTCCCAACAAACACTTTTCTATTTGAACAAGTGTTGTTCTTGGGCTCACTTTTCAAGTTTGCAACCAAGAAAAGTCATTAAAGTGAAGAAGAGTTTATGTAATATCAATTACTAATGGGAATCTACTAGATTCACAATCCAAAATCTGCTTTTCATATCAAGGCTCCCATAACCCTAGTTATAGGAGCTTAGCCACACATTTCCACCCAAGTAAGATAAGAAACAATTGTGTTATTCATAAATTAACTCAAAGTTTACATATAAAAAGTCACAATTCTTGTTCTTTAATCTTCAATGGAAAATATGATAAAGGAATCTATATCCACAAATCCCTAATGAATCTTAGAGAAAAACTATGTGATAATGTATTTTTAGTATGGAAAACCTAGTAAAAAAATAAGAGATGGATGAAAGATCCCTAATAAAACCTAAGACTAGGTATTTATATGTTCCCAGGTAAAAAGAATTTAAACTTCAAAATTATAAAATTTGCATCCAAAGTGATGGCTAAAGTGGTTGTCCGTCGGAAGTTTGATGATTCACCAAATTAGCCATCACTAATGGTCCTTGAAATCCCAGTTCTGCTTGAGTTTGATGGCTAAAGTGGTGATCTATTAGAAGTCTGGCGGTCCACCATATGGGCCATCGCAGATGGTCTTGGAAATCCTAGTTCTGCTTGAAATTGATGGCCAAAATGGTGGTTCGTCAAAAGACTGACGGTCCACCATATAGGCCATCACTGAGTTATCTGAAGACGTGGGTTCTGTTTAGGCCTAACGGTTGAATTGATGGTCCGTCGCAAGACTGACGGTCTACCACATAGGTCGTCGCTGAGTGTTCTAGGATGTCTTGTTCTGTATAACACTGACAGTTGAATTGGTGGTCCGTCGCAAGACTGACGGTCCACTATTTTGACCAACAGAAGTCTTTTTCTGCTAATTTTTTGTGTCTCATCCTTCAGCTATCTTCTTACCCTGAAACACTAAAAACCAGCATTAAACGCAACCTTGGTTGTTTGAAAACATGCAATTTTCCCCAGAAAAAAATGAAAAATATTTCATCAAAAATTAAAACATCAGACATTATTTAACCTATTTACAATCATAGAAACAATCTTAAAACACTTTCAAATTCTCTCAAGGCTCTTGGGTGAAGGAAGGCTAGGGTTTTATCAATAGGAGCTAATTGGGACTTACAAAGGTGATTTCTCTCCATCATTTTCTTAATCTAAGGCATGTTACTCCTCCCTCATTGTTAGATCCAACTAAAATCATGTTTTATGTATTGTTCTCATGGCATAAATGTTGTATGGTTTTGGATTTTCAAATATACGTTGGGGGCTTTGGTTATAATAGTTGGTTATAGTTTTCCCACGTCTCTTACTTATAGTTTTCATATTATTATGGTGGTTTGAACATTTGGTTTCATGAGAATGGTTAGTTGGTACTTGGTTTTGGGTTTGGAAATTCTATGCCCCCAACATGTTTGATAAAATGCATATGAGAATGCTTTTGGTTAAATTGTTGGGTTTTCATTAGACTATGCATGGTATAACTTGGTAATGGAACCCTAAATAGTATAAATTGTTTAAATGGTTTGGAACAGTTAAATGGTAAGGTCTTGGTGGTTATGGTTTTTCAAAATTAAAAGCCATGTGGGGTACAAGGGAATCCCCCAAGAAAGTATAATAATGATCACTTGTGGGGTACATAGGATTCCCCCATGTCAACTTAATAATATAATTTATGGGTACATAGGAATCCCTTCTTCTTAAAAAAGATGGATAAGGACATTGCTTGTAAGCTATTGGTATGACGATACCACTGCTTATAGCCTTGGTTAATAATAAATGGAATGGTGGTATGGTTGTGTGATAGATAACCGTAAAGGTGTAGGTCCAACGGACGGATACTGAAAACTCATATTTACCAACAAGAGAATTGGTCATGGCGACCATATATGATACTTATGAGGTACACGGGAATCCCCTAAGTACACTTGTAGACATGCATCATGGAGAGCAAAGGATACTCAGGAATCCCCTACTCCTATGGTATCTTCGATTTGTGTGGCTACACGTATCGAGGCCTGTTCAGGAGGTTACACTGGACCCATATAGCCCATAGCTGGTTCTAGGATGGTTAACCTACACATACCCAGGTTAATAGTTTTAAAGGCATGCTAAACTCGACTCTCTTTCCTAGTATAGTTATATGTATATATGTATGGTTGTAAATGCATATGGTTGGTTTACTTATTTTGAAAGGTTGACAGTATTTTATCCTTATCCTGAGTACATGTTAGCATTCACCCTCTAACCCATCTTCGGCCGGCTGTATCCCCACGTGATATAGGAACCGGCCATTCTACTCCTCCTGCTTATTTATCGGATTCGGGATCATCTCGGTTGGATTAAAAGGGTAAGGTTCCATACTCCAGAAGACTCCATTTTATGTCATTTATGTCTTTACATGTTTTGGTCATTTTATATATTATGATTTTGGCTATGGTTGGGGGCATGTCCCAACCGGGTATTATTTTACTTTCGGTTAGAGACTTTGTGAAATTAATCTAGGTCGGTTGGGCGGTGTCAGCAGTGGTGTCAGCCTTAGTATTGAGATTAATATTGGGGATGATACGGTTTGACTATATTTATGATTGTTCCATCCTATTATGCTTTGGATTATATATACATATATTGCAACTCAATTGAACTTTGACTTTTTTTGGTTACTTTTTGTATCTGTATACAAATTATTTAGACTTTGACTATATATCATATTTGACTAGTATTTACTTCTCTATTTGTGTTCTTTTGTTGTAGGTTAGTTCCGAAGTTAGATGTCTAATTGTGCTCAACAGAGATATAAAGGTGAAGTACTAAATATTTCCACCAACTCCTTAACTTTGAAATACTAAATAGTTTTACATGTGATTTATGAATAGTTAAACCGATTTCACAAATTATTTTTCTCCTAAAGTGATGTACTAATTTTCTACTTTACTGTTGTAGGAGTTTCTTGATTTAGGTGAAGCAGTAGGAACTAAAATTGGAGGACTTGAATTTTTTTTGCCCTGTGATGGAAGTTGGCAATTTGAATAGAAAGTGGAGGACTTAAAAAGTAGAAACAGGAGTTACTTGATTATTTTTTTCATATGTATTCAAATCTTATGGAAAATATGATTTCATACTGTAGCTCGATCGGGATGGTAACTATGTTTTTTGTGAAACATATATTGAAACTAATATCATGGAATGTTAACTTAGTTTTCTAGTCTCTAATTATATCATATTTTTGTATCAAGATTCTCGATAAAAATTTCATATAAATTGATGAAATTTATTATTTTTTGATATATATTAGCCTCATTTGTGGTCAATTAGAGACTAGAAATATTTCTCGTCTTTAAATGTTAAGCTACGATTAGAGGCATTGCTCATCTTTAAAGATCGATCTAGGACTAGAATATTGCTTGTCTTTTCTCATCCTTAAAGGCTGATCTAGGAAAAAAATTTTGCTCGTCGCTGAAGGATAATTTAGGACCAAGTATTTTTTGTACCTAAAAGATAATTTAGGACTAGGTAGTTAGTCTATTTAAGATGGGATATATCATTGCTAAAAGATAATTATGACCAAGTAATTAGTCTATTTGGGACAAGATATATTGTCGCTAAAAGATAATTATGACTAGATAGCTAGTCTATTTGAGATGAGATATACCATCTCTAAAAGTAACTAGGACCAGGTAGTTAGTCTATTTGAGATGAGATATATCATTGCAAAAGAATAATTAGGACCATGTAGTTAGTCTATTTGGGATGAGATATATCATCGCAAAAGAATAATCAGGACCGGATTTTTGGCCGTCTCAAAAGTCTTTTAAGGACCGGCTTTATTGCGTCATCGCTATTGAGCTTTTGCGGTAGAGCCTATTAGCACGGGACGCGACCAATTTTTTTCCGTCCTAAAAAAGCAATTGGGATGACATTTTGACTTTTTGGTACCATATTTCCCTTTCTTATAGGATGTTTTACTTATAGTGATTGGTTTTGGTTGGTTAATTGGTTGTGGATTTTGGTTTTGATTTTAGACTTATTATCAAGTCTTTAATTTAATATTATCTTATCTTGTTATATTTTTGGAATTCATCTTACATGGGGGCGTAGGGCAGTTAATAGTTTGGGTATTGGAGGTGGTCTCCGATCCTGGTTGGATTTGAGATACCCGGCACAACTAGGCCTTAGTTTGGGTCATGTCAGATTAGTATCAGAGCCTAGGTTCATTGTCAATTGGGTGTTCACAAAGCCGTGTTATGTAGAGTCTCCTTTAAGGGTAAGTATCACACCACACTCATAAGGGGGAGGCTACAAGATATTTAGGAATGTTTCTCTATCTTGTGTTCTATTTTCGGGCTGTAGAGTCTAAGGTACTGAAATCTTCTCTCATTCCCTCTTGTTTTCTGTCCAAATTATTCATCTAAAATGATATAAAGCTTATAGAAACTCCTCTGTCCCACCCGAGTACAACATTGATGGGACAGATCCTGCTTATGGGGTCCAGACCCAATCTAGAGGTCTAGTTCCTGATGGTCCTTTTGGATTTCCACCGGTCCCCTCTAGTCCTTCTCGATCTCCTTAGGCTGACGTAATGAATATTGAGTTTCGTCATTCAATTCACATGTTATCTCAGTTGGTAGGTTCTAAGTGTGAGCATGGTTCTTCTGCTACTCTATCTTTTGAGGCCATAAGGGTTGGCCAGTTTATGAGGTTGAACCCTCCAACCTTGACTGGTGTCAAGGTAGAGGAAGATCCTCAAAGTTTCCTTGATGAGATGGAAAAGATCTTCCATATGATGCATGCCACTAATGTTGAGGGAGTGGAGTTCACTACCTACCAATTGAAAGATATGGATTATTAGGGGTACGAGGAATGGGACCAGTCAAGGGGTGACGATGCTGAGTCAGCTTTGTGGGATGATTTTTCTAATACTTTCCTGGACCATTTCTTTACTCAAGAGCTAAGGGAGGTGAAGGCAAAAGAGTTTGTTACATTGAAGCAAGGTAAGATGTCATTCAAGGAGTATTCCTTGAAGTTTCACCAGTTATCCCGGTATGCTCTGGAGTTGGTTTCTAGCATGAGGGATAGAATAGGGAAGTTTTCTTTTGGCTTGTATGGATACTTGATTTTGGAGAGTAAGGCTACTTTGCTGAACAAGGATATGGACATCTCCAGGCTGACTATGTATATGTAGCAAGTTGAGGAAGAGAAGAGGAAGCAGTTTGAAATTAGGGAAAGAGAAAGAAAGAAATTTTAGCTTTCAGAGCAATGGTGGGGGGGGAGGGGGAAGAGGTGGCAACAACAGAGTGGCAGAGATGGTGGAAAGTGGTCCAAAAATAAGTGGGGCTATGTTGGATCCTCTGGACGATTAGTGCTCCCTACCCAAAGCCGTCTGGTGATATACATTTTCAGGGTGGCAAAAATTATCGGGCATAGGGTTCCCAATCTCATGATAGTGGGGCCCAATCAACTCCATCATATCCTTCTTGATAATTTTATGGTCGACTGCATTGGGATTTCTGTGATGAGGAAAGGTACAAGTTCTTCAACTGTGGCCAGACGGGGCATATTCTTAGAAACAATACAGTGGAAAAGGTTACTTCTGGGGCAAATAAGGTTTTTATTACCTCTTATTCAATTTTGACATAAAAGGGTGCATCATCTAGTTTCGAGGCATCGTTGGAGCTGCCAGGAGCTCGAGGCATCGTTGGATGTTGTTACTAGTATATTTAAACTCTTTTCTGGTGATGTGTACTTTTTACTTGATTCATGGTCCACTCTTTCTTATGTGATCCCATTTATGGCTGTGTATTTTGGTTTCTATCTCGAGTGTATTTCAAACCCCTTTTCTGTTTCTACCTTGGTGGGTAACTCTGTGATTACTAGAAGAGTCTATATGGGTTATGTGGTATCTATGGGTACTTTGGAGACTTTGGTGGATCTGTTTGAATTAGACATTGTTGATTTTGATTTCATATTAAGGATGGATTAGTTACACTCGTGCTATGCTTCTCTAGACTGTCGGACCTGTAAGTTTTTTTATAATTTCCCTAATGAACCGGCTATTGAATAGGAAGGTGGTTCCCTAGCTCCTAAGGAAAGGTTTATGTCATATCTTAAAGCCCAAAGATTAATCTCTAAGGGGTGTCTCTACCTTCTGGCCTAGGTTAAAAATTCTAACTCAGAGGGTCCTTCTATAATTCCATCCCTGTGGTGAATGAATTCCTTGAGGTTTTCACTAATGACCTTCCAGGTGTCCTTCCCGATAGGGAGATTGATGTTGGGATTAATCATGTTTTGGACACTTGTCCTATCTCTATTCCCCCATACAAAATAGCTTCAGCTGAGTTAAAGGAGCTTAAGGAGCAATTAAAAGATTTCTTAGACAAGGGTTTCATCCGTTCTACTATGTCTTCATGGGGTGAAATGGTATTGTTCGTTCATAAAAAGGATGGGTTCCTTCGGATCTGTATTGATTACCGATAATTGAATAAGGTAATGGTAAAGAATAAATACCCCCTTCCAAGTATAGATGATTTGTTTGATCAGCTTTAGGGTGCTAAGTTTTTCTCCAAGATTGATTTTTGGTCTGGGTATCATCAGTTAAAGATTAGGAGGTGAATATCTGTAAGACTTCCATCCGTACCTAATATGGGCATTTTGAGTTCCTCGTTATGTCTTTTGGGTTGACTAATGCCCCGATGGAATTCATGGACTTAATGAATAGGTTCTTTAGTTAGTTTTTAAATTTGTTCGTCATTGTATTCACACATAATATTCTGGTATACTCAAAGAGTGAGGTGGATCACGCCGATCACCTCTGCATTATATTGTAGACCTTAAAAGATCAGCTATTATATGCCAAGTTTTTGAAATACAAATTTTTGTTGAACACTGTAAATTTTTTGGGTTATGTCATATCTAGTGAAGGGATCATGGCAGATCCATAGAAAGTTGCAGTGGTTAAGAGGTGGCCTAGACCCATGACTCTAACTGATATTCGAAGGTTTTTGGGTTTAGCTAGTTACTACAAGAGATTTATGGAGAGTGATTCAACTATAGCTGCCCCGTTGACTAAGTTAACTTAGAAGAAGGTCAAGTTCTTATGATTTGATGCTTGTAAGTGTAGTTTTGAGAAACAAGAGGATAAGATGACTTCGACTTGGGTCTTGACCTTACTTGAAGACACTGATGGTTTTGTGGTCTATTGCGATGTGTCTCATATGGGTCTTGGTTGCATTTTCATGCAACATGGCAAGGTGATAGCTTACTCCTCTAGAAAATTGAAGGTACAAAAGAAAAATTATCCAACTCATGACTTAGAGTTATTGGTTGTGGTGTTCATATTAAAAATCTGGCGTCACTCTCTGTGTTGAGTGCATGTGGATATCCTTTCAGATCATAAGAGCCTGTAGTATGTGTTTACTTAAAAGGAGCTAAATCTCAGGAAAAAGAGATGGCTTTAGATGCTCAAAGATGATGACATGAGCCTTCACTAACAACCAGGTAAAGCTAACGTGGTTGCTGATGCTCTTAGTAGGTTATCCATAAGGAGTCTAGCTCATTTGGATAAAGAGAAGAAGCGATAATTGGTGAGAGATGTTCACTATTTGGCTAACCTTAGAGTTTGCCTCTTGGACTAGGAAGATAGTGGTGTGATTATTTAGGAGGTGGCAAAGTCATCTCTTGGTGTTGAGGAGAAATAGAAGCAAGTATTAGATCCTATATTGGTGCAAATTAAGGGTGATGTATGTGGGAAGAAAGTGATGGCCTTTGAGGTTAGTGATGATATTACCTTGCGGTACCAAGAGAGATTGTGCATTCCCGATGTAGATGGGTTGTGAGAGAGGATCTTGGCCAAGACACATGATCATTCATTAGAGTCCTTTCATCATATTTTATGAAGCACACTCTTATACATTACAGACCATTGATCATTATGAATCACACTCTCATATATAACAGATCATTCATCATACATAACTTGTGATGTATTAGATGTAGTACCTAATGTATATGCTGAAAAAAGGTTGTTATGTATGTCTGTCCATTCATTATGAAGAATACTCTATTGTTCATATCTTTGTTTTTTGTGTAGTACGGTAAAATATATCATAATTATCACTTGAAGTATACATAAAAAACTATCTACATGCTTTTATTTGAGTGTGTCTATTTACTATCATATTTACTTATACGTAGCTACTTGAGTTTACTTTTTGTTCTCTTTGAACTTAACCTGTTTCTGTATGTTCCAGATTTATCTTGACGCAACCTTGGTAATCAGTTTCAATAGGTTGAACATCAATGGATTCAACTATTGGGAGATCTCCTAATGAACCTCTGGCCCCATCATCATCCCGATAATCACTGAACAAAAGTATAGATATGGTAAAACAAAATACATATGATTAAAGACAACGTCATTAAAAATACTTGGCTCTCCTATAAGATTGGACTGTCTCTTTTACCCCTATTATCTACGACACCTTGTTCCTTCTTTGAATTATCTTGTTCTGGATTATCATCCCTCTTTTAAACCTATATGAACCACATTATTAGAAAATTCATACTTTATTAACTGTTAAAAGTTCAAGTTGTGAAGTGTACCATTTGTTCTTTATTTTCCTTCTGCTTTAAAGCTTGCATTAGTTCAACATGCTGATTTAATAGTAATGTTTTCAGGTCTTCAATATTTTTATCAACCTTAAGACATAAAAAAAATTATATGAATAGCAACGTGATCTAGTACACAAAAAAACACAATCAAAATTGTACTTACATAAGACTGGAGATATGAATTTATCTCATTTATGTTGGATTTCAACATAAAATTTTCTTGAGTCACGCTGAAAGATAAATGAAATGACTTGTCTGCTTCGCACTTTGAAGATGCAACTATTGGTCCTTATTTACCATGTTGAAAATAAAATGGTCCTTGTTATGTTGATGCATTATTTTTTTTTAAAACCCCCGATATATTCTCTCTTGACTGATTTCGTATATCTCTCTCACTATCATGCATCTCGAAAATGTTTTTATCAAACATCACCATTTTTCTTCTTTTCAAAACTTGTTCAGATAGAAAATCTGAAGAAAATTCTATCTTGATAAGTATCTACAGAATGAGTGGATGGTTTGTTTTCATCAATGATCCTTTTCAACTTACGAACAATCAATGTGCTATGAACAAATATTGAAACTGAATCACATATCTCAATGCTCTCCCTAAATCACAAATCAAGCTTCTAAACTTCTTCAAGTGTGGTCCATAAGTTGTTGTAAACAAACTATGAAAGTATAAGGCATATAACAGTATTAAAACCATATGTGTCGTAGAAAAAAAGATAGCATATAATATTTACCTTACTGAATATTCCAACCATAAAATTCTCATAGTTAGGCCTGACTCCCATTAAAGACCAGTTGAAAATCCTTGGAATGATGGTGCTTTGATGAACAATAATTTTTTTATCAACTTTAGAGCAACACTGAAATAACCACACGTTCAGTACGTGTGGAATTCCTCCTAAAGAGTATAGTTGTTTTTCGATAAAAAAATCTTGTCTCCATGTAATCATCAACTACTAAAACAAAATCTTTCCCCCTGAGAATTATTCATAACGCCCATCCTCCACCTTCTGGAAGTGAGCTATACTAACCGGTGAATACTGATGTTGAGAAAACAAGGATGTATGAATGAAGAAAAATATCACCATGTTCAACACATCCTGAGAGTTATCAAAGTTTCCCACCCTGACCTGTTGAACCAATGTAAACTTAGATATCAAATTTTGCATTGAAAAGTACTTCAACATTAAGGTAGATGTGGGTGAGGTAGTATACAGGTAATCATCAATATTATCAATACATTCAGACTGGTAAAAATAACAAACTCAAGTAGAGTAAATTTTAAAATATTACCATGTACATAAACATGAATTGTGTTCTATTTTTCCTCGAGCATCAAAAGACATTTGGATATTTGTCTTATCCAATTGCACTGAGGCATGTCGAGGAATACACTAAAGAGTGTAGTTTGAAATAACCCAAGTATTTCTTCGCTAAAAAATTGCTTTATATCTTCTCAAAAATCCCTGTTACATGAACTATCAGTATGCAACGGGTGAGCTATAATTTTGTAAATACAATATTTCATCCCCTAAAATAATAAGATTGAATCGCAACCTTATTAAAATCTAACACAAACAATTCATCTTGCATTGAAAAATAAAAATATGTACATAAAAAAATATGTTTGTAATGTACATACCCTGTAATGTATAAGCTAAATATACCTGCAGTTAACCATTTACCTTATACATAAGGTACCCATGTTTATGTATAAGATAACCATGTTTACATATGTGGTAAATATAATCATGGTTATGTATGTATCATGTTTTCATATACATAATAGGATATGTATAAGGTAAACAAAAACTATAGGTAACCATAACTTTATACATAACATACTTATGTATAAGGTGACCATGCTTATGTATAAGGTCAACATAATCTTGGTTAGTCATGTATTATGCTGTAGTAAAAATAATTTGATATGTATAAAGAAAATAAAAAACAACAGGTAACCATAGCTTTATACATGAAAATGCTTATGTATATGGTCACTATGCTTAAGGTAAAATCATATATATTGCGTAGAAATGTATGAGAGTTGAAATAAGAGCAGATCTAAGAAAAAAATAGCCTTTAACCCTATAAATTACATTATTACGTATAACAATGTATAAGAATGCATAAATTCAATGGAAAAATATAGATTAAACAACAAATAAATATACCTTTGAAAGACACAGTCGTCCTGATTCTTTAATTTTTTTCTTACTTGCAGATTTCACAATGGGCTTTTTGGAATGTGTACGAGCAACTTCCCTCAGTTTCTTCATCTTGATTGAATTGTTTCGGTATTTTGATTTGTTTTTTGCAAAATTGGGATCCTCATTATCGAACATTCCAGGAACAAATCCAACAACAAAATTTGTTTGTTCTTTATCATCTAATTGACTAAGTCCTAAACTAAACCTCAGACCATACTCCATTAAAATGCTTAGAATTCGAGAATTAAGCACATGCAATAAAGCAACTCGTGAATCTTTGATTTGGTAAAGTTAAAAAAAATTAAGAAATTAAATAATGCTCGAACTGAAATGTCATTACAATGCTATAATTTTGAGAACTATGCACATGCAACAATGAAAATCGTAAATTTTTGATTTGATAAAGTTGAAAAAAATTAAGAAATTAAACAAACATCAAAGGTAATTTGAAGAAGATGATGAAGTCGAGTAATTTGATTAGTTAAGTTTGAATTTTGAAATCTTGAAACCGCCATATAATGGTTAGTTGATTTTAGGCTATATTAAGGAGCATTAGTTGATCTATAGAGGATGTTTTGATATGTATGATAATTATAGAGAGAAAATATAGCAGCTAAGATATTTGTAATTAGTCAGAGATATTTGTAATTATTTTTGTTAAATGAGATATTATGTAATAACTATAACTTAAGATGTATATTTATGTAAATTTCAAAAAAAAAAAATTGTTTACATTTGAAATAAATGGTTGATTAAGAAACTTATGGGTCAATTTTTACATTTAAAAAAATGTGAAATCATAATATAAAATTCTCAAATTAAGGTTTTTGGAGAAATTGAGATTTCATCTCATAATTAAACACTGATTTCATATCATGATTACAAAATCACGTGATAAAATCACATGACCAATTGCCTACTTAGAGTTATGAGTCAGGATACCATATTGCTGAGAAGCATGCTGCAACATATGAAATCTAATCTTTTGTTGCTAATTGAATTCTTAAGTTCTTATGAGATTCAATTGTATGAGGCACTGATTAATACTTATGTCAAAGAATTGACACTGGTCATATAATGTCAATATACTTCATTGGTCACGATTCATTATCAATGGAGGAGGTAAAGGGGAGGCAATGGATTCAATCAAATTCTCTTCGCCAAAAAACTATCCCATGCATATAGTGCAATAATGATATTTTTGCTATAATAGTTGAAGCTTCTTGATTTAAAAAAATCTAGCTTAGTGATAAAAGGAGTTCAAAAATTGCTTTTGAACACATTTATCCTAATTGAGACACTTAATATTTTTCTGAGTCCCTTTGTATGAGTTATTGGCTCTGTCCCTAATCATAATTGGTAATATTATAGCAATACATTGCCATCACGTCCAATAATCATTTCCATGTTCTCTTGGTCCTTTTAGAATATATATATCAACAAAAGTTATGTAATCATGTGAATTAACTCTCACTACTATTCATCTTTTAAAAACATGGTTGTTCGAAAAAGTTCTAACAGGATGATTTTCAACGGTACAAATATAAGTTTTGAAGATTTTATGTATCTTCTCTTGATAAAAAAAACTTAGAGTATATTGCTTTCTTTTTGAACAAATTCGAAATAGCATCTAGGTGAAACCTACTCCAATTTTAAAATACAGAACCTGAAATATATTGCTACTAAACTCACTTCCCTTGAGGTTGATAAGTCTGCACCTTTTCTTGTGAATTTTACTGTCAACTCTCTTCCTACGGAATATGGTCCATTCAAGATATATTACAACACACATAAAGATAAATAGTCAATTAATGAGCTCTTGACTATGTGTGTGCAAGAAGAGGAGAGGTTGAAACTTGAGGCACCTGAAAGTGCAAATTTAGGAACTCATGATAAGAAAAATGCAATAAAGGGAAAAAGTGTTCCTATGTAGAAGAAGGACAATGTTGACAAAGGTACTTGCCGTTTCTGCAGAAAAAAGGGACACTGAAAGAAAGATTGCCTGAAATACAAAAAGTGGCTTAAGAAGAAAGGTAATTTTACCTTTGTATGTTATGAATCTTGTTTCATTAATGTTTCTAATAATACATGATGGATTGATTCTAGTTCCACAACTCACATTGCCAAAATCATGCATGTTTTTTTAACTCTAAGAAAACCGACGAAAAGAGAACAAAATATTTATTTTCGAAATAGGACAACATCACATGTGGGGACTTATAGACTTATTTTAAAAAAATGATTTTTTCATTAGATTAAGAAAATACTTTTTTCCATCATATTTTAAGAATTTAATTTCTCTTTCAAGACTATCTATAGCTGGTTATGATTTCAATTTTTATTTGTCTACAATGAAACTTTTGAAAGACAATAAAGTTATTGGTTTTGAAATATGTATGGAAAGTTATTTAAATTTGAGTTGGCCCCCAACTGAATGTAATGTAATAACTCTGCATAATAAAGATATTGATACTAAACAATGCATTATCAAAGAACTCATCAAGTCTTTGGCACCAGAGATTGGCACATATCTATATTGAAGGAATAAAAAATTAGCTAATGATAGAGTTCTTAGAGCTCTTGATTTTTTTGATATTCAGACTTGTGTGGACTTCATAAAGGGTAAGCAGACCAACAAATCTACAAAAGGTGCCAAAAGGAGTTCTTAAATGCTTGAGATCGTACATACAAATATTTGTGGACCTTTTTCTACCCCTTGCGTGAATGGTGAAAGATATTTCATCTCATTTATTGATCACTATTCAAGATATATGTATCTTTATCTTTTGTTTAATAAATCAGAAAAACTTGATACTTTTAAAGTTTTTAAACAAAAGTAGAGAAACAAATTGGAGCTCAGATAAAAATTGTAAGGTCTGATAGGGGTGGAGAATATTATGGTAGGTACACAAAAAAGGGACAAGTTAAAGGTCCGTTTGCTGAGTTTCTTGAAAAAGAAGGTATAATTACACAATATACCATGCCAGAAACATCACAACAAAATGGTGTGGCCGAAAGAAGGAATCGGACATTAATGTACATGGTAAGAAACATGATTAGAAGATCAAGTATATCTTTATCCTTATGAAGTGAAGCCTTAAAAACTGTTGTGTATATTTTAAATAGAGTTCCATCCAAGGTTGTCCCCAAGACACCGTTTGAATTATTTAAAGGATGGAAACATAGTTTAAAGGTCCGTTTGCTGAGTTTCTTGAGAAAAAAAAATATAATTGCACAATAAACCATGTCAGGAACACCACAACAAAATGGTGTGGCCAAAAGAAAGAACCGGATATTAATGGACATGGTAAGAAGCATGATTATAAGATCAAGTATATCTTTATCCTTATGGAGTAAATCCATAAAAACTGCTGTGTATATTTTTAATAGAGTTCCATCCAAGGCTATCCCTAAGTCACCTTTTGAATTATTTAAAGGTTGGAAACCTAGTTTAAGCCACTTACACATTTGAGGATATCCAACTAAAGTGAGGATTTATAATCCACATTTAAAAAAGATTGGATGAATAAAAATAAGGGATTTATTTATAAGCTATGTAGTTAACTCTAAAGGATTTAGGTTTTACTATCCTTCTCATTTTTCTAAAATTATTGAGGTTAGAAATGATAAATTTCTTGAGGAACATGAAGTAAGTGGGAGTGGTTCAACTCAAGTGGTGGTACTAAAAGAGATAAGGGAGCGACTTATGGTACATTTATATACTAAAAACTTAAATGCAGATCAGTTAAATTCTCATCAATTACCTGAAGAGCAATAAGTTCAAGAGCCACCACCACTTGATGAGCCACATGAAGAACATCCCGCTTTACCTGAATTCATTATTGAAGGATCACCTGAACTAGTAGAAGTAAGAAGATCCTCAAGAGTTTGTAGATTAGCAATTTCTAGTGACTATGTTGTATATCATCAAGATTAGACTAAAAGATAATCCATATTCATTTTCACAAGCCATGCGTGGAGAAAACTCCACACTTTGGTATGATGCCATGAAAGAAGATATATAATCTATGACTAAAAACAGAGTTTGGAATCTCTTTGAATTACCGAAAGAAGTCTCTAATATAGGATCTAAATGGGTTTATAAAACCAAAAGAGACTCATCTGGTAATGTTGAGAGATATAAATCTAGACTTGTAGCCAAGGGGTTTACTAAAAAATAAGGTATTGATTACCATAAAAAATTCTCTCCTGTATCAAAGAAGGATTCATTAATAATAATCATGGCATTGGTAGCTCATTTTGATTTAGACTTTCATCAAATGAATGTGAAAACAACTTTCTTTAATGAAGATCTTGAAGAAGAGGTATACATGTATTAGCCAAAAGGATTTAGTGATAAGAATGAAAGTCACCTTGTTTATAAGTTGAATAAATCTATCTATGGACTAAAACAAGCTTCCCACTAATGGATTATTAAATTTAATAATATTATTTCTTCATTTGGATTTACGAAGAACATTATTGATCAATGTATATACCTTAAGATAAGTGGGAGCAAATATATTTTCTTAATCCAATATGTGGATGACATTTTACTTGTTAGTAATGATTTGGGGTTGTTCATGAGATGAAATAGTTTCTTATCCAAAATTTTGAAATGAAGGATATGGGTGAAGCCTCATATGTCATTGGCATATAGATTCACAGAGATAGATCTCAAATATTGTTTGGACTATATCAAAGATCCTACATTGAAAAAATATTGGAAAGATACGGAATGGAAAATTGTTCACCTACACCAGCACCTATCATTAAAGGTGACAAATTTCTTTTTGAATTAATGCCCATAAAATGCATTACAACAAGAGTAAATGAAAGGCATTCCATATTCTTTACTTTTTGGGGGTCTTATGTATGCAAAAGTTTGCACTAGACCTGATATTGACTTTGTAGAAGGAATGCTTGGAAGATATCAAAGTAACCCTGGTCTTGATCATTGAAAAGCTGGAAAAAGGGTTTTGAGATATTTACAAGGAACCAAGGATTTTAAGCTTACCTACAAATAGTATGACACATTGGAAGTCATTGGGTATTCAGACTCTGATTTGGGTGGATGCAAAGATAGCGGTAAATCTTCTTCTGGATACATTTTCCCTTTTTGTTAGATGTGTTGTATGTTGGATAAGTGTTAAGAAAACCATTGTTATCCATAATGGAAGATGATTATAGCATGCTATGAATCTACATCACAGGCGTTATGCTTGAAGAACTTTGCTTTAGGTTTTAAAGTTGTTGATTCTATTACAAGACCATCAAGATTGTTTTGTGATAATTCAGCTGTGGTATTCTTTTCGAAGAATAATAAGAGTGACAGCCAAAGTAAGCACATCGACATAAAGTATATGATTGTTTGAGATAATGTTAAGAACTAAGATGTGAGTTTTGAACATATTAGTTCTACTTTGATGATTGTTGATCCTATGATTAAAGCTTTACCAGCTAATGTTTTCAAGGATCATGTGACCCGTACAAGACTTAGTAACTCACTGTAATCTTGCTATATTCTCTAACAATTTGTCTAGACACTATCGTTTTTATATACATGAACGTGCATATTTTGATTTTCATGTATTATAAAGTGGTCATTGGATCAAATAAAATTGGACTCTGAATTACTTATATTAAGCTCATTTATAAAGTTGTTGGATGATAATTCTAAAATTACACTCTTGAATGGGTGTAAGAAATCGTTGTCAATACAATAACCCAACTTAGGTTGGGGTTGAATCCACAAAGAGTGAAAGCATGGAATTCAAAACTCAAGAGTGTTGATAATCTACTAAAAGATGACCCGTAATGTGAATGAAACTTAAATGTAAAAGGAAGAAATTAGTTTGAATGTGTTTATAGTAACAATTACTTCAATTTTAGAGCACTATATTGATGTTGAATACTGGTAAGAGTGAATTCAATTGACAATAGGTCTTGGGGTTATGCAATTCTAGGTTTGGGTTCATGCATGGGTACTTGAACATTTATCCAACTTTAGTTAAAAGTCATAGGTAGGCTAGATTTCAATGTATTAATGTCAATCTTTCAATTACGACACCATATTTCATAAATGGGTTGTTTCGAACACCTCACAAGTATGACAAGTTTGCACATCTATTACCTCAATTTGCATCCTTATGTCTAAGAGATGACATTAAATAAAATGATTCAAGTTATTGGTTGCACTTATTCCTCACCCATATCCCCTCTTTCAAGGATGTCATGGGTTCAAAGGTGGTTGGGTTTGCAATGCCAAATCTTGATTAAATCATGGAATAAATGCAACAACCATAAAAAATAAATTATTAGGAGGATAAATAGCTAACACCCATGCACTACCACAACCTAAGAAAGCATTACCCCATGATTTGGAGTTATCTACTCATAGACAAAAAGGGTAGAAATATACCAAAGTTATCATTGACTTCATCCATTAGAAATAGAGAGAATGTAGTTTCAAACTTGGAATTTCAATAAATCTTCAATGGGAAATCACTAATTGTAATAACCATGCTTTTTCTTTGCTTGAAAATTCTCTCAAGGATGTTAGAACTTTCTTTGAAATAAGAATTCATTCTTATACATGTGGTATTTCCATAATTTTCACTTCTTATCATGGGGTAAATTGAATAATATTTCCATCGATATATAATTTGCCCAAATCCGACACGCGGGCAAAAAGTTAGAGCCTTTTAGTGAGACAATGTTTGACCTGAGCCTCCAGCATGTCGCGGAGATGCTCTAATGACAATTATCAAATTACGGTGTTGCTTCGCGATACTGGCACGTCGCACCAAACTTTCAGGTCATAGACAAGGTGGCAACGCGATAGCTCCGCATCGCGCTATCGTGCAGTTTACCATTTGTCAATTTCCAGTTACACAACGCGATAACGCCGCGTCACACCTAGGGCCCAACTCGGGAAATTTTACTAAAAATTTAATGACGTGTCCAGGGTTAAAAGGGCCATCTTCCTACCCCCATATAATCCATTTAAAATGTGATTCAGACATATTTCACCCAAAACATATTAGTTTCTCTCAAGTGTATCTCAAGAACAAACTAGGGTTTCTATTGGGGATTCAAATTCAGGAAGGTTTCACCATCAATCTTTACGAAATCACAATCTAAGGTATGCATAGTGTTCATTCATGGACTCCTTTCATCCATAAAGTCCAATAATCCTTTTTAACTACAAGTTATGGATTTTCTTCATATTTTCATGCTTTGTATGTTCTCTTTCATGTTGATAAATGAGGAGTATATTTCTATTCCATGATTTGATGATAAATTCCATGTGGGTTGATTTGTATAGATAAAGATTTACAAAATCTCATGACTAAAACCTTGTATGATGGAATTGGAATTGAACCATGATGTTTAATTGTTGTATAATGTGCTTTACATGTACTATGCCTACAATATGTTTGATTAAATGCCTAGATGAAGGAAAATTATCTAGCTAGTATGATGTCATAAAAATCCCCATAAATGTACAAGCTTATGCCTATTAGACGTTTGATGAAATGCTTCAATAAACGTATTGTGGTGATTATCATTTATTCAAGAATATCAAGTCATGTCAGTTTCCTTCCATCGAGTCTTGGGGGTACTTATACCCAAAATATTAGCCATGTGCCTAATATTCATGTTCAGTGTCCATTCAGATGGGAGTAGGAATTAGCACCGAGTGAATCCAAGGATGGGGACTCACTTGTTATATGAGGGTGTGATTCTTAGAAGCAATCCTTGCGTTCCAGAACTATGTAGCCAGCATAGGTTGAGATATCGTAGCCTGCTATATGAGGGTAGATGAGGTGGCTTAACCTGTTATGTGAGGGTTCCCACCGTTCTCACTAGATTTACCTGTTATATAAGGGTTTCTAACATATTGTCCTTACCAGTGGTGCAGTATTGACACCCTTCCAATTAGGGTATAGATTGGACCCCAGCTCAGCTATTATAGCACATTTGGGGCATGCCAGTTAGATACTACTTCCCATAGTTTCATGTTACAGAATCAAGATTGTTAGATATAGTCAATGAGTCTCAGTAATAGAACTCAGATAGTTCTTCAGATTTCAGGACTGTCAGATACAGTTAATTCAGATACAGTACGGAACTCAGATAGTTCCATCAGATTCAGGACTGTCAGATACAGTCACCTATGTTATCAACATTATTCATATATAATCCTTCATGTTATCAGTAATATTAGTTACTAGCATGTCACGTTATCAGTATACAGAATCAGAAATCACAAAATTACATTGTCAGTTACAGTTATGTATTTATGCATGTATTCTCACGTTCATGTTAGACAGTCAGTTAGCATTATTCAGGGATGTGAACCATTTCATATACCCTACCTCACATGTATACTCGGTACATATGTACTGACGCATTCATGCTATGGTTCTTTCTTTTTGTGTTACACCATAGGTTCAGAGACACGAGTTCCAAATCAGCCGTAGATTCCAGATTCAGTAGTCAGAGTAGGAGTGAGTCCTCATCCTTCGAGGACATAATAATTTTATAGTATATCATTGATTAGCATATTAGTTGGAGTTAGTTGGGGACATGTCCCATCAACTCCTTATTCATATTATTCAGACGGTAGAGGCTTTCAGACTAGATGCAGACTATTATGTTTCAGACTTCAGTGTATACAGTTTTATTTTGAGTATTGTATTACCCCACAGATGTTATCTCATCCATGTTATGTTCATGATCGAACCTTATGGCATTTCAGTGCATGTTTCTGCATTATTAAGTTATTTTATGCAGTATACAAGTACATATATCAGTCATAGGTTAGCTTGTGGTCCCTCAGGGACATGAGCACCGTGTAGAATTTCAGTTCAAAAAATCGAGGTGTTACACTAATTCTTCTTTGTGAATCACTCATATATATTTTTCACTCAAGACTAGTTAAATGTTCTTCTAATATGAAAAGATAGGTCATAAGTTGAAAAGATAAAAGCTAGGTCCTAAAGAATGAGCTAAAACCCTCTTTTTAAACTCCAACTCTACATTTGATAAAAATTACAAAACTTCCACCTTGATCTTGATTTTCATGGGCGGTTCCAAAACGGATGGAGAGCAGATGGAGAGAAAATGAAAAGTAACTCCAAAGAAGATGCCAAGCGGATGACTCTTTTCCTTCACATTTGACCTCTTGTTGACTTGAATGACTTGCTCATCTTCTCTTTTTATTTTTTACCTACACAAATGAGCATTGAGTAATAGATTTCCATCAAGTCAATGAAAAAGCATGATAATTTAGGCTTAAAAGGTGATAGCAAGTTGTTAAATTAATGGCTTATCAACCCCCGGAACTTAAACTATTACTTGTCCTCAAGCAACCAAGGATAATTCAATGAGATAGGGTATTTAACTCAAATCCACCCAAAAGAAAGCTATACTAAAGGAATAAGCTAACAAAGCTCTATAAAAACTTGTCAAAAATGTCATGGCAACAAGTAAACAATTTTTTTTTCAATAAGCACATATTTTTGAAGCAAGGATGAACATTTGTATCAAATGAACTTTCCAAATCACAAAGCATCTTAAGATAAGACACAAAATCTTCAAAGATTGTCTCAATCTTCACAATGCAACTTACCTCACTCATTTACCCAAATCGATAGTAAAACTTCACCCTCTACCTAAAAGTACCGATGCTGCTCACATGCAAGAGTTAGCTCCACACACCAAAGTCATTTCAATTCATAAAGGAGCTCAAATAAAGAAAGAATCCACACTCACTCTCATAGTGAAATTCAAGTACATCGAATAGAACCATAGGCTTGCCCTTTGTGTTTTTTTGCCACTAATGTAGACTTACTTAATTTGGAATCACCAAGGTCTTGCGGGTCAAGATGAAGGTTTAAGGTGCGGGAAGGAATCTCTATGAATCAAGTGACCTAAAGACCTCCTTCAATTCAATCGCCTAACCCTTTTTACTCTCAAAATTTTCAAACTACCCACCTTATTCTTCTTCAAATAATTTTTTATATTTTTCTAAATTTTTGTTTAACCTTTACAAATAGATTCAAAGCCACCATTTTCTTTCTTCATTTCTTTGACTTTATCAAGAGATTTCCTACCTATAAGCTCGTCTTAGCCCTTTACTCATCTAATTTTTTTCTTAAGCTCGATGGGCTAGGCTATTCAACTTTATCATCAAGCACGTCTTTTGTATTTTAAGAACATGAGTTGACAACCTTACATACACCTTTATTGTCTTTTCTTTGACCATCTTCTCCCAAATACACAACTCCTTAAACTTAGGCTTTTGCCTATAATGCATTATTTAGAATCATGTGATGCATCAAAGGAGGTTAAGTGCCAAAAGATAGATTTTCAAACTAGTTTAGGTATTTTAGCATGGTTATCATTACAATAAGAAAGAAAGATGGGAAAAAAGGCTCAAATGGGTTAACTAGGGAGCAATGTTAAGGTGGGAATTTGGCTATGTGATGGGTCAAAAATGGCCTCGAATCATCCTCCAAGCCAAGATTACCTAGAATTTCTCTTTGAATACACTAGGGGAAAGTATAGACTACACATATGTATAATAATTATTCAAAAATCTCACCGCACATGGCATCGTACTCATAGAGTAAAAAGTTAGTCTCCCAATCACTTTGAGCAATTTGAGCTTCATAAGTTACTTCGATCAAAGACTCATCCTTGTAAAGAGAGAGAAAAATTGAGTTTAATGGTCTCACTCAAAAGAAATCTCAAAACATCCTTTATGATTTTTTTTAAAATAAAACTATATTTTGATTTTTTTTCTCAAAATCATTCCATTTCTTGCCAATGACATTTTGAAATTATTTTTGAACTTTTTCTTCTTCCTAATTGACCAAAATGACTAGATACTTCACCTATGGATGTTGCCTCATCCTCCTTCATAGGTGAATTTTCACTCGGTTTGACAAAAAAACTACACTAAAATAAACATAAAAGATCAAAAGAAAGAGAAAACAAAATTCTGCTCCTTAGGAAAGAACCGAGTTTCGAAGAAAACCCTTGGAGTTTATTAGACACGTATATACAAAAGGTGACAAGAGAAATGCGTACAATCAGATACTACATTTATATTTAGCGCATGACATAAATTCAAAAACAAAAAAATAATACGTGACATAATTATCAAAATGCCCAACAAGGGCCCATCCAAAGCAATGTCAATAATGACATCAAAGTGATAACATAGAGTATCTCCACATAATCTGTCCAACCAAATTCCATAAAGTGAAACAGTAGGTACCGACCATCAATCAAATCATAAAAATATCCCACCCCTCACTAAAGACATTGGATTGTACTTAATGCAAAAGTAGAAGAGAGTAGAGGAGGGTAGAGACTCTCTGTGGCACACTATGAGCTCAAATCCCCGTTGGTGAATGACCGTACTGTCTTAATAGGAACCTCGTCAGACTGGGCTTCTCTTATCGAGTTTGCTATGAAGGGTGACTCATCATCATTTTGAGTGCTAGAACTATCCCCAACCATCCATGCATGCTCATCAACCCTGGATAATTGCAAGGCGAGCTCAACCTGTCGGGCTATAGGTAGCCCCTATATAAGATAAACCTCATCCTAATCATCAATGCCTCATGACACTCTCTAAAAAAATCATCAAATAGAAGCACTGATCCATAATACTCTGGGGGGAAATCAATCTCCACCTTATTAACAATGAAGGAGGCCTGTCCAGAGTGAAACTTCGCCCGTAAACTATCAAGGTATGACCTCAAAGATGACACCCCTTCACAATCTCCTCTCGCCTCAAGCGTGGACACTCTCTGCTTTAACTTTGCAATGCGGGCACGTGGAGGTGCTATAACAACCTGAATAAACTAGGGAATTTCTTCCACCGAATGGGTAAGAGTAGTATTGTTTGCTAAAGTCATGGAAGCAAGCTTGGAAAGCGTCATCATAGAAGACCATGCCGATTGTGTGGGCTGAGGTGGTGATGTGGTGCTTGATGGTGGAGGAGTATCTGTAGAATCATGATGTGTCTCAACATCAAGTGTAGAATTTGGAGGGATCTCCATCGCTTCTAAGCTCGGCAACCCTTCCGCACCCGAGTCTACCAAAACTAAAGCTTTTCTCTTTATGTCCGTAGGGTTATCCTCATCCTTCCAATATGTGATATCAATGAATTTAGTGCATATAAATCGTCTATCAATCTTAGAGAGTAGCAAGACTTTAAACTTAAGGTAAAACATAGATATGAGTGCCAGAAAGGGCAATAAAGTGCCCGGTTGCTTTGACCTTAACTTCATCATCTCCACTATCAACTCTCCTGGATTGATAACAATTCTATCCATGATGTATTTGACAATGATAGACCTATAAATCATGAAATCTTGGTCATTTCTTGAGGAGAGTAGATGGTTACTAACAAATCCAAGGCAATGATTGGCTTGAACCGGGAGATCTCTCCTCTTGATTTGACGGTCACCATTAGCCCATGGAGGAAAGCCCTTAGCAATCAGCCTAGAAAGCCATAGAAAACTTTGAAGTCCGCCAAATATCATCTTTTTTCACTTCACCATGGAATCTAAGTCACAAGAGAAATAGAGCTCATTGATCTCCGAGGCCGTTCAAGGGACTTCCACTCCTTGAACTAATACACTCTCGAGACACGGTTGTTCAGTAGTTGGCATTTTATATTTTTTTTAATTGTGCCTAATAACATAGGAAGCATAGAGTTCCCAAAAAAATTTCAGGAAGTAGCATAGTGGGTGAGAGGAAGGCATTATATCTGTGAAGATTTCCCATAACCGTTCTTTAACCTCAGCGATGATTTCGGGGAAATGGGTGTCAACTCCTTTCACGCTAAAGACCTTCTCAATATTAAACCCCTAAGTGGTTACCTAATCACCATATAAATCCTTCACACCTTCTACACTAAACCAAACTTGATCCGCTTTCTTTCCAACCTCTCGAGACAATCAATGGTGGCTTGAACATTCGGGATTTTTGAAGTACTTTTGGAGACCGGTTCTTTTCCTTTCGCGGAGGTAGCTTTGGCTTTGCTTTTATTCGGGGCATTACCCTTCCTAGCTTCGCATGGAAAGTTCTTCCTTGGATACATACCTATGAGAAAGACAACAACAACAACAATAACATACCCCGTGTATTCCCACAAGAGTGGGGTCTGGGGAGGGTAAGATGTACGCAGTCCATACCGCTACCTCTGAGAAAGTATAGAGGCTATTTTTGATAGACCCCCGCTCAAACTAGAGAATAGTAAACAAAGGGATGGAAAGTATAATAGAATATCAGGAATAAGAAATAATAAAATAGACATCAGAGAAATATGAAATACGAGACATAAAGGCAACACAGAATAATAAAATAGGTACTAAGACATAAGACCTAGTGCACCCACCTAGTAATAACCTACACTCCCATAACAAGGACCCTATGAACACAGACCTAGGCTTACTAATCCGGCTACACAATACTCTCCAGACTACAATCTACAACCCACATACCCATATTAGCCTTCTACCCTTATCTGTGACGTCCACACCTTCCTATCTAGGGTCATGTCCTCAGTAAGCTAGAGCTGCTCTATGTCATGTATAATCACCTCTATCTAGTATTTATTTGGCCTACCTCTACCCCTCTAAAGCAATCCAAAGAAAGCCTCTCATACCTCCGAACTGAGGCATCTGCACTCCTTCTCATCACATGCCCAAACTATTGCAGTATTTCTTCCCACAACTTGTCTTCTACTGAAGCCACTCCCACCTTCTCCCGAATAGTCTCATTTCTTACTCTGTCACCTCTAGTATGACTACACATCCAATGCAATATTCACATTTATGCTACTTTCAATTTTTGGATATGTGAGTGCTTGACTGGCCAACACTCCGCTCCATACAACATGGCCAGACGGAATGCCACTCTATATAATTTGACTTTAAGCTTAAAGGGGTACCTTCTTATCACACAACACTCCTAAGTCTAGCCTCCACTTTATCAAACCTGATTCAATATATTTCAAGACATCCTCATCAATCTCCCCATTCCCCTGAATCGTAGACCAAAGATACTTAAAACTGTCTTGTCTTACAGACATCCTGGGAGTCCAACCTCACCACCCATTTGTCCTCCTGTCTCAAGTCACTAAACTTACATTCCAAATACTTAGTTTGGGACCTACTCAACCTAAACCCCTTAGACTCAAGGGTTTGCCTCCAAACCTCTAATTTATCATTCACACCCTCCTCATATCTCATCAATCAGCACCACATCATCCGCAAATAACATACACCAAGGCACCTCGCCTTGAATGCTCCGCATCAAAACATCCATCACCAATGCCAAAAGGAACGGACTAAGATTCGATCCCTGATGCAACCCGATCTCAACCAAAAACTGCTCTGAGTCTCCCCCGCCATTCTCACATGGGTTTTTCCTCCATCGTAAATGTCCTTAATAGCTTTGATGTACACCACCGAGACCCCTCTCACCTCTAAGCACCTCCAAAGAACCTCCCTCGGGACTTTATCATATGCCTTTTCTATGTTGATGAACACCATGTGTAAATCCGTATTCCTTTTTCTATACTGCTCCACTAATATAATGACCCAAAATCGCCTCCCAGGACGTCACCTGGTGCTTAAGGCTATAATTAGCCCCAAGATAACCCTTTGAGCCTATTTCTACTAATAACTCTCATTTCAAGATGAAATAATTCAAACACTAGCATAGTAATAACATATGAAAGGAAATACAGAGAAAATTCTTGATCTAAATGACAACAAGACTAGAAACTTCAACACAACCACAACTGATAACTAGTCTGACAAAGCCTCTACTAATCCATGAACTAGAGAGCCGTTGGGATAAGTCCCCAACTGACTTGAAATGAACTGGAAATAACAATATAGTCTCTCAAAATATAGAGATATCTGAATATAGGTCCTCGAACCATGAGGACTCACCATTGTAGAAATGTAGATAGAGGTACTCGAAAATCATTGACGAGGCTGGGACTGAGCACATGAACCTACATTATAAGATAATGTAGCACATAGACATATATATAGATCGACACTTGATAAAGTACTCAGTATGTGGGGGTTCATGTATTTATATAAAACAACATCAATACTCTTTAATCAAATCATGCATGTAATAAGGAATGACTCACATGGCTTTAATAAGTACAAAATACAAAGCTCAAGAATCATGTAAAATGGAAAATGTAACACAATCTCATGAGTCATTATACTTTTAGCTTTGAAATTTGTACTCTTCTCTTATTCTCATTAATCAAGGCTAAAGGAAACTTTAAGCAATACTTTCTACTTATGCATATGTCTCGTGGAGAGTAAAACTTCTTTAATGCTCAATAACTCATAACTCTTTTGAACTCAAATACTTGGAATTTGAAATCATATAACCTTGGAACATACTTAAAGGTATTTCATTCACTTTAGGAAAATAGCTCATTTCAAGCTTTAGGGGAAACTACTCATATCAAGGGAAAGTATTTTAGTTTTAAAGGAAAATATCTTATCTCAATGCTTTAGTTTTAAGGGAGATTCTCTTAACCGAAATAAACCATGCGAGCTACATGGAGTCCAACATTTTGTCCTCCTTAGGAAGAGACCTTATGTTAGGGATAGGTGTCATACTCTTTCAAGGGAGTATAACCTCAACGCAGTGATCACTTATCTCGGCCTTGGGCCCAATATCTCGGCCTTAGGCCCAATAATCATCTCGGCCTTAGGCCCAACCTATGGTGGCATATAGTTTTGGTGTAAGAAACCATGGTAACTTACCCAACTCGGTGCTAAATACTACTCCCTTTAGTTTATCTCACTCATTTCATGAAAATCCACTTTAGAATAATCTCATGGTTCAATAAGAACCCAATAATTAAATCTGTAATCTCATATAGTAGAGTGGATTTCAAAACTCAATGAACATTAGGTCATAACATTTCTGAATAATCTCAGAATACTCAAATCATGGGTGCTTATAGCACAATAGTTCATAAAATCTCAAGTCTCATGTAAGGATTAATAACCCATAATTAAATCTCAAGTTAGAAATCATCAAAAGAATAATAGATAGCATAGAGATTCATAACTAATGTAGAAATCTGGAAATTTCAGCAATTTATCTCAAAATCTCAACATACTCATATACTTCAATGTTTCAAACATTTCAACTATTAACTTCTCAAGGATTAAAATCATGGGGTATAGACCCAGTTGGAATTTCTCAAGAAAATATGTGAAAATCATGCCATTAGACTATCAATTCATGGGAAGCATCAAAATATTGTAATCGATAATAATTGGTGAAAACCCCAATTCAATTTCATGTAAAATCTCATAAATTACAGAGAATTGTAGTTTAAATAAGCCTTTGGGCACAAGGGTGAAAGGATTACCCTTGTTCAAAGCCCCACATAACTTGAATTATAAGATTTGGATGGACTCTCGCCTTTGGAACTCTATTCGTACTCTTGAAGCCCTTGACTTGGGAACCTTGAATCTTGACTCAATTTAGAAAATCTATGGTGGATTCTTGAGATTCTTGGAAGAGGTTTTGGATGCTTAGGGTTTTTTTTGGGAGAAAACTTTAGAGAGAGTTCATATAATGCTTGTAAATGACTTTAATTTGGTGTTTGCATGGTTTAAGAGACTTGTAAAAAGTCCAAAATTTCCTTTTTAACTTCTGTACGAAGATGGAAAAATTAAACTGGGAACCCAATTTTATGGGCCACCGTGACCCGCCACTATCGCGGCGGCTCACTGGAAATTGACAAATGGGAATCTGGTAGTCACCGCGATGCGATGCCATCGCGTTGTCCCACTAGTTTGGACCTAGAACTTCAGCGCGACGCATCACAATCTTGTCAGGCCACTAGAAATTGACTATTGGGAAATTGGGGTCCTCTAGGATTCGCCACTATTGCGGAGTTCCACTGGAATTTGAAAATTGTTAAATAGACCCTCTCCACGACGCGCCAAGCACTAAAATGATGTAGTTTTACGACTAGGACTTAAATTAGCCATCACTTCTTACCCGGGTATCGGATTTGGGCGAATCTTATATCGACGGAAAGCTTTTAAAATTTCCCATGTGACAAAATGTCGAAATTAGGGAAATTCTATATGGTTAACATGATACTCACTTAGGAAGTCACTTCTCAATCTTTTAGGGCCGGAATCACGCTCACTTGACACGCCCTAAGGCTCATTCTATGAGATAATTTTTGCGGGGTCTTATAATATCTCCCCCTTGGAAACATTCATACTCGAATGTCGGTAGTAAAACTAAGAACACAGGAAAAACTGAGTACACATAGCTGAAGCAAGTTGCTAAAACGGGCTCAAAATCTCTCTAAACTCTTGAATGCCTCAGAAATTGCAAGAACTCATACAAGGATAGATGCATATAGCTGAACTTTAGATTAGAAGGGTTGAATTGAGGAAGACTAATACCTTTGGATTAATATAAACTTGCGGAAAAGAGGTGCGGATACTTGGCTAGCATGTCTGCTTCTGCCTCCCAAGTAGCACCCTCAATAGACTGGTTACGCCACAAAACTTTGACCAAGGGAACTTCTTTGTTCCTTAGTCTACGGATCTGAAAATCTAGTATCTCAACAGGAATCTCATCGTAGGAAAGACTGTTCTGTATATTGGCATTCTCTGAAGGATCTACTACAACGGAATCACCAATATGCTTCTTAAGCATGGAGACATGAAAAATAGGATGAACAACTGATAACTCTATGGGCAACTCAACCTCATAGGCCACCTTACCAACACGGCTCAAGACTCTATACGGGACAACATAATTAGGACTAAGCTTCCCCTTTTTACCAAACCTTGTCATCGATTTCATGGGTGAAATCCTCAAGTATACCAAATCACCCACTTTAAACTCAAGATCTCTTCTCCTCACATCGGTATAAGACTTTTGATAAATTTGGGCGGTCTTCAACCTCTCTCTAATCAACTAAACTTTCTCCATAGCTTCAAATACTGCATCAGGCCTAATCACGGCAGCTTCACCCACTTCAAACCAACCTAAGGGTGATCTACATCTCCTACCATACAAGGCCTCAAATGGTGCCATCCCGATGCTAGCATGGTATCTATTGTTATAGGCAAACTCTATCAATGGAAAATTCTCATCCCAACTACCTTTGAAATCAAAAGCACATTCCCTCAACATATCTTCCAGGGTCTGAATGGTCCTCTTAGCCTGACCATCTGTCTGCGGATGAAAAGCGAAACTCAAAAGGACTTAGGTACCAAGACCCTGCTGGAACGCCCTCCAAAACTGAGAAGTAAATTGAGTGCCCCTATCCGAAATGATAGACGAGGGAACTCCATGCAGCCTGACTAACTCCCGGATATACAATCTAGCATAATCCTTAGTTGTATAAGACGTATGCACGGGCAAGAAATGCGCGAACTTAGTCAGCCTGTCTACAACAACCCAAATAGAATCATGATGACGAAGCGAAAGAGGCAACCCGATCACGAAGTCCATATTCACCACCTCCCACATGTAAGTGGATATACCAAACTCTTGTATCACACCACCAGGTCTTTGGTGCTCTACCTTAACCTGTTGGAACGTTGCACACTTTGCTACGAACTCAGCTATATCCTTCTTCATGCCATTCCACCAATAGATTTTCCACAAGTCACGGTACATCTTGGTAGTGCCGGGATGAATAGAATACCATGCGCCATGCACTTTAGCCATAATCCTCTGCCTCAGATTATCAACACACGGAACACATAATCTAACTTGCAATCTCAACACGCCATCTCCCTCTTGGGAGAAAACCTCTACCTTTTGGCCCTTAACTGACTCCTTTAGTTTGACCAAACTAGGATCCCTATCTTGCTTCTCCTTCACTTCCAAAACTAAAGAAGATTCGGAACTACTCTGCACCAACGTACTCCCCTCGGCTGAATCAAGCAACTTAACACCCAATCTAGCCAGTCAATGCTCATTGTAAGCTAACTCTTTCTTACCTTCCTCTACATGAGCAACACTACCAATAGATAATCTGCCAAGGGAATCCGCCACTATGTTGGCCTTGGTCGGGTGATACAACACACTCATATTATAGTCTTTTAACAACTCCAACCACCTCCTCAACCTAAGATTTAACTCCCTCTGAGTAAATACATACTGAAGGCTTTTATGGTCAGTAAACACATCAACATGAACACCATAAAGATAGTGTCTCTAGATTGTGAAAGAAAAGACCACAGTAGCTAACTCAAGATCATGGGTTGGGTAGTTCTTCTCATGCTGCTTTAACTGTCTCGAGGCATAGGCTATAACCTTACCTTTTTGCATCAACACACAACCTAAACCAATTCTAGAGGCATCACAATACACCACAAAACCATCTGTACTATCAGGCAAAGTCAACATAGGGGCTTAAGTAAGTCGATACTTCAACTCCTAAAAACTCTTCTCACAAGAATCTGACTAATAAAACTTAACTTTTTTATGGGTCAATTGGGTCATGGGAGACGGAATAAAAGAGAAACCCTTAACAAAATGGTGGTAGCAACCAGTTAGACCTAAAAACTCCTAATATCAGATGGGGAGATAGGTCTAGGCTAATTTTTCACAGCTTCTGTCTTTTGGGGATCAACTCTAATACCTTCGGCTGAAATGATATGACCCAGAAAGGCTACAGACCTTAGCCAAAATTCACACTTACTAAATTTGGCAAACAACTGGTGCTCTCTGAGGGTTTGTAAGACAATTCTAAGATGATTCGCATGATTATTCTCATTAAAGGAGTACACAAGGATATCATCTATGAAAACAATGACAAACATATCGAGATATTGCTTGAACACTCAATTCATGAGTTCCAAGAAGGCGGCTGGGGCATTAGTTAGCCCGAAAAACATGACTAGAAACTAAAAGTGACCATAGTGGGTTCGGAAAACTGTCCTTGGAATATCACACTCCCTCACTTTAAGTTGATGATAGCCGGATCAATGGTCTATCTTGGAGAAATAACTTGCACTATGAAACTGGTCAAACAAGTTATCAATTCTCGAAAGAGGATATTTATTTTTGATGGTGACCTTGTTAATTTGACGATAGTCAATGCACATATGGAAAGAATCATCTTTCTTTTGCATGAATAAAATAGGTGCGCCCCAAGGAGCAATACTAGGCCTTATGATACCATTGTCTAAAAGATCTTTGAGTTGCTCTTTCAACTCCTTAAGCTCCGCAGGTGCCATACGGTATGGCAGAATAGAAATGGGATGAGTGTCGGGAAGAAGGTCAATCCTGAATTCTATCTTCCTATCGGGAGGTATCCCTGGGAGATATTCCAGAAAAACATCAGAAAACTCATTAACAATGTTGACTGACTGAATAGTTGGAGCCACAGACTTAGTGTCTTTGACTCTAACTAAGTGATAGATGCAACCTTTGGATATTAGCTTTCTGTCTTTGAGATAGGAGATAAAATGACTCTTAGGAGATGCCGACCTCCTGGACCACTCAAAAGCTGGTTCATTAGGAAACTGAAACTTGACTACACGGGTACGACAGTCTATAGACACATAACAAAAATGAATCCAATCTATACCCAGAATAAGGTCAAAATCCACCATGTCTAACTCTATCAAATCCGTAAGTATGACTCTATGAAGAACAGTAATAGGACAATCACTATACACTTGTTTAGCGACAACTGACTCCCCTACTGGTGTGGATACTAGGAAAGGCTCAGGAATCCTTTTGGGACTCGTTTTGAAATTCACAGCCACAAGTGGGGTCACATAGGAGAGACTTAACCCGGGGTCCAACAACACATAAACATCAAAACAAAAGACGTGGAGCATACCAGTAAAAACATTGGGAGAGTCCTCCTACTCCTGAAGGGATGGTAAGGCATAGAATCTGTTCTGGCATTGACTGCCAGCAGTGCAAGATGAAGCGCCCTGAGCAGGGGCGAGACGAGGTGTAGGAGATGGTGCACTAGAAGTCGATGCCTAAGGTCAGGTATCTCTGTTCCCCTGTCTAGCATAAGGATAATCTCTAAGTCTGTGGCCCTACTTTCCACAACCAAAACAACCCCTCAGATCTATGAAAAACTCACTGGGATGATCCCTACCACACTTAGCAGAAGGAGGATAATGGGCCCTATTACCAATACTGTTCTATGACCTAGACATAAAGGATTTATCCCCTTGCTCCTTCCTACTTCTAGATGTGGGAGCACTAGCTGATGAAGGCTCTGGCATAGACGGATGCCTCAGAAATTGAGGGCGGTTCCCTCCATGGAACCTAGTCTAGCTATACTCATGTTGCTCAGATCTAGCCCTTTTGTTACCCCTCACTATGTCTCTCTCTCATATTATCTTCCTCTATCTATTGTTCATGCGTCATCAACCTAGAAAGATCCATATCCTTATGCAACATGTAGTCCTACACTCTTTCAGCACCAACCTAGAAACACCTATCACAAATTTCATCATACTAGCTCGAATGTTAGAAATCAAATCAGGAGAAAACTTGGCCAACTAGTTAAACTTCAAGCAGTACTCCTTAACAGTCATGGAGCCCTGCCTCAAGTTCATAAATTCCTCAATATTTGCTTCCCTCATCTCAAGCAGAAAAAACTTGTCCAAGAATACATCTTGGAACACCTGCCAAGTCATAGGAGCAGCATCCTCACCTCTACCCTTCCTCCATGATACAACCCAGTCATAAGCTATGTCATTCAACCTGTAAGATGCCAACTTAACACATTCTTCCTCAAAAACATGCATCACCTGTCTGATCTTTCTCACCTCATTAAGGTACAACTATGGGTCCTCACCTGCGTTAGACCCATAAAACTCTGGTGAATTCATCTGCATGAAATCACAGATTCTAGCTGTGGCTACATCACCTCTCGATTGATTAGAACCTGTGGCCTAGTTATTGGCCCGAACATTAGCAGAGACTGCTTGGTCTAATGCCTGAAAGGCCGCCCGAAACTCAGCAAGAGACACCATCTCATTCAAAAGATCAACAGGCTAGGGTTGCTCATTATCATTTCTAAGGGCATCCACTTTTCGGAGAGGCATTTTCTGAAATAGAAGAGCACAAATTATAAGATGAGAGGGACAACTGTAGGCACGATAGAATATGAAAGAACGAAACAACTTTTTCCTAAAATGTCTTGTAGCCTCCTGCTCATAGATATGGCGTGCTACACACCGTTGATCAAGACTCTACTCAACGTGGCTTGTCAGAATCCCTAGGACTTCTTTAAAACCTTAGGCTCTGATACCAAGTTTGTAACGACCCGAAATCTCCTTCCGGGATGTCACACAGTGCTTAAGGCTACAAGTAACCCCAAGATAACCCTTTGAGCCTGTTTCTACTAATAACTCTCATTTCAATATAAAATAATTCAAACACTAGCATAGTCATATCATATGAAAGGAAATACGAAGAAAATTCTCGGTCCAAACGACCACAATAATGGAAACCTCAAAATAACCACAATCTAATAACTAGTTCGACAAAGCCTCTACTAATCCATGAACTAGAGAGCCATTGGGACAGTTCCCAAACTGACTCGAAATGAACTGGAAATAACAACATAGTCTCTCAAAATATGGAGATGCCTAATTATAGGTCCTCAAACCATGAGGACTCACTACTGTAGAATGTAGATAGAGGTACTCAAAAATCACTAACAACATTATGACTAAGCACCTGAACCTACATTATAAGACAATGAAGCACATAGATGTATATGTGGATCAGCACTTGAGAATGTACTGAGTATGTGGGCGTGCATGCATTTATATAAAACAACATTAATACTCTTTAATCAAATCGTGCATGTAACAAGTAATGACTCACATGGCTTGAATAAGTATAAAATGCAAAGCTCATGAATCTTGTAAAATGGAACATGTAACACAATCTCGTGAGTCATTATACTTTTAGCTTTGAAATTTGTACTGATCTATTATTCTCATTACTCAAGGCTAAAGGAAACTTTAAGCAATACTTTCAACTCATGCATATGTCTCATGGAGAGTAAAACTTCTTTAATGCTCAAGAAATCATAACTCTTTTGAACTTAAGTACTTGGAATTCAGAATCATATAACCTTGGAACATACTTGAAGGCATTTCATTGACTTTAGGAAAATATCTTATTTCAATCTTTAGGGAAAAATACTCATATCAAGGGAAAGTATTTTAGTTTTAAAGGAAAATATATTATCTCAAAGCTTTAGTTTTAAGGGAGATTCACTTAACCGACATAAACCATGCGAGCTACATGGAGTCCAACATTTTGTCCTCCTAAGAAAGAGACCTAACATTGGGGAGTGGCATCATACTCTTTCCAAGGAGTATAACCTCAAATCAGTGATCACTTATCTCGGCCCCGGGCCCAATATCTCAGCCTTTTGTCCAACAATCATCTCGTCCTTAGGCACAACCTACGATGGAGCGTAGTTCTAGGGTAAGAAACCATGGCAACTTACCCAACTCAGTGCTAAATACTACTCCCTTTAGTTAATCTCGCTCATCTCATGAAAATTCACTTTAGAATAATATCATGGTTCAATAAGAACCCAATAATCAAATCTGTAATCTCATGTAGTAGAGTGGATTTCAAAACTTAATGACCATTAGGTCAAAACGTTTCTCAATAATCTCAGAATACTCAAATCATGGGTGCTTATAGCACAATAGTTCATAAAATCTCAAGTCTCAAGTAGGGATTAATAACCCAGAATTCAATCTCAAGTTAGAACTCATCAAAAGCATAATAGATAGGATATAGATTCATAACTCATGTAGAAATCTGGAAATTTCAGCAATTTATCTCAAAATCTCAACATACTCATATACTTCAATGTTTCAAACATTTCAACTATTAACTTCTCAAGTATTAAAATCATGGGGTATAGACCCAGCTGCAATTTCTCAAGAAAACATGTGAAAATCATGCCATTAGACTCTAAATTCATGGGAAGTATCAAAATATTGTAATCAATAATAATGGGTGAAAACCCCCAATTCAATTTCATGTAAAATCTAATAAATTGCGAAGAATTGTAGTTTAAATAAGCCTTTGGGCACAAGGGTGAAAGGATTACCCTTGTTCAAAGCACCACATACCTTGAATTATAAGCTTTGGATGGACTCTCGCTTTTGGAACTCTATTCGTACTCTTGAAGCCCTTGACATGGGAACCTTGAATCTTGACTCAATTTAGAAAATCTATGGTGGATTCTTGAGATTCTTGGAAGAGGTTTTGGATGCTTAGGGTTTTTGTGGAGAGAAAACTTGAGAGAGACTTCATAGAATGCTTGTAAATGACTTTAATTTGGCGTTTACACGGTTTAAGAGGCTTGGAAAAAGTCCAAAATGCCCTTTTTAAATTCTGTACAAAGCTGGAAAAATTAAACTGGGAACCTGATTTTATGGGCCACCGCGACACGCCACTATCATGTTGGATCACGGGAAATTGACAAATGGGAATCTGGTAGTTACCGCGATGCGGAGCCATCGCGTTGTCCCACTAGTTGGGACCTGGAACTTCATTGCGATGCGTCACAATCGCGTCAGGTCACTCGAAATTGACTATTGGGAAATCGGGGTCCTCCATGATGTGCCACTATTGCAGAGTTCCACTGGAATTTAACAATTGTCAAATAGACCCTCTCCGCGATGCGCCAAGCATTACAATGATGTTTTATGACTAGGACTTAAATTAGCCTTAACTTCTTACCCGGGTATCGGATTTGGATGAATCTTATATTGACGGAAAGCTTATAAAATTTCTCATGTGAAAAAAAGTCGAAATTAGGGAAATTCTATATGGTTAACATGATACTCACTTAGGAAGTAACTTCTCAATCTTTTAAGGCCAGAATCATGCCTCACTTGACACGCCCTAAGGCTTATTCTACGAGAGAATTTTTGCGGGGTATTACAATAAATCTCCTTACCAGGTGCATTTTCTTTGTCGTCGAGCGACCAGGAATAAATCCAAATTGATTCTCCAAAATAGACACAACCCTCCCCAACCTTCGTTCGATCACTCTCTCCCAAATCTTCATAGTGTGACTTAACAACTTAATACCCCTATAGTTGTTGCAGCTCTGAATGTCACCCTTGTTTTTATATAATGAAATCATTGTACTCCATCTACAGGCCTCAAGTATTCTCGCAGTCTTGAAAATACCCTTAAATAAATCTATCAACCACCTTAAATCGGACTCACCAGCATACTTCCAAAAATCAACCAGAATCTCGTCATGCCACATCGCCCTACCCCTCCCCATGATACGAATGGCCTCTTTGACCTCCTCAACCTTAAAATACCTACAGTATCTGAAATCACGACTCTCCTCTGAGTGCTACAGATCTCCCAACACAGTGCATCTATCTCCCTCCTCGTTCAAAAGTCTATGAAAGTACTCCTGCCATCTCTTCTTAATGTGAACCTCCTCCACCAAAACACTACCATCCTTCCCCTTAATGCACTTCACTTGATCGAGGTCCTGGCCCTTCCACTCCCTAGCTTTAGCAAGTCTGTACAACCTCTTTTCCCCGTCTTTCACCTCTCACCCCGCATACAAGCTCTCGAATGCTACCGACTTAGTAGTCGTAACTGTTAATTTAACCTCTTTCCTGACTACTTTGTAAGCCTCTCTCTTTACCCCTTTCTCCTCCTCATCTTTACTCTCAATAAACATAATATACGCCTACTCCTTAATCTCCACTTTCTTCTTCACTTCCTCATTCCACCACCAGTCCCCCTTATGCCGTCCTGCCCGACCCCTCAAAACACCCAACACTTCAATGGTAGTCTCCATGATGCCACTAGCACCCTATCCCACATAGTATCCACGTCCCTCCTGCTCTCCCACACCCTCTTTTCTGCTACCTTTTCCCCTATCTCCAGAGCATTAACTGGCGTCAAGCAGCCCTACTTAATTCTAGGTCGACCCTACCCGACCCTTCTCTTCTTGCACGTTTTGATAGACAAGTCCATCACTAAAAGCCTGTGCTGGGACGAAAGATTCTCACTCGGAATGACTTTACAATCCTTGCATAGACCCCTATCCCCCTTCTTAAGTAGCAGAAAGTCAATTTGGGCCTTGGCTATCATGCTGCGGAAGTTAATCAGGTGATCCTCCTTCTTTGGAAAACTTAAATTCACTATCACCAGCCCAAAGACCCTCGTAAAATCCAACAGAGCAGCTCTCTCACCATTTCTGTCACCGAAACTAAAACCTCCATGCACATCTTCATATCCTCCTGGTAAGACCCCAATGTGGCCATTGAATTCCCCTGCTATGACAATCTTCTCCAAAGTAGGCACGCTCCCCACCACCTCGTCCAGCTCCTCCCAAAAACTCATTTTCACCTCCTCCTCCAAACCCACCTGCGACATATACGCACTACACACATGCAATGGAAAACCCCCAATGACCAACTTAATCTTCATCAACCTATCACTGACCCTCATAATCTCCACCACCTGCCCTCTACGCTCCTCATCCACTAAGATGCCCACTCCATTCTGATGCCTCACACTCTCCGAATACCACAGCTTGTACCTATCTACATCCCTAGCCTTAGATCTTACCCACCTAGTCTCCTGCACACACACAATATTAATCTTCCTCTTCTTAAGAATCTTCACCAGATCTACGGACTTACCTGTAGGGTCCCAATGTTCCAAGACCCTACCCTCAACCTATCTTCTCTTGCCTTACGCCTTCTTATAATACCCTTCCCTAAACTCGCCTTAGCACCTGACCTATACCCTAAACCTACGCCAGCTCTCTCCTCCACACCCCCTCCCAGCACTGCCCTCACCCTCAAGCCCCTCGAACATGACCCTATTCCACCATCAACCCCTTCAGCCACTACTTAACCAAAAAAATCCCCAAACCAATGTACCAACAAATAAAGCAATGGGCTGGAAACGGCAAGAGAAGGTGCACACAAAGTAACCTAATCGTCCTAGAAGCTAAAAAAAATGCAACAAACAAACCAATAACCACCACTAAGACAAGCAGCCAATCACTATTTAACCTCCCAAAACCTATGAGAAAGAAACAAAACAAAACCAAAACAAAAGATAAAAGGTAAAACATGTTTTTTCGGAATTTTGTATGTTAAGAAGGAAAATTTAAGATAAGAAAAGAAAATTTTTGTTTGATAGATACAAGGTAGCTTCATCATTAGAGCCCATGTGATTCATTCATTACAACACTTAATCATTTGGGCTCTAAATTATCTCACATTCTTCACATTTCACAAAACTAGTTCTTAGGACATCCATAACCTCCAGTGGAAGCAAAAATGACCAATACCCTTAAGAATTATGTCCTCCAATCTATCATAGGGCAAGGAAAGCATTCATGTCTCCCAGTTAGGCATAGTGACCAACAAAAACCATTGATGCCATATTTCTCAACAAACTCCCACAACTAATGAAAACTACCATATATTTTATTTTTAGGATCAATTGGACTCAAAATGATGCATAAAAAATGGCCACATTATTCCCTAAGAAAAATCACAACCATTACAAGCATACAAGACATTCCTCTCTCATTGTTATTTCAATAAGCACATGGTGGGCATGCTCATTAAGAACTTGGAGGAAGAGAATAGAAGCATAAGAAAGCAAGCTTGTCTCGCCTAATCATCTCCACAAATATTCAAGGTTCTCATACTATCCTACTTGAGCCATCCACCACGCAAATAATGCAAGAAATAATGAATGGACATTTTATCAAACACATGGAGCACTAGTTTCATTTAAGAGAGTATTATTAATCAAACAAGTGAAACAAGGCACCCATTCCAACATTGTCATTCCAACAAGTAAAGATCATCCCAATAAGCTCATAAAAATCAAATTTAAATGACCAATCATCATGAGATATGAGACATTATAGCCATTCTTAAGAAAATTCAAAAGTGAAAACATGAAAGAGCATACCTTTACTTGCTTTAAAAGAGTAGAAAAATGAAGAACAAGTCCAAAAGAATATTCTCAATTTGAGTTAGCTCAATTATTATTAAAGAAATAGAGAATATTGAGTGTTAGAGAAAGGAGCCATTGGGAAGAGAGTGGTAATGAAAATGTTTTTAAGTGTTGACTCCATTTGGAGCCTTTTTTAAGTGTTTAAGCAAATTTTGGGTTCATGGGTCGGGTTAGCCCTATAAAATCTGACCTATTTTGAAGACACCCAATATTTTTAAATTGACCTGTGCACCAAATTCTTTACACCTGCGTCTAGCCATCTCAAGTAGGTCCGGCGCAGGTCACGGCAGAATACAACTTTACCTACGTTCAACATACGATTGGATTGCGACTAGACTATTGCAGAAAGTACAGCGTAGGTCCAGGTAGTTTACTCTAGTGAGAAACAGCTTGTGTTGCGTCCCAAGTGCTCCTAGCCTGCGCCTGGACTTCTTGAGCAAGTACAACGCAGGTCAAGGAAGTAACCTTCAGCGATTTTGCTTTAATTTTAGGCTACCTACATTCCATATAGCTTGTACATGCAGCTGGCCTGCTCAAGCAGGTCTAGCATAGGTTGCTCTAGCTTGGTACACACTTTTTTGAATAAATTTTTTGATTTGGGGCTCACTTTCAAGCCTCCGATCAACTTCTCGCACCCCAATTTTATGATATTATCTGCAACAACCAAAACAAAGCTAAAATGTGAATAAAGAACGTTATAAAAAGTTAAGAAAAATTTCTTGGGTTGTCTCCTAAGAAACACCTTAGTTAAAGTCGTGGAACTACATCATTTACTCATTATTTTGGATCTTTGAAACAAAGTGACTCAAACTTAGTCGCTCGGGGTCCACCCATATGATAGTGCTTCAATCATTGCCCATTCACCCCAAATATCTTCTTCTCATGATCTTCCAACTCAATCTCTCCACTAGGATAAGCATTTGAGATCACGAATGGGCCCGACCACTTCGATCTAAGATTTTTTGCAAAGAGTTTCAATTTTGAATTGAAGAGGAGGACATCATCACCCACATGAAACTTTCGCTTTAAGATTTTGACATCATGCCACCTCTTCATCCTCTCTTTGTACAACACAGAGCTTTCCTATTCTTTGAGTTGAAACTTTTCTGACTTATGAAGTTGATTCACCCTCGATTTTGAACCGTCCTCCTAATCCATATTCAACTTTCTCAAAGCCCATAAAGCCTTATACTCTAACTCAATGGGTAAGTGACAAGCCTTACAAAACACCAATTGGTAAGGGGACATACCAATAGGAGTTTTATAGTCTGTTCTATATGGCTAAATAGCATTGTCGAATTGTCTTGCGCAATTCGTATGACCAAAATTCACGCTTTTCTCAAGGATGGACTTGATTTCACAGTTCGAAACTTTGACTTGGCCACTAGTTTGGGGATGATAAGGAGTAGCAAACTTATGCTTCACCCCATACTTATCAAGAAAGCGACAAAGACCAGATTACAAAAATGAGAGCCGCCATCATAAATAATTGCCCTTGGAGTCCCGAACCTTGTAAAGATGTACTTCTTCAAGAAAAAGGTGACACTCTTTCTTTCGTTGTTCAGTAAAGAAATGGCCTCCACCTACTTTGAGACATAATCGATGGCTACCAAGATATATTTATTTCCATATGAGCTCACAAAGGGACCCATGAAGTTGATCCCCCCACATAGAATAGTTAACCTCGATATTGGGCTTAAGAGGTATCTCATGTCTCCTCAAAACACCACCTTGAATTTGGCATTGAGGAAATATTTTGACTAACTCATAAGCATCTCTATGAATGGTAGGCCAATAGTATGCACTTTGACGAACCTTAGCGGATGCTCGGATCCCACCATAATGACCACCAAACAGAGAAGAGTGACAAGCTTTAAAAATATCTCATATTTCTACCTCTATGAAACACCGATAGATCACACCATCCACACACTCCCTAAATAATAACGGTTCATACAAAAATACTTTTTCACATCAAATAGGAACTATTTCTTTTGATAATGATTAGCACACCGCTCATAATATAGGTAGCATAATCCGCATAACATGGTAAAACGCATCCCAAAAGTGACATGACTAGCTCATCCGGGAAGGTGTCATCAATATCAATCTCACCCAACTTTTAATGATTGTATTGAAGGCAGGAAAGTTGGTCGGCTACTTGATTCTCACACCCCTTGCGATCCTTTACTTCAAAATCAAACTATTGCAAGAGCAATATCCACCTAATCAATCAAGGATTTGCCTCTTTATTGTCCATGAGATATCTAAGAGCGGCGTGGTCCATGTGAAAAACCACTTTTGTGCCTAACAAATAGGCCTGAAACTTTTTGAAGGAATACACCACCGCTAACAACTCTTGTTCCGTAACCGTATAATTACGTTGAGCATCATTCAATGTCTTTCTTTCATAGTAAATCAGGTGGAACAACTTCTCTTTTCTTCGTACCAATACCACACCTAGAGAAACACCACTTATATCATACATTAATTCAAAGGGCAATGACCAATACAAGGCTACTATGGTAGGAGTCAACACAAGGAGTTCCTTGAGACAATTTAAAGCCTTTACACAATTATCATCAAATTCAAATTTTCCTCCTTTTCAAGAAGCTTTCACAAAGAATGAGTGATCTTTGAGAAATCCTTAATGAAATGCCGATAGAACCCGACATGGCAAAGAAAACTTCTAACGCCCTTCACGAAGATGGGTGGGGGTAACTTAGCAATCACTTCAACTTTTGATGGATCCACTTGGATACCCTTTCCCAAAATTTGTGGCCTAGAACAATGCCTTCCTTAACCATGAAATGACATTTTTCCCAATTCAAAACAAGATTAGTCTTCATAAATCGTTCAAGGACTTTACTTAAGTGGGCAAGGCAAGAATCATATGAATCCCCAAACCTGGAGAAGTCATCCATGAAAACCTCCATTGTATCCTCTACTATATCTACAAAAATAGACAACATGCATCGTTGGAACGTTGTCGGTGCATTGCATAACCCAAAGGGCATGCTCTTGAAAACAAATGTGCCATAGGGACAAGTGAAGGTGGTCTTTTCTTGGTCTTCCGGGATGATGCAAATTTGGTTGTATCCCGAGTAACCATAAAGAAAGCAATACCAAACTTGACTGGGTAGTTTATCCAACTTTTGATCAATAAAAGGAATGGGAAAATGGTCTTTCTCGGTCCACACATTTAAACTATGATAATCCATACACACTCTCCAATACGTGACCGGACGCATAGGTACAAGATCATTATTCTCATTTGATACCACCGTTATGCCGCCCTTCTTGGGAAAACATTAGACCGAACTCACCCATATGCTATTGGAAATTGGGTAGACAAATCTCGTAGCAATTTACTTAATGATTTCCTTCTTGACCACCTCTTGCATCAGTTGATTTAGTTTTCTTTGGTGTTCCACACTAGGAACATGATCAACACTTAACTTGATTTTATGAGAGCAAATTCCTGGAGCAATGCATATAATATCCTCTATAGTCCATCCAATAGCACGAATGAAATTTTTCATAATTAATTTCAAGGAATCCACTTGACAAGGTTCAAGATCATCCACAACAATGATTCATAATGTGTTGTTCTCACCCAAGAAAATATATCAGAGATGAGAAGGAAATGACTTTAGTTTGAGTTGAGGTGGTTCAATAATAGACGGCTTGGTGGGTGGACTCTTATGGTTTTTCAAATCAAGATCCAATTTGATCGGGTTCTTGGTGTAGGATCCAAGACCCGTCAATGAAGCAACCACCTCATCATATTCTTCAACAACCTCACTTCACTCCCAAGGCTCCACAATACACCCACCAACGGGTCATCCATAAGTTTCACTACTATGGTGTTGGTCCATTCATCATCTATTACATCAATTAGCGACACCACTTGGAAGTCCATCGGTTGCTTCATGGACTTACAAACATTGAAGGATACTTATTCATTGTTCACAATTTCATCTCCCCACATTCTACATCTAGTAAGGACCTTATAGTAGCTAAGAATGGTTTACCAGGAATGATTGGGACTTCATGATCAATCTCATAATCAAGAATAATGAAGTCAACAAGAAAGATAAACTGGTCAACTTTCACCAAAATATCATACAACAAACCTATGGGTTTATTTATTGAACGATTGGCCAATAAAAGCCTTATAGTGGTGGTCTTAGGAGCACCCAAGCCTAACTTTCAAAACACGGAAAATGGCATCAAATTAATACTTTCCCCAAGATCACATAACACTTTTCTGAATTTGTACACCCCGATAGTGCAAAGAATAGTAAATACACCTGAGTCTTCTTTTTTCACCACTGTTGTGCTACACATTATAGCACTACAATTATGGGTTACCTCAATTGTTTCTAAATCCATGACTAGATTTTTCGTTACCAAGTTCTTCATAAATTTGGCATACCTAGGCATTTCTTGTAAAGCTTCTAGAAAAGGAATATTCACCGATAAATTGCTAAGTTTTGCAACAAACTTCTTGAACTTGGTATAATCATCCTTCTTCTTGAGCCTTTGTGGGAATGGGGGAGGAATTTTGATTTTTGGCAATGGAACAATTAGAGTTTCATCTATTTTTGGAGTATCATCATCAATTACCTTAGGAGCTTTCTCACTTTCAACATTTTCTTCAACTACCTTCGGTCGTTCAACACTTGTCTCATTAGGCATTATATTATTATCATTTGGCTCTTCTATCCGCTTTCTTTTTACATTGGCTTGTTCATCATTTGCCTTTTCACTGGGGTCTTCACTAAGATCAACAACATCTTTACTAAGAGTCTGACCACTCCTAGTTATAATAGTCATGATATGAGAATCATTTTTAGGATTGACAATCGTGTCACTAGGAAATCCATCCTTTGGTATTGCATTAAGTTCTGTTGAGATTTGGCCCAATTGAGTTTCAAGTTGCTTAATAGGGTCCGAGTGAGATGTCACTATTTAATTGAGTGTGAAACGTCCTCTTTCATCTCTTCCATCATCTTATCGGTCTTCTCAACACCCATTATAATACAAGCAAGGACATATTCATTTTTGAGCTTATTCAGGTCAATGGATCTTTACTCTTAATCCTTTGCCCGATTAAGAGGTATGTACTGGTCATAATCTCTCTCTTTATCTCTCTAATCTTGATCTATATCACGTCAATCTCTATTATGATCTCTTTTCTTCCAAACTTGATTCCCACCTTACCTTTGATAGGTAGGGCGAGAAGCCTCCGCTTGGTTCGACAAGAACCGAATTTCTTTATCAAGGGACTTTATTTACTCCTTATCATAATCTCTAGCACTCTTAGAAGCAACCATATTAACTATCTTAGGAGGGGATCCCATCATATATTTGGTGAGAAGATAAAGTTTCGTCATCACTTTAGCCATATTTGCATCTCTTTCTTTATCCTTTTTCTTTTGCTTTTAGTTTACAAAAGTTACGGAGGGATCCCTCAAGGACACCTCGGTATCTCTTGTCTTCCACTCTCTACTTTGCTTGGTCACTTCATCTAATAAAGTCGATGCAACACCATACGATAGTTTGACAAGAGAACCCCCGGCTGTTTTATCTGCTACCATCTTGTTCAATTGATCCAATGTCCTATAGAAAATTTGAAGAAGCATTTTATTCGGAACCTTATGATTTGGGCATTGCATTAAATTGTTGTTGAATTATTTCAAATATTCATATTATGGTTCGCCATTAAGTTGGCAAAAGTTGATGATTTCATCACGTAGTTGCAACATCCGAGAAGGAGAAAAGTATCTTTCCAAGAATGCCTTTGTGAGCCCAACCCATGAAGTGATAGACCCCGTGGGCAAAGAATTCAATAATAAGACTACTTCTCCCATTAAAAAGAATGGAAAAAGACGCAATCGGATTGACTCTTGATATATGTGGGCCATGTCAAATAAAGAACACACCTATATAAAATTCGTCAAGTGTAGATTAACATCCTCACGTGCTTGGACTCCAAATAACCCTTTCATTTGAAGCAAATGAATCATCATTCTATTAAAGTGAAATACTATATTTTCATACGATGGTGGAATACAAATAACACTAGCTCGGGCCGTATTATCGAGTTGATCCTCGTCCTCAAGATACCTATCAATCATTTTGGCATTACTATCGTGTTGGCTCATAGTATTGTGTATGTTATTATACGCACCTGAGAAATAGCAAAAAAAACATACAATGTAAAATTAAGCCGGCTACCCTAAGTACCTAAAAACACTACAAGAGTGAAAACTATGTTTCACTCCTCGACAACGGCGCCATTTTTATAACGCTGAAATTACACTCCTGAATGGGTGTAGCAATCGTTGTCAATATAATAACCCAACTTAGGTTGGGGTCGAATCCACAAGGAGTGAAAGCATGGAATTCAAAACTCAAGAGAGTTGATAGTCTACTAAAAGGTGACCCATAATGTGAATAAAACTAACATATATGTAAAATGAGAGAATTAGTTTGAACGTGTTTATAGTGGCAATTACTTTAATTTTAGAGCACTATCTTGATGTTGAATAATTCTAAGGGTGAATTCAATTGAGAATAGGTCTTGGGGTTATGAAATTCTAGGTATGGGTTCATGCATAGGCACTTAACCATTTATACAACTTTAGATAAAAGTCATAGGTAGGCTAGATGTTAATGTATTGATATCAATCTTTTAATTACGACATTAAATTTCACAAATGGGTTCTTTCAAACACCTCACAAGTGTGATAAGTTTGCACATATATTACCTAAATTTGTACCCTTATGTCTAAGAGATGACATTAAATGAAATGATTCAAATTATTGGTTGCATTTATTCCTTACCCATATCCCCTCTTTCAAGGATGACATGGGTTCAAGGGTGGTTGGGGTTTGCAACCCTCAACTCTTGATTAAATCATAGAATAAATGCAACACCCATCAAAAATAACTAATTAGAAGGATAAATAGCTAACACTCATGCACTACAACAACCTAAGCAAACATAACCCCAAGATTTAGAATTAGCCACTCATACACAAAAAGGGTAGAAATATACCAAAGTTATCATTGACTTCATCAATGAGAAATAGAGAGAATATAGTTACAAACTTGAAATTTCAATAAATCTTCAATAAAAAAATCACTAATTCTTCTTTGGGAATCACTCACATATATTTTTCACTCAAGACTAGTACAATATTTTTCTAATATGAAAAGATAGGTCATAAGATGAAAAGATAGAAGCTAGGTCTTGAAAAATGAGTTAAAACCCTCTTTTTAAACTACAAGTCTACATTTGATGAAAATTACAAAGCTACCATCTTGCTCTTAATTTGCCTGAGTGGTTGCAAAGCAGATGGAGTGTAGATGCAGAGCAAATAAAAAGTAGCTCCAAAGCAGATGCTAAGCGGACGACTCTTTTCCTTTACATTTGGCCTCTTGTTGACTTGAATGAGTTGTTCATCTTCCCTTTTTAACCTTTACCTACACAAATGATCATTAAGTGGGAGATTACCATCAAATCAATGGAAAAACATGATAATTTAGGCTTAAAAGGTGCTAGAAAGTCATCAAATTGTCGACTTATCATTGGACAATTTATATAGAACATATTGTATATCATTGTACATAGAAGAAATGTTTGATTCAGAGCATGACCTCCATGATTCTTGTATTAATATATTCTTGATAAAAGTGATTTTTGCATAACTATTAAGTTGAGTGAATATGTGTTTATGACCATATTGTTTATTTTCACTCATAAAGGATTGTCTGATTTTGATATTTGGGTCAAGTGGGAGAGTGTAAGAATATTCGTATAATATTACGTATTAATGACCCACATTTTTTTATAAGAAATTTACCGTCTCTCCCAAGTAAAGTATTAAATCAGTCAAATACTTTTCCTCCTAGTTATGTATATAGGGTATTTTTTTTATGACAAGAAATAACTATAAAAGTCCCTAGGGTTAAAGTTATTTTCCTAAGAGTCCCTAGCCTACCTATAAATACGTCTGTGACCCCATCAGCCTGGCATAACTTTGATAGGCATAGGCTAGAAGATTCTTAGGTGTCTCTTTGCATCTTTTCTTTTTAAGGTTTTGACAAATGTGATTCTTCACAACACTTGAACAATAATGACTGAAGGTACGTTTCTATTTATTTTTCCACTGCGCATTGGATCTCTGTATGTGTTGAAATTTCAACAAGAAGAAGATATATATTAAGAAAGGCATTATAACAACGAAAGGCTCTTCTAATTTTGCATCCTCAGATTGAAAAAAATAAAAATTATAATGATAGGATCTCTGAATTATGCATCTGATTGGAAGATACTTAACTCCAATGTACTCAACAAACAGTTCATATCTAGTTTATGAATTTTCTGGTCAGCATTCCTTACAAAGCATCCTTATCATAAGAATTAAAAATATATTTTATTCAACATAAAGTAGCTAGGGTCTGGGAGGGTAGGGTGTATAGGCTATTATTAATATAATGTTTTCATCCTTTAGGGTTGTATTGCTTACATCCGCTTTGGTCCAAGCGTGCATGGTTCTTTCCTTAAAGGACTTACATTATTAAGAATACTACACCTTATATGTAGGTTCCCAATCCTTTCATCTATTAATATGAGACTTTTGTTTGCACATCAACATCAAGAAAATTTTCACAATCCTATTGATAGATTGTCATGGACATCATTGATTCTGCCCAAAGTAATAAAAGTCCAAAAATCCATACCATGTTGTAAAATTAAATCTAACTAATTTCAGAGTTCCAAGGATTGTTTTATCTCACTAATTTTCAAGAACATCTCAAAAATGTCTAATGGCATTAAAAATGACATAAAAATGGTGGACTTCATTGCTTAATATAAGAGCTAAACTTTGATAATATAGCTTTTGCATAACTCAGATCAACAAAAAGAAGCGCCCATATCAAGTCACTTTTGCATGTTGCAATAAATAAAAGTTCCAGAGCATGGACCCCAACATTGGCCATTTCCACATGGGTTTGCTACGAGATATGAATAATACAAGTATACTTCTCATAAACGCACATGCAGTCTATTAAAGAGGAGCTTTAGAGCATCGCTAAAGTTGTCTCACGGGTTTGAGTCAGCAATCAATCACTGATGCTTGAGTCAAGGTAGACTGCCAATATCACACCTTATTGCGGTATGACTCTTCACTGAATCTACATAAACTAGAAATGCTTAGTGCATCGGGCTGCCCTCATTACACGTGCAATTTTTGCTAATTCTCTGTATATCTTATGGATTATTATGAACAAAGTATACATGTTGATATCATGCACCTTATAAGACCTATGTTATTCGGACTCTTCAAAAATTTCAATGGATGTGCGTACTTTTGTAGAATCAAACACGGGTATAGCATCAAAAGTGAAGAGTTCGCACATAGGTAAATCAAAGGCAAAATAAAGATTCACTCACATCAACTAAAAGAACCAGTTCCCAACTCAATATACAAATTAATTAGACACATACTAAAACTATTATCATCGTTGAATACTTTATTCATAGCAAATTGAAAAACTTTTCATAATTTTCAAAACAGATAACAGTGTAAAATAACTAACCATATGTTTTCTTAAAATCCTTTAGGCCCATCACTAGTAGTCTCCTTCAAAACTCTAGATGACTCTTTATCAGCCATAGAAAGACAGTACTTAGCAATCTCTCTAAACTAAGGAACACTCCTCAAGTCCACAACAGTTCCATACTTCAAAGTGATAATCACATCACCCCATTCACCAATGAATCTTGGTACAACTTGGAAATCTTTGATCACTATGAAAAATCACTCCGATCTTGACCCGTTAACCCAGAAATAACAGTAACCATCAAGTTGGTAAACCTGTACCTCAAGTAAAAAGTTCTAAGTACTGCAGCTAGTGTTGATGGGAGCCAAATGAGAGTGAAATCCAGAAGAAGGTTAGCTGCAAGGTCTCCATAGTGAGCTCCACCATCGAAGAAGATAGATTCTTGATTGGGTTTGGAGGAAGTACTGCTGGTGGATAATGAAGCAACTGGGTTGGAGGACACGTGGAGCTTGGTGAATGGCCTGTTGGATTTTGGAGTGGTGAAGATGATGTTGATTTTATGTTTTAATAAATTTTGAAACAAATACATTGGTTAAAGATTTTTTAAGAGTTATGTTTCAATTAGTTTTAAAACAAATGCATCACTTAAAGTTTTGAGTTACAAAGGAAATGAATTTGATAAATTCATTATTCATAAGTTTTGAGTTACAAAGAAAATGTATTTGACAAATTCATTATTCATTAAGTTTTACGTTATAGGTTCTTGAAAGAATGACATTTTTTGTTTTAAAACATACATGAACCTATTAACTATTACTTAATTAATATGCTTCTCATGCATGAAACTTTCATCCTATAACTAGTGTTTTCTTTGGTTAGAAAAGACAAGCACTCAAAACTACTTTCACCTTGAAAAAACTAAACAGACATTGATCAAATGGTGAAATAACCAATTCAAGAATAGAAGAGCAACATTCTTGAATTCTACTTGTTTTGTGGCTTAGTTGAATCCCGAAGATAGAGTTGCCACTTGTTCTTCCGTTTGCTTGTGGGAGAGACTCCAAATATCTTCAAGAAGCGTATTATCGTGCCTCTAAGACAAGCAAGTTTTATTTTGAATTTCTTGTACAATTATGATTATTGTTCTAACAATTTGAAGATACTTGTCTCTATGGCTTCTACATCAATATCAAATAGTATTCCATCTTTGCCTAATCCTAATTTTGAAATATTTGATGGCAAAGACTTTCCTAGATGGCGTGGAAAGATAGAATTCTTTTTAAAACGATTAAAGTTGGCATATATTCTTGAAGAACCTTGACCTAATGGTCCTGGTTTTGAGGTAGCATCTGACGAGGCTACTTTGATTAAAGAACAAATTGCCAAATGGCAATATGATGATTATTTGTGCAAGAATTATATTCTTGGAGGAATGTCTAACAAATATTATGATCAATATTATGTTAAATGTAAATATGCTAAAGAGATATGGGACACTCTTCAAGCTATTTATTTAGCCGAAGAGGCGAGTTTTAAGAAATTTCTCATTTCAAATTATATGGAGTTCAAAATGATTGGTGCTATTGTATCAAAACTTCCTCTATCTTGGAAAGAGTACCAAAGCAAACTCTTACACAAATAGGAAGATTTGACTCTTGAACAATTGTTGCAACACTTGCAAATTGAACAAGAGACACGATGGAGCAATAATAATAGTTTGAAGGAACCTGTCATGATAGCTCATATGGTTGAAGAAAAATCAAACAAGAAGGAACCTAAAAATAAGAATTTTTCAAAGGCAAAGAAGACTACAAATTTCAAGCGTAATGGTGCCAATTTTAAATCTGGTGAATGCTATCATTGTCACAAAGTTGGTCACTATGCGCGTGATTGTAGAATTCTCAAAGCCGAAAAGAAGAAAGAAAAAGTAAATAAAAATAAAAAAGATGATCTTGTGGAAATGGTCACAGAAGTATTTTTAGCGGAAGATCAAGTGGAATAGTGGATAGATACTGGCGCAACTCGTCACATATCAGGTAACCGAAATTCATTCAAGACTTATCAATTAGTGGGGAATGGTAAAACTGTATATATGGGAAACTCCTCCTCTACTAAAGTTGTGGAAAAAGGAACTGTTGAACTGAAGTTTTCTTCAGAAAAAATAGTTACATTGATGGACGTATTGCATGTTCCAGATATTCGAAAGAACTTGGTGTCAGGTACGCTTCTTTCGAAGCATGGTTTTAAAATCGTTTTTGAGGCAGATAAGTTTATTTTATCTAAAAATGGCATGTTTGTTGGAAAAGGTTATGTTGCAAATGGAATGTTTAAACTCAATATTGAAAATGAAAATATTTCTGCTTATCTTGTGGAGTCTATGGACTTATGGCATGAACATTTGGGACATATGAATTTTAGATCCATTCAACTTATGGTGAATAATGGATTAATCAAAGATTGTGGAAAGAATCATACTACTAAGTGTATTACTTGTAGTAAATGCAAGATTACTAAGAAGCCCTTTAAGACAGTTGAAAGAACTTCCACACTTTTGCAATTAATCTACACTGATATTTGTGAGATGGATTATTTTTCACGTCATGGAAAGAAGTATTTTATCACTTTTATTGATGACTACTCAAGATATACTTATGTCTTTCCATTGAAAACAAAAAATGAAACATTCAAGACTTTTAAAACATATAAAGTAGAAGTTGAAAATAAATTGAGTGTGAAAATTAAGTCAATTAGGTCTGATAGAGGTGGAGAGTACTTAAAGTCAGATTTTATTGATTTTTGTGAGAGAGAAGGCATTGAAAAATAATTGACCATCTCCTATACACCACAACAAAATGGTGTAGTACAAAGAAAAATAGGACTTTCATAGAAATGGTTAATTCTATGCTTTATGAATCTGGTATATCTGAAAATTTGTGGACTGAAGCCTTGCTTTCAGCATGTCATATTTTGAATAGAATTACTTTCAGGAATCATGATTCATCTCCACATGAACTTTGGAATAATCAAAAAACAAATATAAATTATTTTAAAGTATGGGGTTGCTTGGCTCATGTTCAATTACCAAATCAACATTTAACCAAGATTGGCTATAGAGGAGTAGATTGTGTATTTATTGGTTATTCACAAACCAGTAAGGCCTATAGATTTTTAAATCTTGAGACCCTAAGTCCTCAAACAATTATTGAATCTTTACATGCTAACTTTTTTGAGCATATATATCCCAAGAAAAAAGATTCTTTTGAACAAGATTCAAGTTCTTCTATTCCTCCTCTTAAAAGTAAAATAGTTGAGCCATTGGAAGAAAGTCAACCAAGACGTAGTTCAAGAACAACCAAATCAAAAAACTTTGGACCTGATTTTCAAGATTATTTGGTTAAAAAGGATCCTGAAAGTTATGATGAAGCTATGAGTTATGATGAAGCTATGTCTTCACATGATGCTTCATTTTGGCGTGAAGCCATTGATGATGAAATGCATTCTATATTATCTAATAATACATGGATATTGTCATATATTTCTCCTGGATGTAAACCAATTGGTTGTTGATGGATTTTTAGAAAGAAAATAAAATTCGATGGTACTTTAGATAAGTACAAATCCCGTTTGGTAGCTAAAGGCTTTACTAAATTAAAAGATATTGATTATTTTGATACTTTTGCACCTATAGCTCGGATGACCTCTATTCGTCTCTTGATTGCTCTAACAACAATTCATGGTCTTGTGATTCATCAGATAGATGTGAAAACTACATTCCTGAATGGAGATCTAGACGAAGAAGTCTACATGAAACAACCAGAAAGATTTGTCAATCCTAGTCAAGAACGTAAATTTTGTAAACTTCTTAAATCTCTTTATGGATTAAAACAAAATCCAAAATAATGGCATGATAAATTTAGAAAAGTTATGATTTCTAATAGCTACTTAGTCAATGGTTGAGATATCTGAATATTTAGTAAATTTCAAGAAAATTCTGGTGTTATAATATGTCTTTATGTAGATGACATGTTGACCTTTGGAACTGATATAGAAAGAGTAAAAGAAACAAAATATTTTCTTGCTTCTCAGTTTGAAATGAAAGATCTTGGAGAAGCTGATGTAATTTTAGGCATCAAAATTGTAAGATCGGTAAGTGATTTGACTCTTACTCAATCATGTTATATTGAGAAGGTTCTAAAGAGGTTTTGTTATTTTGATGACAAGCCTGCTCCTACACCATTTGATCCTAGCATCAAAATAGTACAAGACTCTGGTGATATTCTTGATCAATTGACATATTCTCAGATTGTCTGGAGTCTTATGTATGCCATGCATTGTACCAGGCCAGCTATTGGTTATGTTGTACGAACTTTGAGCAAGTTTACTAGTAGCCCTGGAGTTGAGAATTGGAATGACTTAATTCATGTTTTAAGGTATCTGAAGGGTACAATTAATGTTGGTCTGCATTATTCTACCTTTCCAACAGTTCTTAAAAGCTATAGTGATGCTACTTAGAATTCTGATATGAATGACTCTAAATCTATTACTGCTTGGATTTTCACTTTGGCTGGTGCAGCAATATCTTGGAGATCAAAGAAGCAGACATGTATTACTCACTCAACTATGGAGTCAGAATTTATCGCTATGTTTTCTGCTGGAGAAGAAGTTGATTGGCTGTGGAGTATGCTGATAGATATTCCATTATGGGGTAAGCCAATACCACCTTTGACTATATATTATGATAATAAAGCTGCTATATTTCGGGCTTCAGGTGATTGTTACAATGGCAAGTCAAGACAAGTTCGTCTCAAACACAATCATGTGAGAATATTATTGGAGAATGGCATAATATTTCTTCAATATGTGAAGTCCAAACTCAATTTAGCAGATCTTTTGTGTAAAGGGTTAGGCAAAGAATTGGTGGTACAAACTTGTAATGGGATGGGAATGAAGCCTGTTGCAGATTGATTGTACTTTATGGCAACCCTACCTAATGATGTAATCTTAGGTTCAAAGGGAAAAACAAGTAAAGTTACAATTGTGAAGCACATCAATAAAATTTCCTTTTTCTCTAGAGAGTGAGTAGATGTGCATAAGTTGAGATTTATTCTCTTGATAAATCTATAAGACCGATATCGGTTGGAGTAAATAATAACACTCTTGATAGATTTGACAGTATTCCTACAAAAGAAAAGAATGAGATTATATTTTATTATTAAGTCTATACACCGATTTTGGTTGGAGTGTGTAGGAACACTCTTGATAGATTTACAGATACTTTATTGTAAAGGAGAATGAGATTAATTTCTCTTAATGAAATTCATAGACTACTTAGTCTGAGTATGCAAAGTTACTCTTGATGAATTCACCGCACTAAGTGCGAAATGGAGGCCGCTTCAATAAGATTTTTACAGGAAAATCTTAAAGCACTTAGCTAAAAGAATTCGGGACACATGGCGTAAGGTGTCAAAGGATTTTGATTTTCACCAGAACATAGCAAAATGCGTGGAGTATTTTTCTACTTCATTAAATGAACCACTTAGTTCAAGATTTGTTCACTAAGTAGTCAATGAATTAGAAAGTCTTCACTAGCTAATGGTTCAAGACCAAAAGACACCATTATTGATGCATGTTGCTAGATTGATGTCTCAAATGAATTTTGTTTTTTAAAGATAAAATTTCTTGAAACAAGTGGGGTATTGTTGATTTTATGTTTCAATAAATTTTGAAATAAATACATCGGTTAAAGATTTTTTAAGAGTTATGTTTCAATTAGTTTTGAAACAAATGCATCACTTAAAGTTTTGAGTTACAAAGGAAATGAATTTGATAAATTCATTATTCATAAGTTTTGAGTTACAAAGAAAATGTATTTGATAAATTCATTATTCATTAAGTTTTACGTTATAGGTTCTTGAAAGAATGACATTTTTTATTTTAAAACATGCATGAACCTATTAACTATTACTTAATTAATATGCTTCTCATGCATGAAACTTTCATCCTATAAATAGTGTTTTATTTGGTTTGAAAAGAAAAACACTCAAAACTACTTTTCCCTTGAAAACACTAGAGGAACATTGATCAAACGGTGAAATCACCAATTCAAGAATAGAAGAGAAACATTCTTGAATTCTACTTGTTTTGTGGCTTAGTTGAATCCCGAAGATAGAGTTGTCACTTGTTCTTCCGTTTGCTCATGGGAGAGACTCCAACTATCTTTAAGAAGCGTATTATCGTGCCTCTAAGACAAGCAAGTTTTATTTTGAATTTTTTGTATAATTATCATTATTGTTCTAACAGATGAAGGGTATTCGGGTAATTGTGTTAAGGGAATTAGTGGTCCGAGAGAGAAATGGGGTGGTGGTGGCGGCGGTGGTGAAGGAGGAGGAGCAGGTGGTGGCGGTGGCCATGGTCATGTTGTTTTATCTGTTAGGATAAGTGGTTGGTTTAGGTAGTTAAGAAGAGTTTCTTTCTTTTTAAATGAATTTTAATTGAGTTCCCATTGGATCAAAATGGTATATATTTGAAAATTTTGTAGCCATTACTATTATGATGAAAAAAATAAAGAGTTATTACCTCCATTTAAAAAAAAATGACCTACTTTTTTTTTCGTTTAAAAGAGAATGACTTTTTTTTTATACCAATTTAATTTAAACTTACACATGACATATTTAAAACAACAAAATTTAAGGACATTTTTTTATATTTAACAAAACTTTAATGTAACACCACAAGATTAAAAAGTTTCTTTATATCTTAAACTCCGTGCCAAGTCAAAATATGTTATTCTTTAAAGGGAGTATTTTTTATTTCTTCATTTGTCGTTTGAAGATCATTTAAATCAAATATACTTCTCCGTTTCATTATTTTAGTTAATCATCTTACTATAAATACATGTTACAAATTACTTGTCCACTTACTAAATTTGACGGAATTAATTAAAAACATTTCACTTTTCCCTTACAATTAATATTCTGTAGAAGCTAGACAAATTAATGTGAGTAATTTTTTCGTAAATGACCTTCATATCCATCAATATGAATGAAGGATAAATTAGTAAAATTAATCATCTTATTTATGATTTCTTAAGTATCTAAAATGGAAAGTGGTCAATTAAAATGAGACAAAAGGAGTAGTAACCCTCTTTTCTTAATTAGTTGTCATCCTTACTAAAAATAGATATTCATTAATACTTGTCATTTCATAAAATCAAAGGAAAAAAAGTTAAAAATACCACTCTGCTTTAGTTTATTGGTTAGATTTACCCCTACTTATACTATGGGGTCAAAAATACCCCTTCTGTTAAGAGTCTTAACAAACATACCCCTCTATTTAATGGTTATCTACCATGATTTTTTTTAATATCTAATTTGGCTGATATTTAGTGAAGTGGCTGCCACAAGGCATTCCATCTCACCACCAATTTTATTTCAATAATTTTTTCGTTAGGATTTTTGCCCTGATTTTCTTATCAAATTTGAATATTTATTTTTCAATAAAGGAAAATAAAATTAGTACCATAATTGTTTTTATTTTTCCTCAAAAAGAATATAAAACTCTTCTATGTTTGTCTAACCTTTTTCTAAGAGGAATGATTTTGGACTTCTATAAAAAATAAGACCCCCCTTCTCATACGATAATACAATAATATCCACAATGTAGTCCTTAAGAATTTTGTTTAGGAGGAAATTTCTCTCTTATTAGTTTTTATGCCTTTTAATACTAGGTTTTATATGCAAGAAATTGATCAAATCATAAATAATATTATGCTTTTAATTTAGTTCTGTGTCATCTAAATTATCGTCTCTATGGTTTTCGAAATATTAGCTTCCGCATTACGCCCTCTCGATTTTGAACCCAACAAGTGGCATCAAGAGCCTTAATTGATCTTCATGGATTTGTGAATTTATTGAAGAGAAACTTTCAACCACTTTTTAATCCATACCTATTTTCAACCTACTTTTAAACTTTAATTTTATTTTTAATGTAGGACTATTTTTAACCCTTACTTTTATTTTTAACGTAGGGCTATTTTTAATTTATTTTAACCCATATTATTATAAATATTATTTTTCAAATCATGACAAGCAATACTCTCTTTCAATGCCCCACAAACCTTCTCCAGTGAATACTATCAAATTTGGGCAGTTAAGATGAAATCTTGTCTTGAAACTTATGATTTGTGGGAAGTTGTAAAGGAAGACAAACCAATATAACCACTCCTTGTAAATCCTTCTGTTGCCAAAATTAAACCTCACTCAAAAGATAAATCCAAAAAATATAATGCAAAAATTATGATTCAAAATTCAGTTGTTGATTCAATTTTCTTTAAAATCATTGCATATAAAACACCAAAAGAAGCTTGGGAAAAGCTTGAAAAAGAGTAACAAGAAAGTCAATGCGGTAGACAAAATCAAATTCCAAATTTGAAAAGAGATTTTGAATCTCTTAGGACGCAAGAAGGTTAGACAATCATTAAGTATTCTGACAGAATTTCTTTTATTGTCAATAAAATTAGGTTGCTTGACGAAGATTTTAAAGATAATAGAATAGTTGAAAAAAATTTGGTGACTAATCTTGAAATATTTGAGTCCAAAATCTCCGCTTTAAAAGAGTAAAGATCTCCGCCATATCTCTTGTTGAATTTATAAGAACTCTACATGCATAAAAGCGAAGAAGAAAAGAAAAAGTTGTTGAAGTGTAACACCCCGATTTTTTTCTGAACCAAAATGCTACACGGTGCTCATGACCCCGAAGGACCACAAGCTAACCCATGACTGATATTTGTACCTGTAACTGCATAATATTCATATAAAATGTGGAAACATGAAAAAAGAGGGTGTAAGGTTCAATCTTGAATAATAAGATATTTGAAATAAGGTGGTATCACAGTACCAAAACAAAACTGAAAATACTAAAGTCTAAATCTAAAAACTCTATAATCGTCTAAAAGCCTCTAAACTATCTGAATAAGGAGTTGAAGGAACATGTCTCGACCTAACTCCCTAAACTGAAAATAAACTGAAATACTAGAATAATAAATGTAATGATCATTTACTTGAAAGATGAGGACTCACTTCTTACTGAACTGCTACTGCTGATCTGGAATCTGCACCTAAGAACCTATGGTGTAACATAAAAAGAAAGCACCATAGCGCAAATGCGTCAGTACAACTAAAGTACTAAGTATACGTGGGGGTAGGCTAAATGCATGGGGTTTATATGCATGAACATTATGACTAATATGAACGTGAGAATACATACATACATACATACATACATACATACGTAACTGCTACAGAACTCGTGGAGATACTGACTACTTGAGTTTGAACTCTGACAACATGAGTTTCGTGATACTGAGATACTGAATGACTGATGACATGGATAACTGTATCTAACAGTCCTAATTTTGAGGAAAACTATATGAGTTCCAAACTGTATTTGAACATCTAAGTCTAAGATCAGTCCTAGCTGATGATTGACCTCTGAAATTGATAATGAGAATACTCTACTGAATCTGAGATTGAGATCAAGCCTGTCTACCGGGTGACCTCTAGATATAATAATAAGCATCTGAATATGGTACCAAGCCTATCTGATGGGATGGTCCAAGAATCATTGAAACTATATGAGTTCCTTACTGAGATTGATGACTGTATCTGACAGTCCTGATTCCTGATTTCTACACTGAAGACTAAAACTAAAACTGTAACTGAACTGTAACTGTGGGAGGTAGTAACCAAAACGACATACCCCGCTACTATACTGGTGGGGTCCAATCCTTACCCTGATTGGAAGGGCGTCAATACCATGCCACGGGTAGAGACCTTTGCTATGGTCAAGCCTCTCTAACGGGTGACCCTGAAGAGGAAATCAAGCCTAAGGCAATATAATAATTAAGTTTAGCCTAAATCTGAAGGGTGACTCCTGTCCAGCGCTGGCTACACAGTTCTGGAGTACAGGGATTGATGCTAACGGTTCTACCTCTCTAATGGGGAAACCACCATCCCCATACTCACTCGGTGCTAGTCCCTATTCCAAAATGAAAGACACTGAACAGATTAACTGAGCTGAACTGACTAACTGAACTGAACTGATTCTGAGTTAACTAAGTTCCTTGGACTTACGGAACACTACTAATATTGGATATCTAGCTAAGTCATGAGATTGCAGATTTTACTGAGCACTGAGTATTCATGAGATTTCTGAGTCTTTCCTAAGTCACATGACTAACTGCAATCTATGGAACATAGCTTGACTGAGGATGTCTTGAAACATGACACTATCTCTAGGCACACAACTATAGTTTTCGGGTACAAGTACCCCCAGGACTCTATGGAAGGAAATTGACCCACATGACTGACTTGATCACAAAATTTGAGTCCACAATTCACAATATCATAAGAAAGGATTTCATAATAAGAATGATTCTCAACAAACTATCACATGATCGGGAATGCACTCAACATCTATATACTTGCATGGCTTCAATAACATGGCCATTCCATATCACAACAATATCATGAGCATCTCAAACAACTTCTTCAATTCAAGACCATAGCATGGGGATCAAGTTGAACATAAACTTAGAATATGGAATAGTCACTTAGGACTTATTATGTCATAAAAGCATGATTTATATTCCCTTAGGTATTTTCACAAACACCTTACATGCACATCTTAGGCATACGTGGATTCAGCAAGATCACAAATATTCAACCACCAATTTCCCATATTTATACATTAAATACCACCATATCTTCACACAAAACATACAAAGATCCCATCTTAGGCATCATCAAACTCCAACCACATGAACATCAACCACCAACAACATAAAAGTCATAATACATAATTTAGAAGATGGTTCTTGAGCTTCATGGATGAAAGGAGTCCATGAATCAAATCACGCATACCTTAGAAGGAAGATTCTTGATGATTGACAGAGGAATTTCCTTGAAATCGGATCTTCAAGCTTAGTTATGCAATCCTAGTTTTTTTTCTCTTTTAGTTCTCTTGGATGATGAGCTTTGAGGTGATAATAGGGTTGTAATATGTTTAGAAGCTATATATTTCGTAGGGTTAAGTTTAGGGACGTGTAAAGAGTGTTAAAAGACTTAATTACCCTTAAAATAACTCAAAAATGGAGTGTTTTTGGAACCTGGAACTGACTTAGGTGGCGCCCAAGTGATTGACTAAGCTAGGTTGGGCGGCGCCTAACCAATCGCCTATGCTTGGGTCGGGCGGCGCCTAACCAATCGCCTATCCTTACTGTCTCTCACAAAAATAGGCATAACTTTTCGCTCCGGTATTGGATTAAGGTGAAATTGGTATCGTTGGAAAGACAATTCGATTCTCTACAATTTGGTGGGTCTAAATCATCCAAAATACCACATTAACATCTATTTATACTCGTTCAAAGATGACCCTTGCAAAATCAAACACTAAAACTTGATGGATTCAAAAACTCTTAGCTTGTATTACCTTAAGTGACTCATATGAACATGCTTAATGTATCATAAGCTATACTATCACTAGGATATTCATTGTAAGTCATGTACTCAAGTATGAATCACAGGATAGGAGATTTCATACGTAGGAATACTTGTTCACTTCCTAGCTTAGAAATATGCGTGGTATTACAATATCTCCCCTTGGGAACATTCGTCCTCGAATGAGAATTAACTGAGGTGGGAGAGATGATAAGATGAAGTACGTACAAGACATACACTACTGAAACATGGATTCATGACTGACATGACTGAAAACGAAGCACAATATACTGAACATGCATATCTGATGCATGGGAAACTGATTCATGAATATAAGACTGAGGACTCTAATAAAGTGAGTTTTCTAAAAATGAGAATGCATTTATGATGCACAACTGAAAGACTGAATCCATGCATATCTGATGCATGATTACATGACTGACATGATATGTAAATGTATTAGTGAAGCTACTGATAAATAGTACTTTATCTACTGAACACGTATATCTAATGCCTGAATATCTGACTGAGCTGACTCTTGAAAGCTTGACTGATTATTCCATGGCACTTGATAACTAATTTATAACGAGAACATGAAAGCATCAAGAAATGAGTGGGGTATCTCCCCCTTGGGACACTATGTCCCTCTAGGAATGTTTACCTTACTGAGATACTGGGGTGATGCACAGGGCATCTACAAACTAGATTATAACTAAACATTGGAGAGATGATACTAATGCATGATGCATGAACTGAACTAGACCTGCTAATGTTACTGATTAATTCATATGGAAACATAAGCTCAAACGAGCGCAAGATATCTAACAATGCATACAATGATCATGAAAAACTTGTAACGTACCCGAATCTAGGTTGGGGAAACTTTTTGGATCATGGTGAGTCTGGAGTGAATAGAGTCGATTCTGACACTGACCACTATTGGTACTGGGATTTTCGGCCTGCTCATGTGAATCTCTACCTTTCTGAGCTAACACTCTACACTCCTGCACTCTGTGGCCTGGCTTATCGCACCCAAAACATACCTGACTATTAGCTCTGCATGCACCTAGATGATTCTTGCCACACTCTCCATAAAGTGGATAAGTACGCTCACTTCTAACACTACTCTGGGCTTTGGAGCCTGGTGCCCCACCACGACTAACATATCCAAAGTTAGGTGTGGGCACACTAGCTGAAGATGGAACAGGGGCTGAATTTTTCTGACTATGGTGAGAACGATTACCACCCTATGACCCAGCAAGAGAAAAGTTGTAACTACCTTCTCTGAATCTCTTATTAGATCTCTCCCTTTTTTTAGACTTATCTACCTCTATCTTCTGAGTATGCATCATTAATCTAGAAAGGTCTATGTCCTTATTGAGCATAGCTGTTCTACACTCTTTCAATACCAACCCGGACACACCAGTCATAAACATACTCATACTCGCTCTGGGGTCAGCTATCAAGTCAGGAACATACTTAAATAACTGGTTGAACTTAAGACAATACTCCTTCACTGTCATGGAGCCTTGTCTCAGGTTCATAAACTCTTCTACCTTAGCTTCTCTCATCTCTAATGGGAAAAACTTATCTAAGAAGGCATCCTGAAATATCTTCCAAGTCATGTGAGTTGCATCTTCCCCTCTACTCTTCTTCCACAACACTACCCAATCATGAGAAATATCTTTCAGCCTATAGGACGCTAATTCCACACTCTCCTCCTCTGACACATGCATGATTTGGGTGATCTTCTTTACCTCTTCTAGATACAGTTGTGGGTCCTCACCAGTTACTGACCCAAATAATTCTGGAGGGTTTATTCTTATAAAAAATTTTAATCTGGCTGCAGCCGAATCCCCATCTTGCTGGGGTGGGGCTACAGTCTGTCGGTTGCCCTGAACACTAGTGGCCACATCCTGGGCTAGCACCTGAAAAGCTACCCAAAATTCTGCATATGACACATTCTCATTCAAAGGATCTGCGGGCTGCGGGGCTGACTGATTCCCTGTTCTCTTCTTAGGAGGCATGTTCTGCAAACAGAAGAGGAACAAGACTGTACTAGATATGAGTACTGAAAGAAGGGAAGCTGTTCCTAAAACATCTTATAGCCTTTTGGACATAAATGTGGCGCGCAACACACCCATGTACAAGACTCTACTAGATGCAGCTTTCAGACTTCCTATGACTCTATTGAACCTTAGGCTCTGATACCAAGTTTGTAACACCCCAATTTTTTTTGAACCAAAATGCTACATGGTGCTCATGACCCCAAAGGACCACAAGCTAACCCATGACTGATATATGTACCTATAACTGTATAATATTTATATAAAATGTGGAAACATGAACAAAGAGGGTGTAAGGTTCAATCTTGAAAAATAAGATATCTAAAATAAGGTGGTATCACAGTACCAAAACAAAATTGAAAATACTAAAGTCTAAATATGAAAACTCTATAATCGTCTGAAAGCCTCTAAACTGTCTGAAAAGGAGTTGAAGGAACATATCTCCAACTAACTCACTAAACTGAAAATAAACTGAAATACTGGAATAATAAATGTAACGATCATTTCCTTGAAAGATGAGGACTCACTACTTACTGAACTGCTACTGTTGATCTGGAATCTACACCTAAGATCCTATGGTGTAACATAAAAAGAAAGCACCATAGCGCAAATGCGTCAGTACAACTAAAGTACTGAGTATACATGGGGGTAGGCTAAATGCATGGGGTTTATATGCATGAACATTATGACTAATATGAACGTGAGAATACATACATACATATATACGTAACTACTATAGAACTCGTGGAGATACTGACTACTTGAGTTTGAACTCTGACAACATGAGTTTCGTGATACTGAGATACTGAATGATTGATGACATGGATGACTGTATCTAACAGTCCTAATTCTGAGGAAAACTATCTGAGTTCCAAACTGTATTTGAACATCTATGTCTGAGATCAGTCCTAGCTGACGAGTGACCTCTGAAACTGATAATGAGAATACTCGACTAAATCTGAGATTGAGATCAAGCCCGTCTGCCGGGTGACCTTTAGATATAATAATAAGCATCTGAATATGGGACCAAGCCTATCTGACGGGATGGTCCAGGAATCATTGGAACTATATGAGTTTCTTACTGAGATTGATGACTGTATCTGACTGTCCTGATTCCTGATTTCTACTCTGAAGACTGATACTAAAACTGTAATTGTACTGTAACTGTGGGAGGTAGTAACCTAACCTACATGACCCACTACTGTACTGGTGGGGTACAATCTTTGCCCTGATTAGAAGGGTGTCAATACCATGCCATGGGTAGAGACCTCTGCTATGGTCAAGCCTCTCTAACGGGTGACCCTAAATAGGAAATCAAGCCTAAGGCAATATAATAATTAAGTTTAGCCTTAATCTGATGGGTGACTCCTGTCCTGCGTTGGCTATGCAGTTCTAGAGTAAAGGGATTGCTGCTAATGGTTCTACCTCTCTAACGGGGAAACCTTCATCCCCTTCTCGCTCAGTGCTAGTCCCTACTCCAAACTAAAAGAAACTGAACAGATTAACTGAGCTGAACTGACTAACTGAACTGTACTGATTCTGAGTTTACAGAGTTCCTTGGACTGATGGAACACTACAAACATTTGATATCTAGCTAAGTCCTGAGATTGCAGATCTTACTGAGTACTGAGTTTTCATGAGATTTCTGAGTCTTTCCTAAGTCAGATGACTAACTGCAATCTATGGAACATAGCTTGACTGAGGATGTCTTGAAACATAACACTATCTCTAGGCACACAACTATAGTTTTCGGGTACAAGTACCCCCAGGACTCGATGGAAGGAAACTGAACACATGACTGACTTGATCACAAGATTTGAGTCCAGAATTCACAATATCATAAGTAAGGATTTCATAATAAGAATGATTCTCAACAAACTATCACATGATCGGAAATGCACACAACATCTATATACTTGCATTGCTTCAATAACACGGTCATTGCATATCACAACAATATCATGAGCATCTCATACAACTTCTTCAATTCAAGACAATAGCATAGGGATCACGTTGAACATAAACTTAGAACATGGAATAGTCACTTAGGACTTATTATGTCATAAAAGCATGATTTCTATTCCCTTAGGTATTTTCACAAACACCTTACATGCACATCTTAGGCATACGTGGATTCAGCAAGATCACAAATATTCAACCACCAATTTCCCATATTTATACATTAAATACCACCATATCTTCACACAAAACATACAAAGATCCCATCTTAGGCATCATCAAACACCAACCACATGAACATTAACCACCAAGAACATAAAAATCATAATAGATAATTTAGAAGATGGTTCTTGAGCTTCATGGTTGAAAGGAGTCCATGAATCAACTCACGCATACCTTAGAAGGAAGATTCTTGATGATTGACGGAGGAATTTCCTTAAAATCGGATCTTCAAGCTTAGTTATGCAACCCTAGTTGTTTTTCTCTTTTATTTCTCTTGGATGATGAGATTTGAGGTGATAATAGGGTTGTAATATGTTTAGAATCTATATATTTCGTAGGGTTATGTTTAGGGGCGTGTAAGGAGTGTTAAAAGACTTAATTACCCTAAAAATAACTTTAAAATGGAGTGTTTTTGGCACCTGGAACTGACTTAGGCGGCGCCCAAGTGATTGCCTAAGCTAGGTTGGGCGGCTCCTAACCAATCGCCTATGCTTGGGTTGGGCGGCGCCTAACCAATTGCCTATCCTTACTGTCTCTCACGAAAATGGGCATAACTTTTCGCTCGGGTATTGGATTAAGGCGAAATTGGTATCGTTGGAATGCTAATTCGATTCTCTCAAATTTGGTGGGTATAAATCATCCAAAATACCACATTAACATCAATTTATACTCGTTCAAAGATGACCCTTGCAAAATCGAACACCAAAACTTGATGGATTTAAAAACTCTTATCTTGTATTACCTTAAGTGACTCATATGAACATGCTTAATGCATCATAAGCTATCCTATCACTAGGATATTCATTGTAAGTCATGTACTCAAGTATTAATCAAAGGATAGGGGATTTCATACGTAGGAATACTTATTCACTTCCTAGCTTAGAAACATGTGGGGTATTACATGAAGACATTTTTATGTGAACCACTAAAAAGCGAAAATTGATTATCCTCCTTGTAAATATTGCAAAAAGAAAACACACTTAGAAAAATTTTGCTGGTGAAGATTTGATGCATTATGTGGAAGTTGCAAATAAAAGGGTCATGTCATAAAAGTGTGCAATTTTAAATACACTCAAGATAATTCAAAAACACTACTTGTAAAAGAAGAACATGAGGAAGACCAACTTTTTCAGATTGTTGCGACAAAATCTAGAAAATATACATTTTTTCATGAATAATTAAGTATTCAAACTCATGTTGGAACACCACCTTGAGTTTGAGGGGGAATGTTGAGGTTTACCTTCCTACTATTTTATGATTTTCATTAATGGTAGATTATTTTTAGTTTTTTTTTCAATCGAAGAATATTTTATATTATTTACTTTCTTTCAAGTGTAGGGTTTATTAGTTGCAGAATATTTCGTCTAATACCTATAAGAAAAATATCATATTCTTCTTATTTATTTTATTTAATTTCTTATAAACAGAGATGTACTCTTTTATTTGAATTAATAAAAAAGAAATACCAGGAGTTATCATTCAGTCTCTTTTTAATTTTCTTTCTTGTCTCTTTCATTCTATTTCATAACAATGGTATCAGAGCCTACGGTTCAAAGATCCAATTATTTGATGTAACGAGGTTAAAGACATGGTCAAAGAGTTTCCAAAAAAATATGCAAGCAACTTAATGATAATGAAGATTTTTATCTTACTACATGCAGAAAAGAAATGTCAATCATAATTTCAATATTTTTGCTGTTGAATATAAAATTAAAATATTAATTTTTAACTCATTTTTAATCAAGATATTTTAAACCTTATTTTTAACCATGACAATCAATAGTGATGAATATTATGTGAAGAACAAAGATCATGCATGCGAAAAAGGTGGATCAAATTATGTCAAGAAAATCAAGTAAAAAGGGAGAGATTTGTTAGGGTATTTGCCCAAATTTTCTTATCAAATTTTATTATTAATTTTCTATTGAATAAAAATAAAAGTAGTACCTGTAGGGTTCAAGATAAAAGTGTGAATGCAAAATGAAGGAAATTAGAGGAGGGAAAAATGAGATCACACTTAAAAAGGAAAGTGTACTAAAAAATAAGAAAAGTCTACTAATTCTCCCACATTGGTGGGAGAAAGAAACTTTCATGTGTTCTTATTAAGAAACACATCTCCACATGGATAGTGAGACAAGAACAAAGAGGTACCCCGTGCCGTCGTTGCCGTTGATCGCTCGGCTTGGCTTCGGCTTTGGCTTTGGATTTGGATTTGGATTTGGAAAATGATCGATGAGATTAATTTTTTGGATAAAATTTATTTGAAACTTGAGAAAAATACAGTCCAAAAATCTAAGGGAAAGCGCAAATTTTTTTCTTCATTAACGCGTGCATGCAGAAATGCTGAAAGGTTGCTTGGAAGGGACACAACTCTTCGAGTAAAAGACACACAATTTTTTTAAAAAAAGGATGACTGTTTGGATGGTTATTACTGTTTGGAAAAAAGCTTACTATTTCGAATGAACAGACATGACTATTTCGAAAATATACACCTTTCCGATGAACCATTGCCTCCTTTCCGAAGAGGCACTTCATGGCTATAAACCTGTATTTTTCCACAGGTTTAGTACAAAAAAATTTCTGAATAAGAAAAACATTTCTCTTGTTTCTAAAAAATTATGTGTGATCATCTCCCGCTGAGTGATTTTTAGAAAATCAGAACGTTTAAGGTACTACTACATTCTGGTTGTGAAGCCATTTTATCCTGGGAGGAAAATTCCGCAACCTCGGGTACTTGAGGTGAATTATTTCCTTAGGGAAACTTCATGAATTCGGAGGACTAGGCTTAATCTGCTTAATCTCTTTTCTTCAAAATACTGAGTAACACACTTCTATTGAAAGGTCATTTTGATCTTGTGTTGAAGGTACTGAAACTTTTAGTTTTTTTGGACAAGTTTGTTCTTGAACTTAGTTGAAGTTTATGCGAAGTAACATACAGATTGTGTACCCAAAACAACAATCTGAAGGAAATAAACTTCAGAATCTATATTGTTTGGTTTCTAGAGATTAAAGCTTTATGCTTTCTACTCTGTTTGAACTTAACAAGTGATTTGAAGAAATAAAAATTTCATCACAAATAAAAATTTCATAACAAGTTAAAGGTCATACGGTTAACGATTGGAAGACATAAAAACTTAATAGTTAAACTAGAAACAAGTAGTGTTTATAAGTTGCTATGAACTTGTAATTAGTATATTTTTATACTTAAGTTGACTATTTTCTTGTGACAGAAAAAATGACTACAGACGGTCATGTTAATGATGCTGGGACAAGTGTGGTAGCAATGAATGTTGCTACAACTTGTCGTACGAATACTCCGCAAGCAATGGAACCAACAGAGAAACCCAAAAAATTCACGGGTGTTGATTTTAAAAGGTGAAAACAGAAGATGTTCTTCTACCTTACAACCTTGTGTCTTTAGATATTTACATCTGAAGAAGCTCCAGAACTACCCGAAGAAACTTCGGACCAGGAGCGATTTATCGTTATGGAGGTGTGGAAATATTTTGATTTCCTATGTAGAAATTACATTTTAAGTGGCCTTAAAGATGACCTATACAACATGTATAGCGGAATAAAGACATCAAAAGAGTTGTGGACTATTCTTTGTTGCAAGATTCCTTGAGTATAAAATGATTGACAACAAGTTTGTCGTATCTCTAGTACAAGAACTGGAAGTTATCATCAATGATCTCCTTGCAGAAGGTCTGAGTTCGGTAAATACCTTAGTTAAACATGTTAAAAATATTTTTAATGTTCACATGAACTTTATTGTAGGTTTGGTTGTGAACGAGATGTTTCAAGTCACGATAATAATAAAGAAGTTGCCACCTATGTGAAAGGACTTGAAGAACTACTTGAAACATAAATAAAAGGAAATGAAAATCGAAGATCTCATAGTGAGGTTGCACATTGAAGAAGAAAACAAAGCCATAGAAAGGAGGTCAAAAGGAAATTCTACAATGAGTGGAGTAAACATTGTAGAAGACGACTACAACAACTTGAAAAAATGGAAGAAAGCTGGACAAGAAATCAATCAACCTAAGAAGAAATTCAAGGGGAAATGCTTTAATTGTGGAAAGATTATCCACAAGTCAAAAGATTGTCGTGCCCCAAAAAAAGACAAAAAGAAGGACCAAGTAAATATGGTTGAATCCAAGAACGAAATGGATGATCTGTGTGTCATGTTGTTTGAATGTAACTTAGTAGGAAATCCTTGAGAATGGTGGATGGATTCTGGTGCCACCCGCCATGTTTGTGCAAATAAAGAGTTGTTTGCTATATTTTCTCCAGCTCAAGGTGAAGAGAAGATTTATATGGAAGACTCCGCAACTGCAAAAGTTGAAGGAACAGGAAACGTCTGCCTGAAAATGACATCAGGCAAAGTGTTGACTCTTAATAATATCCTGTATGTATCGTAGTTAAGGAAGAAATTGATTTCTATATCACTTCTTGATAAAAATACATTCAAATGTGTATTTGTTACCGATAAAATTTTACTTATCAAAGGAGAAGTTTATGTAGGAAAAGGCTACCTTACTGAGGGCCTACTCAAAATGAATGTAATGACAGGTGAAATCAATAAAACTTTTGTTTCTTGTTACTTACTTGAGTCTAATGAATTGTGGCATGAACGATTAGGACATGCAAATTACAAAACTTTGCGAAAACTGATTAACTTAGAAGTTTTGCCAAACTTTGAGTGCAATAAATCAAAATGTCAAATGTGTGTGGAATCAAAGTATGTTAAGCATCTGTATAAGTCCATTGACAGAAATTCCAACCCCTTAGACTTAATCCACACTGATATTTATGATATGAAGTCAACACCATCTCGTAGTAGGAAAAACTATTTTATAACTTTTATTAATGATTATACTAGATATTGTTATGTCTATTTTCTAAACACTAAGGATGAAGTAATAGATGCATTTAGGAAATATAAAACAGAAGTTGAAAATCAGTTAGAGAAGAAACTCAAAATGATAAGAAGTGATAGGGGTGGAGAATATGAATCTACCTTTGCTGAAATTTGTGTAGAAAATGGAATTGTCCATCAAACTACGATCCTGTATCTACCTCAATCTAATAGAATCTGGAAAGAAAAAACCAAACCTTAAAGAGAATAATGAATGCCTTACTTATAAGTTCAGATTTACCATAAAACTTGTGGGGGGAAGCTATCCTTACAGCTATATGAATACTCAATAGAGTGCCCCACAGTAAGTCACTATCAATTCCATATGAAAAATGAAAATCAAGGAAACCCAACTTGAAATATTTCAAAGTGTGGGGTTTTCTAGTAAAATTCCAAGTTCCTATGCATAAAAGAGTGAAAATAGGACCTAAGACAGTGGACTGTGTGTTTATAGAATATGCTAAAAGTAGTAAAACATGTTAATTTCTTATTCATAAATCTGAACGTCCGGATATCACTGAAAATAAGGTAATTGAATCAGATAATACTGAATTTTTTGAAAATATTTATTCGTATAAAACTAGACATGAACGGTCTAGTGGAGGGTCTAAACAACCTCGATATGAACCAAGTGAGGATGTACATAATGATGAGAATCCAAGACATAGTACACATCATAGAACGTCAACTTCGTTTGTATTAGATTTTGTAATATTTCTCTTAGAAAATGAGCCTCAAACATTTAAAGAAGTGATGCCGTCTTTAGACTTATCCTTAGAAAGAGGCAGTGAATAGTAAGATTGATTCAATCTTAAGTAACCATACGTGGGAGTTAGTTAATATTCCTCTAGGAGATAAACCTTTAGGTTCTAAATGAATCTTTAAATAGAAAATAAAAATGGATGGTACTATTGACAAATACAATGCAATACGTGTAGTAAAAGGCTTTAAATAGAAGGAAGGCATTGATTACTTTGATACATACTCGCCTGTAATGAGGATAATGTCAATTTGGATGTTAATTGCCTTGGTGATGGTATATGGTCTTGAAATCTATCAAATAGATGTGAAAACAACATTCGTAAATAGAGAATTGGAGGAAGAAATTTACATGAAACAACCTGAGGGTTTTGTGGTTCCAGGTAAAAAAAAGAGGTGTGTAAACTTGTTAAGTCACTTTATGTACTAAAACAAGCACCTAAATAGTGGCATGCAAAGTTTGACCAAACCATGTTGGCAAACGAGTTTAAGATAAATGAATGTGATAAATGTGTTTATATTAAAGAAACTCACAATTACAAGGTCATTGTTTATTTGTATGTGGATGATATGTTAATCATTAGTAGAGACATTTCTGACATAAATGCTATGAAACAAATGCTTGAGAGAAAGTTTGATATGAAAGACCTTGGAGTTGCGGATGTGATCTTAGAAATAAGAATCCATAGAATTCCACAAGGGTTGACATTATATCAGTATCATTAAATTGAAAAGGTACTTGACAAATTCAAGTATTTGGAATTTGGTATTGCCAAGACTTCATTGGACGTGAGCTTCATACTTCAAAAGAATAAAGGTGAAAGTGACTCACAGTTGGAATACGCAAGAGTGTTGGGATATTTAATATATATCATGAATTGTATACAGCCAGACATAGCATGTGCTATTAGTAAGTTGAGTCGGTACACGAGTAATCCCAATAAAAATCATTGGATGACAACGAAAAGAGTTTTGAGGTATCTTAAATACACTCAATACTATACTTTGCATTATAATAAATATCCCATAGTAATTGAAAAATATAATGATGAAAATTGGATCACTGGATCGAATGAAGTAAAATCCACGAGTGGATATGTATTTACTATATGTGGAGGAACAATCTCTTAGAAATCATCTAAAAAGACATGTATTTATCGCTCTACAATGGAATTAGAATTTATCGCATTAGATAAATCCAGTGAAGAAGTAGAATGGCTCCAGAACTTCTTGGATGATATTCCTTATTGGCCCAAACCATTGGCACCAGTATGTATACATTGTGATAGTCAAGCAAAAATAGGTAGGGAAGGGAGCATGATGTACAACGGTAAATCTTATCACATAAAGTGGAGATATAATATCGTTAGAGAACTTCTCTCTAGTGGAATTATCACTATTGACTATGTGAAGTCAAAGGATAATGTGTCGAATCCACTTACAAAAGGTCTATCTAGAGAGAGAGTTGAAAGAACATCTAAGGGAATGGGTTTACAGCCGAGGACAAGTCAGCATGGCGGTAACTCTACCTAGAAGATTAGAGATCCCAAGAGCTAGGTTCAAAGAGACCAAACAAAGTTATGTATGACAGGTTCAACATTATCAATATAGCCAACCCCTTCTCATGATGTAGAAAATGTTTAGTAAACAAGGATAAGACTTATAGTGTGAAGTCTTTTTAATGATTATCTAAATTTGGAAAAATTGGCCAAATAGTTTAATATATAGGATTCAACATTTAGAACTCACCTATGTGAGGGTAAAGTAGAAGACTCTTCAAGAATAATATTAGTAAAGGTCTATTCTGTAAGCTCATGAAACTAGAACGTGTTCACGGCTAAAACGAACAAAACCGTGAGAACCATAAACGATGAATGGTTGGTTGTGTGACATATGTTTTCTAGGTGTATATTAAAGCTCGACGGTTCAAAGATATCAAATCTACCAATTGATCGAGTACATCTGATGCATGTTCACTATGGAAAGTTAAAGGGAAACCTACTTATCCAAATGCAACCAGTCTTTGCTTGATGATCACATACTTCTCCGTAAAATGTTATAAAAAATATCCATTCCCCATTAATGTGGGGGATTTTTGGGTTTAAGATAAAAGTGTGAATGGAAAATAAAGGAAATTAGTGAAAGAAAAAATGAGATCACACTTAAAAAGGAAAGTGTACTAAAAAATAAGAAAAGTCTACTAATTCTCCCACATTGGCGGGAGAAAGAAACTTTCAAGTGTTTTTATTAAGAACCATATTTCCACATGGATAGTGAGGCAAGAATAAAGTGGTGCCTCACACTGTCGTTGCTCGCTTGGCTCAGCTTCGGATTTGTATTAGGATTTGGAAAATGATCGATCGATGAGATTAATTTTTTTTAACATAGTTTATTTGAAACTTAGGAAAAAGACAGTCCAAAAATTCAAGGAAAAATACAATAATTTTTTCTCCATTAACGCGTACATGCAGAAATACTGAAAGGTTGCTTAGAAAGGACACAACTCTTAGAGTAAAAGACACTATTTCGGGGAAAAAGGATGACTGTTTGGAGGGTTGTTACTGGTCGGAATAGACTTACTGTTTTGAATGAACAAACATGACTATTTCAAAAATATACACCTTTCCAATGAATCATTGCTTCCTTTCCGAAGAGGCACTTCATGGCTCTATAAACCTGCATTTTTCCATAGGTTTAGTACAAAAAAAAATTTGAATAAGAAAAACATTTCTCTTGTTTCTAAAAAACCTCCATGTGATCATCTCTCATTGAGTGAGTTCGAAGAAAACCATAACATTTTAGGTACCACTACATTCTGGTTGTGAAGCTATTTTATTCCGGGAGAAAAATTTTGCAACCTCGGGTACTTAAGGAAAATTATTTCCTTAAGAAAACTTCATGAATTCGGAAGACTTGGCTTAATTCTTCTTCATCTCTTTTGTTCAAAATAATGATTAAAACACTTATATTGAAAGGTCATTTTGATCCTTTGTTGAATGTGTTGAAACTTCTAGTTGTTCTTGACAAGTTTGTTCGTGAACTTAGTTGAGGTTTATGCGAAATAACATACAGATTGTGTACCCAAAACAACAGTACCATAATTACTTTTATTTTTCTAGAAGAAAAATATAAATCTCTTTCATATTTGGCTAACCTTTTTTTAAAAAAAAAGATTTTGGACCTCTATAAATAGAAGACCCCTCTTATCATATGATAACATAATAATATCTACTATGTATTCCTTTAAGAGTTTTGTTTAGGGAGAGATTTTCTCTCTTATTGTTTTTTATACTTTTTAATATTAGATTTTATTTGTAGGCCAATTGGCCAAATCATAAATAATATTATGCTTTTAGTTTAGTTTTGTGTCATCTGAATTATCATCTCTATAGTTTGCAAAATATTAGCGTCCATACAACGCCTTCTCAATTTCGAACCCAATATTTTTCATGTCAAATTTTATTTCTTATCTTCATTTTTTTGTTTTTTATTTCACACCGATAAGGGCACCATTGCTGGGACCTTTTTTTCACTTTTAGTTTGCTTGGTGAATCACTAAATCCAATACCATAAAACACAAACTAATTACATAAAAAAAATTCTGCTCTAAATTTTAAAATTCTCTAATTCTTATCTATGATAAATCTCACCAATACATGCATATATAGAAAATTAAGAAAATAGGATTTTGGGGTGCTTTAATGGTGGTTTCATGGTGATGGAATTATCATTGAAACTAGTGAAGTTGGGTGGTGTTTGGATAGTGTGTGTGTTTTTTATCGATTGCTCTTCTCTCTTTGTTTCTTATGCTACCCCCTTCAAATTCCTCTTTCTGTTTCTCTCTTATTTTTTGTGTGTGCGTGTATTGTGCTTTCTCCGTGTGTATGTCTGTGTATTGAAACCATAGGTGAGAGTGTGGTGTGTGGCTTATGGCTAGAAAATGGAGTGAGTGAAGAGTTGGTAGGTATATTATTTTAAAAAAAGAATTGGTGGTGAGGTGGAATGCCACATGGAAACCACCTCACCAAGTATAAACCACATTAAATATTAGAAAAACCATGGTGGATAACCGTTAAATAGAATGGTGTGTTTGCTAAGTTTTTTAATGGAAGGAGTACTTTTAACCCCATAATATGACTAGGGGTAAATCTAACCAATAAACTAAAGTAATGGGGTATTTTTGATCCTTTTTACTAAAATCAAAGCATATTTTTTTTTACCTTTAATTTTAGTCATAAATATTGAGAGATATCAATATAATGCAAAATGGAGAAGTATTAAATTTTCAAGAGTAATAAATAAAGATAATTTAATTAATTTAGCATTTAGTTAATATTTTTCTGAAGGAAGTACGGATGAAGATGATGATAATTATTTAGGAATGAAGGGAGTAGCAACTATTGTAGTGTAGCTTTAAGTCTGGTGTGAGAAAAAAAATAGAATGCACAAGTTCATAAATTTCACACTAAATTTTATTTAGATAATTGAGGTATAAATATTTCAATGGAGTACCTAAATATATGATACTTTCTCTAGTTCATATTAACTTATTTATGAGCCATTTTTTAATGTTCATAATAACTTAATTGTTCAATCTTCAAGAGAGTTGTTGAAAATTTCTTTCATCTTTGCCATTCATTTATATTTTCTAGTTGATGAATTCAAAAGAATTAATTGCTCAAATTTACGATTTTAATTTGATTTTAAATGGAAAAGGTGAAAAGCGATATCCAATTTATATCATAATTTTTTTAATAGATGTACATTGCCTCACAAATTAAGTTAGTATGGATTAGAGGGAGTAAAGTATTTCTATTAGTCACTTTTGCCTCAAAATTTTTAAAAAAAAATTGCATGTATTCTCAAAAGCTCATTACTAATATAAATTAACTAACTAAAAGGGTCAAATTTACCCCTCTACTTTGGAAAATTGGCTAAATATACTTTTTTTCATACTTTGGAGTCGAATTTATCCTCGATGTCATACCTTAGAGTCAAATTTACCCTCATTGTGAGAAACTTATCACATGTACTCTTTATTTAATAGAAAAGCCCAAATCAATGTTAAATGAACCATTCTTTAAAAATAAAACACACTCTTATCTAACCTTCCCGACCCGATTCGAGCCATCAAAAAGACACAAACAAATATTCCCCCCCAGTTCTGTTGGTTAATTTTTTTCAATGAGGTTAAGCTACTATATATTAATCAGTGTATAGCTCATAAAAATGAATCTGCATCAGTGCTAACACAAATAAATATATCCTTTCTTTAGTTCATGAATTTACATCAATGTAAAATTCATGAAAAATGACAGTTAATGGTCGAATGCAATGATTAGGCCTGATGAATATATTTGTGGATGATTGAGTTAAGAGGCCTTACTATGTTCCAATCATTACATTTCTTCATTCTTTCATCTTTTTTTTTATACAATTTGGATCTCCACAAATTTTTCATTATGTTTTCATATAGAATCTAGATGCACATAGAGTTGCATACCAAATTTTAAAATTTGAACATAACTGAACATGAGCAAAGTTTGTAATAGATATTTTTTCTAGTTCTATACCTTTGTGTTATCCTATTTCATTTCACTTTTTATTCATTTGTAAACAACCTACCAGCACTGCACGTTGAAAGAGAGATATATTTGTTCATTGAAAAAATTCGACCAACAAAACTAAGAGAGTGGTATATTTGTTTGTTTATTTTTTGTGAATCGCATTGGATGGTTAGATTAGGGTGTGTTTATTTTTAAAATATGGTCATTTAATGTTGATTTGAGCTTTTCTGGTAAAGAAGGGGTACAAGTGAAAAGTCTCTTAACAATGAGGGTAAATATGACCCAATGTATGACATCAAGGGTAAATTTGACCCCAAAATATATCGAAGGATATATTTAGCTAATTTTTCAAAGTAGAGGGATAACTTTGGCCCTGAAGCATGACAACAAGAGTAAATTTGGCCTCAAAATATATCAAGGGATATATTTATCCAATTTTTTAAAATAAAGGGGTAAATTTGATCTTTTTCCCTAAAATATATCACCTCTTTTAATTTTTAATTTTTTTAACTTATTAAATTTAAAAGGTGAATTTTTTATTTTATGATAATAACTTAAGGACGTGTTTAACAATTAAATTTTAACTAGGTACCCCAAGAAAATACTCAAACACCAAAGCTTACACTCAAAACTTGATTGCTTGCTTGATGACTGGTTGTAAAAGAAAAGGATTTATGTCGTGTATATACTAGACATCTAAAAGCTAATGTGTGAATAATATTTGTTTCACCCAATTTCTAATATTTATAAATAAAACTCTTTCTAAAAATTCTTACATGTCTTGAATTTTCCAAGGCCTTGTAGAGACATTTTCTAGCAAATTTTAAGGCTGATTCATCATATTTAAATTTAACCATGCTAATGAGAGAGGAAAAGCTTTTACATGAGGCAGACGCCTAAGAGAAGAGAGAGAACCCTAGATCACTTAGAGGTCGGACTCTGTCCAATTTGGTAGATGAAATATTATCTCCTTGTAGAATTTTTTCTTCACATGGTGGACGAAACAACTTTTTTGCTCTCTTTTGATGAGGAGGAAAGAATAATCTTCCAGATGGACAAAGACCTAAATTTTTATTAGATTTATTGATTCTAAACTTGCTTTGTAGAAGCAAGATGACCCGTTTGTGTAATGACCCATTTTGTCATTATTGGAATAATCTCGATAAAAATTGCAAGGATTTAAAAATTTACATCAATTCGAATTTTAGTCTAAATTAATCATTTATTTTATTTAATGATCATTGAAGCAATAGAAGTAGAGAAGTGGGTTTGACCTGGTGAGGCCTGCCGTAGCGATATATTTCTCTCCACATCGAGACTTTCTGTCGATGCAACAATAGACTTGACCAGAAATACCTAATTAAAGACCCTATTTTTAGTTCTCGCTCTTATTATAAAAATAATTCTGACTAAAAAATGCCCCTAGGGTTATTTCTACTATAGAACACCAAGAACAAAGAGGAGAATCTCTCAAGGAAATGTGGTTTCATCATACTTCTTATGGATTCTCCATTAGAAAGACTCTAGATCGAGAACAAAGAGCAAGGTTGCATGCATCCTGTTGCAGCAACTTGGTGTTGAGGTAGGTTATAGTTTATGATTAGTAGAAGGTATACACTATATAGAATTCACATGATAAGAATAATTAGGCCTTTGGATAGATAAAACATCAAAATAGCTCAAAAAATCTAGAGATATGTTAATATGAATTCCTCAATGTGTAATATATATTTGTATGAATTTCATGGTGAGATGCAATATGAATAAGGTGAATGTGGGTGATGATGGAAAGGTTATGTATCCAAGTAAACTATAAACCCAAAAGTTAATAACATAAGGGGTAGGTCAATGGTGTGTGTGCTCTTGACTGTGTGTCCTCCTCGATGTAATATTGTTCTTGTGAGTTGAGCATAAAAGAGGAAGTTATTTCACAACATAAAGGCTCTAAGGAAAGCTTGACTAGGTTCTAGGGTTAAATATGTTGTAAAAGAAGTATAAACTAAGTATAGTGTTGTTTGTTGAATATGGATGGAGAGTCAATAAAATAGCTAGTAAAATGATTTCTAGGAATGTAATAACAATATGAATGATGGATCAGTACACTAGTAACTAAATTTAACGATCCTGGATGTAAATAATGGTAGTCGAGTAAGCAAAAGAACTATGAGTTTTTACCTAGATTTAGACTTAAATTAAGTCCTTGTGTGCTTCTAAATTAAATGGCATATTGGTTGGTGTTTGGAATTACCTAAGGTTTATTGCATTTTTGGTTTGATAATGCTTGAATTAATAAGATATTGATTATTGAAACTTATTTGAATACCAAATATTATTTGAATTTGCACTTGTAAAATTGGGTGTACTTATGGTGTTATTCAGCGATATAATAAATATGGAGTTTAAATTGATATACTGTAATACCCTGCACTATTCTTAGTTTGATTAAGCTCTTAGTTGCATGCATAAGGGGCTTAAGGCCTAAAAACTTCATCAAGTATTGGGGACTCAGTCATTTTCAAGACCTCTAAATTTAGAAGATTTTTAATTTGGTCTTCCTAACCTTGAGACGTTGGTTTTTGAGTTAATTCATGTTTAGGTATGTAAGAAGTAAGTCTGAGAGAAGTTTTGGATTTTTGGGATAAGGTTTGAGGCATGTTTGGATCATGAAACAAGTGGATTACTGTGATAATCCCACGACACAGCATTAATCCCAAACTCATATTTACCGCATCGTGGTGAGGAAATTCAATGACCACGATTAGACCGAGTCACGGTGATGTTATTGTGTCCAGTTTTTGATTTAAATGGTTGAGGGGCAATTGTGTCTTTTCCCCCAACCCAAATCGTCCATAACATGAATTGGTAGATCATTTAGGGAATTATTTGCCCTTTTTCTGCAAATCCCTCTCAAGAAAACCCTCTCATTTCCCCAAGAACAAGAATTCAATTCCTTCTCTCCAAGAAATCAATAATTCAAGTTCCCCAAGTTCAAGAACCTTCAAAAAAACATCAAGAGTAGTGTTTTCCTTTCAAGTTAAGAAGCTTAAGGTATGTGGGGTGTTCATCCATGGGTTCCTTTCACCCATGGAGCCCAAAAAACCTCTTTTTAATTAAAGAATGGATTTTTTTTTACCATTATTGTATTTTATATTGCTTAAGATGGGTTTAATTCATGTTTTCATGGTAATATAAATGCAACTCAGTCCATGTATGATCCCATGCAATATTTGAATTCCTCATTGTATGAATTTCAGTTTCCCATGTCTTAGCCAAGTGAACTTTATGTTGTTGAATTCTCATGTTTAAAATGCCTCCATGTACAAGTCCATGCTTTCCACATGTTTGATGAAATGCCCATGTTTTGAGTTGAACCATGATTCATTATTACAGTTTAGGTTAAAATATCATGTTTTAATGATCGCTCAGTGTTGGTGGGTAATGAATATCCGATACCTACGTGTTTTACATAATTTTTGAATTTTCAAGTATAATTCAGTTAAACTATGAATATCCTTTCATATTCACTTATTATGATTAAGATGAGAACCATCAGAAATAATATTTAGTTAAACTTAATTTAGTTCAGTACCAGTGTCAGTTTAATTAGAAGTAGGATTTAGCACTGAGAAAAATTAGGGGTGGGGGATCACCCACCAGTTAGGACAGGGTCATTAGTAGCAGTCCCTAAGTTCCAAAACTATGTATCAAGCGTAGGATTATGAGAAGTCACCCACCATTTTAGGATTGACACTCTCTTAGCGGTCACCTTCTAGTTAGGATTGACTCCCTAGTCCTATGGGACATCATCCTTTTGGATCCACATTGTCATCCAGTGTTAGTACCCGTGGCACAATACTGATACCCTTCCAACTATGGTCCCAGGTTAGACCCCAATTAGCTCAGATTGGGGCATGTCAGTTATATGATACCTTCCACAGTCTCAGTACAATATTTTTTGTATATTCAGTTCAGGTTTGCTTGTCCTAAACATACAGATTTACAGTTATTCAGTTATACATATTTCAATATTTTAGTTTATAAATTATTTCAGAAATATATATATACTTGGTCTTGCATTCTCAGATATTACAATTTTCATGCATTCATGCACAGTTATTTCATGCTATTCAGTTATTCCTTATTTCATGTGCACAGTACCCCATGCATTTCAGCCAAACCTTGTCTCATATACCAGTACATTCAAAGTACTGATCGCATTCTTTTATTTGTGCTATACTATCTTATAACATAGGTTTGAATGCTCAGTTTCCTGACTGCTCCTAGACAGCTCAGCGTACCTAGCAGTAGTAGTGGTGAGTCTTTTTCTATTAAGGACATAATTGCTTATTCTAGTTATTTTTGTAGTTCTTTATATTCAGTCAGTCGGAGTTAGTTAGGGGCTTATCCCATCAACCATTCAGTCAGTTAGAGGCTTTTCAGACAAATAGTGAGACAGTCAGTCAGTTATTTTTAGATTTTATCAGTTATCTCAGACATGACAGTATTACGTATTTTAGTATTTTAGATTTGTTAGTAGTTTATCAACTTATCTTCTGTATATGTTATATCAGTGCCATTTTATATAGTGCTCACAGAAGGTATCAGCTCATGGGTTAGCTTGTGGTCACTTCTGATCGTTAGCACCATTGTTGCAGCTAGGGGGTAGCCTCAGGTCGTGAGAAAACTTGGTATCAGAGCCTACTATTTTATAGTGTCCTAGGGTGTATAAAAGCCATGTTAAGTAGAGACTTATGCAAAGGTATGATGTGCGTCATACCTACGAACAAGTGGCCACAAGATATTTTAGAAAAAGTTTCCCTTTTTTAGTATTCATGTCGTGCAAATGAGCATGAGCTCTATTTAAACCCTCTTTCTAACTCATACTACATTCCATTTATAGATAATGCCTCTCGAAAAAACCAACGGAAGAAGGAACAGGGATCAACCCGCAACACCGTCTGTTCAGAAATATCTCCTGAATGAGTATTTCTCTCATGCTGAGTTCAAAGTTGATTTAACTACTTTAGACCATTTAGTATATTCTTAGAACAACCAGCATGATATTTCCCCAACTAATCTAGTGGCAAATGCAGCTACAGCTAGGATTCGAGATTTCACTCGAATGAATCCCTCTTTGTTTTTGGGATCCAAGTCTTAAGAGGATTCACAGGAGTTTCTTGATATGGTTCAGAAGGTGACAAATATTATAGGCATTAGTTTGAGTAAGAGTGCAGAGTTGACTATATGTCAGTTGCAGGATGTAGCTCACACCTAGTTTAAGTAGTGAAAAAAGGACCATGGTGTTGATGCAGTGCCTGTTGAGTAGGAGGAATTTGCCACAGCTTTTATAAATAGGTTCTTCCCAGTAGAGTGGAGGGAGGATAAGATTCAGGAGTTTATTAATTTGAAGCAGGGAAGCATGACGGTGAAGGAGTACTCGCTTAAGTTTACTTAGTTGTCTAGGTATGCTCCTAATGTGGTTGCAGACAATAGGTCTAGAAAGAGTAAGTTTATCCCCAGTGTAACTGATAGTGTGGTAAAGGAGTTTAGGACTTCCATGTCAATTAAGGAGATAGACTTATATAGACTTATGGTTCATGCTCAGCAGATTGATAAAGAGAAACTTAAGGATAAAGAGAGAGAGGGAGAATAAAAGGGCCAAAATAAGTAGTTTTAACTTTTCTCAGCCAAGGTCGGAAGGTGGTAACTGTTCTCAGTTCCTTTAGAAATTTTTATCCCCAACTCCATCTTTAGACAGTGTGCCAGTGCCTAAGTTTAGGCAAGATAGTCGGGATAGGGTGTCAGGATCTAAGTCCCAGGGTAGTATGAATAGTGGTCATACTAATCTGCTTTGCCAAGGAAGTGATAGGAATCACCAGGGTGCGTGTAAAGATGGTAGTGATGTGTGCTTTGGGTATGTCAATCCAGGCAACATGATCTAGGATTGTAGATTAGTTTCTCAGATGGGAAAGAATTCATGCTATCAGGGTCAGTCTAATCTTTTATCAGTAGGACGCTCGACTCAGTAGGGCGCCACTTCCAATATAACCAATGGGCGGCGTCAAAATAGGTTGTATTCTCTCCGAACCTAATATGATTACAAAATTTCTCCTGATGTAGTTACGGTTATGTTACAAGTATTTCATCTCCATATTTATGTTTTACTAGACCCTGGAGCTTCACTCTCCTTTGTAACTCCCTATATAGCTATCAACTTTGGTGTCAGTCCTGAATCTTTAGAAAAACCTTTCTCAGTGTCTACCCCAGTAGGTAAATCAATTATAGCCAAATGAGTATACAAAAATTGCCCGGTCAAATTATCTAAAAAAAAAATCACCTTAATAGATCTAGTGGAGTTAGAGATGACTTATTTTGATGTCATTCTTGGAATGGATTGGCTCCACTCTTGTTATGCCTTAGTTGATTGTAGAAATAGAGTCATTCAGTTTCCTAATGAACCAATCATTGAATAGAAGCGTATTACCTCTGTGCTTAGGGGTCAGATTGTTTCTTACCTTAAGGTAAGAAAAATGATATCTAAAGGGTGTGTTTACCATCTTGTTTGAGTCAAGGACTCTAGTTTTGGGACTCAAAGTCTTGAATTAGTTTTAGTAGAGAGGGAATTTCCTGATGTATTCCCTGAAGACCTTTCTGGAGTTTCTCCCAAAAGGGAAATTGACTTCAAAATAAATCTCTTTCCAAATACCCAGCCTATTTTTATTTCGCCCTACAGAATTGCTCCAACTGAGCTTAAGGAATTGAAAGAACGATTGAAAGATCTCTTAGATAAGGGATTCATCAGGCCCAGTGTTTCCCCATGGGGTGCTCCAGTCCTTTTCATGCATAAGAAAGACAGTTCTCTTAGAATGTGCATCGATTACCGTCAGTTGAACAAAGTCACAATCAATAATAAGTATCCACTCCTTAGGATTGATGACTTGTTCGAAAAACTTCAGGGTGCCAGTTACTTCTCTAATATAGACCTCAGAACCTGCTATCATTAGCTCAGAGTCAGAGAATGTGATATTTCAAAGACAGTTTTCAGAAATTGATATGGTCACTTTGAATTCCTAGTTATGTCTTTTGGACTAAAGATGCCGTTGCAACTTTCCTGGACGTGATGAACAGAGTGTTCAAGCAGTACTTGGACATGTTTGTCATAGTATTCATTGATGATATTTCTGTCTATTCTCATAGTGAAAATGATCATGGAGACCATCTGAGAATTGTATTGCAGACCCTTAGAACTCATCAGTTATTTTCCAAGCTCAGTAAGTGCGAGTTTTGTCTAAGATCAGTATCTTTCCTTGGCCATATTATTTTCAGTAATGAAATTAGAGTTTACCCTCAAAAGACTGAAGCAGTGAGAAACTGGCCCAGTCCCATCTCTCTATCATATATTAGGAGTTTCTTGGGTTTGGATGGCTATTACAGATGATTTGTGAAGGGTTCTCTTCTTTTACATTCCCCATCTCTCAATTGACTCATAAGAAAGTTAAATTTCAGTGGTCAGATTCTTGTGAGAAGAGTTTTCAAGAGTTGAAGACCCGACACACTTCAGCCCCAGTCTTGGCTTTACCAGATGGATCAGATGGGTTTGTAGATTTTTGTGATTCTTCCAGAGTTGTTCTTGGTTGTGTACTGATGTAGAGAGGTAAGGTCATAGCCTATGCCTCTAGACAGCTTAATCACCATAAGAAAGATTATCCTACCCATGATCTTTAGTTGGTAGATGTTATTTTTGCCTTGAAAATTTGGAGGTGTTATCTTTATGGAGTCCATATTGACGTGTTCATGGATCAAAAAAGTTTGCAGTATGTGTTCTCATAGAAAGATTGTCTATGGGTAGTGTTGCTCATGTTGAGGATGATAAAAAGAAGCTAGTTCAGGAGGTTCATTATCTTGCCAGATTAGGTGTTCAACTGGTGGACTCAGCTGAAGGCAGTGTATGGGTTCAGAATGGTTCAGAATATTCATTGGTTGGCAAAGTAAAGTAAAAGCAAGATAGGGATCCCAGCCTAGTTAAGTTGAAGGAATCAGTCAGAGATCATAAAAAAAGGTTTTTTCTCAAGGGGAGATGGTATGTTATGTTGTCAGGGTAGGTTATATATTCCATGTGTTGATAATTTGAGGCAATGGATTTTGGCATAAGAACATAGTGTGTGATATTCCATTCATCCAAGGGCCACTAAGATTTATCATAACTTACGGGAAATCTATTAGTGGAATGGCATGAAGAGGGATATTGCAGAGTTTGTGGCTAAATGTTCAAATTTTCAGTAGGTTAAAGTTGAGCACCAAAGGCCTAGTGGTACATTGTAGGAGTTCAGCATCCCCACTTGGAAGAGGGAAATGGTAAACGTAGATTTTGTGATGGGTTCACCTAGTATGTGTCGTCAACATAATTCAATATGGGCCATTATAGATAGAATAACTAAATCATCTTATTTCTTTCCAATTCATACTTCGTACTCAGTTGAGGAGTATGGTAGGCTTTATATTAGAGAGTTGGTTAAGTTTCATAGAGTTCCATTATCTATTATTTTAGACAGAGGTGCTCAGTTTACCTTTTACTTTTTGAAGGTTTTTCAGAAGGGTCTTGGTACCTAAGTTTATCTCAGTATAACTTTTCATCCTCAGATAGATGGTCAGGATTAGAGGACCATTCAGACCTTATAAGACATATTTAGGGCATGTGTTATTGATTTTAAAGGTAGTTGGGATGACCATTTACCCTTGATTGAGTTTGCCTACAATAATAGTTATCACTTTAGTATTTAGATGGCTTTATTTAAGGATCTCTATGGAAGGAGATGTAGATCTCCAATTATTTTGTTTGAGGCAGGTGAGGCTACTTTGATAGGGCCAGATTCAGTGTTTGAGGTAATGGAGAAAGTTCAGTTGATTCAGGAGAGGCTGAAGACAGCCAAAGATGTCAGAAATCTTATGCAGATTTGAGGAGAAGAGACCTTGAGTTTGATGTGGGTGATTTAGTCTATTTTAAAATCTCACCCAAGAAGGGAGTGAAGAGATTTTGTAAGAAGAGGGAAACTCAATCCTCGATATATTGGTCCTTATAGAATCTTGAACCTTTTTGTGAAGGTAGCTTATGAGCTAGAGTTACTTGCAGATTTAGCATCAGTCCATTTTGTGTTTCATGTTTCTTTGTTACAAAAATGTATTGGCATCAGCTAATGTTATTTCTTTAATAGTACACGTGTTCAGGATAGCCTTTCTTTTAAAAAAGTCCCAGTTAAGATCCTTGACCGTCAGGTTCGTAGGTTGAGGAATAAATAGGTTTCTTTGGTTAAATTTCTATGGCGGAATCAGTCGATTGAGGGAGCTACTTGGGAAGCCGAAGCATAAATGCGTACCAAGTACCGTCATATATTCTCCGCAAACTCAAACTCAGCTTTAGGTAATAGTTTTTCTTTGATTGACTCTTTCCCATTCTCAGTTCTAACTATATAACCATTCTCATGTTATTGCATACATTCATGAAATCAGTTCTGTTTATATATCATGTTTCAGACTAAGTTGTGAAATCATGTTCCAAGTCATACATGTTAAGTATACGATCTCAGTTGACTTAGTACAATACTCTTCATTTAATCAATCTTATTTGAGGACGAATGTTCCTAAGGGGGTGATATTGTAATACCACACACTATTCTTAGTTTGATTAAGCTCTTAGTTGCATGCATAAGGGGCTTAAGGCCTGAAAATTTCACTAAGTGTTGGGGACTCAGTCATTTTCAAGACCCCTAAACTTTGAGGATTTTTAATTTGGTCTTCTCGACCCTGAGATATTGTTTTTTGAGTTAAAGACATGTTTAGGGATGTAAAAAGTATGTCTCGGATAAGTTTCAGATTTTTTGGACAAGGTTTGGGGCATGTTTGGATCACGAAACCAGTGGGTTACTGTGATAAGCCCGCGATGTGGCAGTAGTCCCAAACTCATATTTAACACATCGCAGTGAGGGAATTCAATGACCGTGATTAGACCATATTGTGATGAAGTTGTTGTGTCTAGTTTTTTATTTAAATGGTTGAGGGACAATTGTGTCTTTTCCCTCTTAACCCAAATCATCCATAACATGAATTGGGACATCATTTAGCACATTGTTTTCCCTTCTTCTCTAAATCCCTCTCAAGAAAACCCTCTTATTGCCCTTCTTGTTATTTTTGTAGGCAACTTTATCATAAATATTGTGAGGAGGGGAGGAATCAATGTTATATTTATAGTCATCTTGGTCATATACAACAAGATTGTCTTTCTTCCAGAGTTGTCACTAGAGCTAATAAGGTCCCGGTTGCTACTTCTTCGGATCCTGTACCTAAGGGCGCCAATTTAGGCACCATCACTAGCTGAAATCATCTCTATGCTCTTGCTACTAGTCATGAATTTGACTCTTCCATTGATGTTGTCACTAGTATGTTACAAATATTCTCTCATGATGTTTACTGTTTGCTTGATCCAAGTTCTACCCTATTTTATATGACCATGTATGCGGATGTACACTTTAGTTTTCTCCTAAAAATATTCCCGACCCCTTTTCTATGTCTACTCCGGGGGATGAGTCTATTGTTGCTAGAAAAATCTATTGAGGTTGTGTGGTGTCCATTTTTCATAGAGAGACGTTGGAGGATTTGATAAAACTTGAGATGGTAGATTTTGATGTAATCTGGGGGATGGATTGGATCTATTTGTTCTACGTTTGTCTGGATTGTAGGACCCCAAGGCTTAGTTTCCATTTTCCTAATAAACTTGTGATTGAATGGGAGGGGAGTTCCTTAGCATCCAATGGAAAGTTTATCTCTTATCTTACAACTCAAAAATTGACAAAAGGTGGTTATATCATTTAGTTTGGGTTAAGGATTCTAATTCTGAAAATCTTTCCTTGCAATCTATTCCCATGGTTAATGAATTTCTGGAATTTTTTCCTAATGATCTTCTTAGGATCCCGATAATGAAATAGATTTTGGGATCGATTTTCTATCGGATACCCATCCTATTTCTATTCCTCCTTGTAGAATGGCTCTAGCTGAACTAAAGGAACTTAAGGAGCAGTTAAAGAATCTTCTTGATAAGGGCTTTATTCATTCTAGTATTTCTCTGGGGAGTGCTCCTGTACTTTTCGTGTGGAAGAAAGATGGGTCTTTTTGGGTGTGTATAGACTATCGTCAGTTGAATAAAGTTATCATGAAAATAAATACCCTCTTTCTAGGATTTAAGATATTTTCAACCAGCTTTAGTGTACTAGGTTTTTCTCTAAGATTAATCTTTGTTCGGACTACCATCTACTGAAAATTAGGGAGGTGATATTCCCAAGACTGTTTTTCAAACCTGCTATGGTCATTATGAAGTTTAGGTTATGTTATTCGGGATGACTAATGTTCCGACCGCATTCATGGATCTTATGAATCTGGTGTTTAGGTAGTTTCTGGATTTGTTTGTGATAATCTTCAATGATGACTTCTTGGTGTACTCTGAGAGTGAGTAGGATCATACCAGTCACCTCCGAATTATGTTGCAACTCTTAAGGACCAGAAATTGTATGCAAAGTTTTCTAAATGTGAATTTTGGCTAAGTTTTATGACTTTTCTTGGGCATGTTGTTTCCAAGTGAAGGGATCAAGGTGGATCCACAGAAAGTTGAAGCATAAGATGAAGCCTATACCAACTACTCCAATCGACATTAGTAGTTTTTTAGGCTTTGCTGGTGTTATAGGAGATTTGTGGAGAGTTTCTAGTCCATTGCTACTCCATTGACAAAGTTGACTTAGAAAAAAGTTAAGTTGTTATGGTCCGATGCTTATGAGGTTAGTTTTGAAAAGTTGAAGGATAAGTTGACTTCTGAGCCAATTTTGACCCTTCCCGAGGGTACTGATGGTTTTGTTGTGTATTGTGATGCATCACGTGCGGGCCTTGGTTGTGTTTTGATGAAATATGGTAAGGTTGTAGCCTATGCTTCCAGGAAGCTTAAGGTTCATTAGAGGAATTATCTGACTCACAATCTAGATTTGGCGACTGTGGTCTTTGCTTTGAAAATGTAGCGCCGTTATTTGTATTGGGTGCATGTGGATATTTATTTAGATCATATGAGTTTGCAGTATGTGTTTATGTAAAATGAATTGAATTTCAGGTAGAGGTGGGGCTCAAATTGCTTAAGGATTATGACATAATCCTTCACTAACATCTACGTAAAGCTACTGCTGTTGTTGATGCTCTTAGCAGGTTATCTATAGGGAGCCTATCTTATGTTGATGAAGAGAAAAGAGAGTTGGCTAAGGATATTCACAGGTTGGATAACTTAGGAGTTTGTCTTTTGGATTCTGAAGATGGAAATGATTGTTTAGAAAATAGTAAAATCATTTTTTTTTGCTGAGGTGAAGAAGAAACAAGTTATGGATCCCATACTTATGCAGATTAAGGATGATATGGTTTAACAAAAGGTCATGGGTTTCAAGATTAGGGGAGATGGCATCTTCAGGTATCAGGGATGGTTATGTGTTCCTGATGTTGATGGGCTGCGGGAAAGAATCTTGGCTGAGGCTCATGAGTCTAGATATGCAGTTCATCCATGTTTGACTAAGATGTATCATGACTTAAAGGAAATCTATTAGTAGAATAATATGAAAAGAGATGTGGAAAATTTTGTTGCTAAGTTTATGGTTTTTTATCAAGTCAAGGTTGAAAATTTGAGTCTAGGTGGTATACCTCATGAGATAGAATTTCCTATGTGGAAGTTGGAGATGATTACTATGAATTTTGTTAAGGGTATTCCGTGGTATCAAAATCAGTATGATTCTATTTCGGTCATTGTGGATTGGATGACTAAGTTTGTTCACTTTTTACTTGTGAGGACTAACTACTCAGTAGAGGATTATGCTAAGTTATTTATTCAGGAGATTATAAATTTTCATAGTGTGATGGTATCCATCATTTTATATCGAGGTATACAGTTTTCATCACATTTTGGCATGTATTTTAGAAGGTTTGGGTACTCAGGTGAACCTTAGCACTGCTTTCCATCCTAAAACGAATGGACAAGTAGAACAAACTATTTAGACTTTGAAGGATATGCTAAGTGCTTGCAAGATTGATTCTAAAGATAGTTAGGTTGACCATTTACCTCTTATTGAGTTCACATATAATAATAGTTACCATTCTATCATCCAAATGGCTTCTTTTGAGGACTTTTATGGAAGATGGTATAGGTCTCTTATTGGGTAGTTTGAGGTAGGTAATACTAGATTGTTCGGCCCTGATTTAGTTCACCAAGTAATGGAAAAGGTGAAGGCAATAAGAGAAAGACTTAAGACTGCTCAAAGTTTCCAAAAGTCTTATATGAATATGAGGTGAGGAGAGTTAGAGTTTGAAGTTAGTAATTGGGTGTTCTTGAAGGTGTCTTTTATGAAAAGAGTAATGAGATTTGGGAAGAAGGGGAATCTTAGTGCTCATTATGTTGGTCCATATCAAATTGTGAGGAGAATTAGTAATATTGCTTATGAGTTGGAATTGTCTACGAGTTTAGCTTCTATTCATCCTATTTTCCATGTGTCTGTGCTGAAAAAGTGTGTGGGTGACCCTTCCTTGATAGTGTCTGTTGAGGATGTTGGTGTTTCTGATTCTTTCTTATAAGGAAGTCCCAGTTGAGATATTGGATATACAAGTTCGAAGATTGAGGACAAAGTATGTAGTTTCAATGAAGGGTCTTTTGAGGAATCAAAAGGTAGAAGAGGCTACAAGGAAAGCTAAAGAAGATATGAGAGCCAAGTACCGATTCTTATTCCCCGAGTTGAATAAAAGTTCTTATGGTATGAGTTTCATTTCCCTCTTATCGCATTTTGAATTTGTCAGGTCGCTCTGATGTATTCTTGCTATTCTCATGCTAAAAACGTCCTAACTCATCATTCGTGGATAAATGATCCTTGGGAGGGGGGGATAATGTAAGACCCCATAAAATTTTAATGATTTTATTTTTTACCCTCTCACATATGTAACATCAATTTTTGACTTGAAGTATATCTAGGGATATTAAAAGGGTGTTTTAGAAAAGTTTTGGAATTTTTAAAAGACGTTTGGGGCTATGTTTGAACTCTGAGGCAGTGTACCTCTGTGATAGAAATGTGGCACAGAAGCTAGCCTCTGTAATATTGGCGTGCCACACTACTGTGTTAAAAATGCCCAGGTTTTGTTTTTTCACTTAGGGTGAGGGGAGTTTGGTCTTTTTACCCCTTGTACGACTTATAAATATTAAATAAACCACGTTTCTTCAATTTTCAAAGATCAAAATAATTCTTTTTCCTCTCTAACTCAAAACCCATGAAAGATCAAGGGTTTTTACAAGAAATTCACCGTTCAAGCTCCAAACTTTCAATTCTCTTCAAATTGTTCTATATTTCATGCATGTTGCTCATCCCTAACTTGTATTTTTACATTGTGGCATTAAATTATTGAATGTTTATGTGATTTTGATTGATAGGTTTGAAATTAGGTTGAGGGCATTTTGGTGGTTATTATTTGAGTTGTATTCCCCATGTTTTAAATGCCTTATTCATGTTTTAATTCATGGATTTGGGGATTGAAATTGTGTATTGTTTTAATGATTGGAATGGGGACATGGGTTTCCCTGAATTGATGGAATTTTGACTTGGTAATTGCATTAACCTTAAACCTTCTTGTAAACTTGATTTTGAATATGGATAATTGCATGGTTTAACTTGTATTTTGAACACATTTCATTGAATTAAAGGATAAATAAGAAAATAGATTTTGGTTGGCCTTGGTTGCCATGGCTTGGATTTTAAATGGAACTTGGGAGTTAAGTTGGTTATACAGATTGGTTTGGCATAATTGAATTAGCTTGCAAGCATATTGGTATGGCAATACCAAGTTAGTAAATGCCTTAATGAAAGACTCCTGGGTTAATAGTTAGTTTATGTGTAACTATTTTAGTTTGTGATTAAAGGAAATTGTGTAGTTCACTGTGAAGGTGTAGGTCCCAAGGGGATTAACACTGGAAACCATATTTTCCAACGTTGGGGGTCCATGTGACCATGTTCTTGGTGCACACATTATATATATATATATATATATATATTTGGGAGGTCTATAACCTTGATGTCTTTAGACTTTCCTTAGATTTTCCTCAGTTTGTGCGGCTAACACGCATTAGGGCCCTTCCAGTAGGGGAATCTGGACCTATATAGCCCATGGGTGACTTTAGGATGAAACGAGCTACATAGTTCAGATTAAATACTTTAAAATCTTATGTTCATGACCCTTTTCCCTATCCGTTATCCTATATATGTATATATGAATGTTGTGCATGTGCTTTTGACTGGTTTTATAAATGACACTATTTTTTCCCTTTTCCTAAGTTATATGCCAGTGCTCTCCCCACTGGCCATCCCTGGATGCTACATCATTTCATGATGTAGAGTCCGAGGGATTTTTTGTTGCTCCTGTGCAGCGTTAGGTGATTCAGTATTCCTATGGATCTACGGTGAAGTAGTGAGCCTCTATTTTTGGGAAGGCCTTATCATTTTGATGGTTTCTTTATTGTTTTTAGCATTGTTTAGTATTCAATTTTGGATTCTTTTGGTCATAGTCGGGGGCATGTCCCAACTTAGTTTAGTATTCTAGTTTTAGAGGCTTTTGTGGACAAGTGTGGGTTGGATATTTTTCTTGTTTCTTAGAACTATCTTTTAACTTATCTATTCTCATTACTTCTTTGGTTGAATTCTATTTTTTATTATTTATGTTCTCTTGTAAGGCTAAGGGGATAGTCTCCATTTTACAGTGGGCTTGAGATACCCATCACGGCCTGGATCGGGTTTGGGTCGTGACAAAGAGACATCATTACCTATGGGATGTCTATTGTGTAATGGCATATGAAGGATATTGAGAAATTTGTGGCAAGATGTCCAAATTAATAATAGGTTAAGGTTGAGAACTAGAGACCGAATGGTATGACTCAAAATATTATATTTCCTACTTGGAAGTGGGAAACGGTTAATATGAGCTTCATTATAGGGTTGCCCTATACTCGCCGACAACATAATTCTATGTGGGTTACTATTGACCAAATGACTAAGACAACATATTTTCTAGCAGTTAACACTTTATATTTAGTGGAGGATTATGCCAAACTTTACCCTAGAGAGTTGGTAAAATTGCATGGATTCCAATTAATTATCATCTCAAATCGGGGTACTCAGTATACTTATCAGTTCTGGAAGTCATTTCAGAAGGGCCTTGATACCTAAATTCATCTCAACACAACTTTTCATATGCAGAGATATAGTCTGGTAGCACGGACCATTTAGACCTTGAGTATATGTTGAGAGAATGAGTGATCAATTTTACAGGTAGTTGGAATGATCATTTGCCTTTGATTGAGTTTGCCTATATTAATAATTGACTCTAGTATTCAGATGACTCCATTTGAAGTGCTCTATAGTAGGATATGTAGATCTCCTATTGGTTGGTTTGAGGTTATTGAATCTACCTTGATAGAGTATTATTCGATCCATAAGGCTATGGAAAATTTTCAGTTGATTAGATAAAGGTTAAAATTAAATCAGAGCCTCCAAAAGTCCTATGCAAACGTGTAGAGAAGAAAATTTGAATTCACCATTAGTTGTTTAGTTTACCTAAAGGTATCACCCATGAAGAGGGTGAAGAGATTTTAAAGGATAGAGAAACTGAATCCTTTCTATGTTAGTCCTTATAATATATTAAGGTGTTTTGGAAATGTGGAATATGAGTTAGACCTACGTGCAGCCTTAGCATTAGTGCATCTAGTTTTTCATGTATCCCTATTGAAGAAATGCATTGATGATCCAGCTTCAACAGTATCCTTAAAGTGTGTGGGCTTGAAAATAGTATCTCTTAGGAAGAGGTCCTTGCTGAGATACTTGACCATCAGGTTCATAAGTTTAGGAACAAGGAATTCGCTTCGGTGAATGTTCTTTGGAGGAATCTTCTAGTTGATGGAGCTAGGAGGTAGAAACAAATATGATGACCATGTATCCCCGCCTTTCACGTTCGAATTTTATTCCAGCCTGAGGTAATAGTTCCTCTTTTGTACTTATCTTAGTCTCATGTCATTCAGTTTCTCACATGACATAGGATTCATTCATGTATTCAGTCAGTTTATGATTCAGCTAGCAATTTAATTATGATGTCAGTATTAAGCTTTTAGCAACCAAAGTTGGGATTTTAGCTCTTTTATTTTATTTTTAGCTTGGTTAGTCTTTATTAAAGGATGAATAATCCCAAGAGAGAGATATTGTAACACCATTGAAGTTCATGCATTCCCAAAGGGGGTTTTCTATGTGCTTAGGGTCATAAATAAGTCCATTTGACCCATATGGAGGTTTTAAAGGGTCATTTGTCATACCAGGCTTGTCACCTTAGTCTTTTTTGGACATCATTTTAGTTGATCTATGTTGGTCAATATTCGTATCCTTGGAAAGGTATAGAATACCCTTCTAGCTGGGTTTATTAGTTAGGCCTTGTTTAGCTTAGATGGGGTATGCAGTTAAAAGTAGCTCCGACAATTTTGTCTCAGTTATTGCCTGGCATCGTATTTAATTTCTTCAACATATTACTATTCACTTACATATTTAGTTACTTGTTATTGCATCTGTTACATACTTCAGTTTCATGCTCAGTGTATCTCCTCGTAATTAACATGTTTAGTTACATATGGAATATTTCATATATCACATGCTCTGTACATTCAAAGTACTTACCACATAATTTCTTTTAAGCTATATTGTATCGCAATATAGGTTTAGACGTGCAGCATCAAGCTCGTGATTAACATATTCCTGCAGTATCTCAGCAACATAGTTGGTGAGTCCTTATCATTCAAGGACTACTTTAGTATCTTTATTTTAATGCTATTTCAGTTTCAGACAGTTGGAGTTAGCTGGGGTCTTGTCCAAACAACTCATTCTTATAAGAGGCTTTCAGACAGACATGGTAGTGTTTTTAGCTTTATTGTTATGCTAGATGATTTCCATATTAACGTAGTGTTGAATTTCATTTGACTATGATATGTTATTTAGACTTTTAGCTTTCACTCAATATTATTCAGTTTGTTACAGTATCTTTAGTGTAATGCCAGACAATGGATAGCTTGGGGTCACTTTTGACTCTAAGCTCCATTTTATGACTAGGTAGTAGTCTTGGCCGTGATACCAAGGCATCAAAGGAACCATGGAGATTGTATTCTCCCACAAAATAGGATGATGCTGACTCTCAGGAGACATGAGCAAACCCCTCAACATCATCTTAACGTCGAACAAGTCCATCTAAAAGATCAAAGGGTCCATTAGCCGGTGTAACACTGGTCCCAAATCCACCCTTTCCCTAAGCCTCTCCACCTTCGCTAATGTTGCTTGAAGGATAATTCCTCTCAACAACCAAGTTTATCCATCCACACACATCGTAGGTGAAGTCTATGACCTTGATATTCTTGTGGATATCAACCCACTTGACCATTGCTCTATTATTCTCATCAACCAACATCCTTACCATCCTCTTCCTATTGTCCAAGGCAACCTTCCCCTTAAACTCATCAACAACGCAACCTTTACCTTAAAATCATCGTATAAGGTTTTGGAAAACCCTCAGAATCGTTCACAACTGCCACCCAACCAAAGTGTCCACACCTCAGATGTGAATCACCGGCTGCGTAATGGTCCAATCCATAGTAAGAAACATGGTGTGAAACTCCATCACCCAATTCTCTATGCATTTATAGGACTACTCCACTAGTGGCCCCTATCTCATGCAGCCAGTTATAAAACTCTAGCGCTTTGTTCACCACATTATCCATCATAAAGCCTCTCTCATGTATGCTGGCCCTAACTTTCTTCTCCATAAACCTCTTATTTCACGACCATTTAGTGACAAATCTCTTGAAAGAGATGTTCTATTCTCTGGCCTTGGTAGTAGTAGAATCTAAACAAGAGAAACAAATGTTTTAAATAATGTTTTCATTAATTTCCATGTGAGGTTAAGCATAAAATCAAGGAAATATTAGAAAGTTGTTTAGAGAAATTTTAGTCTTTTCCAAGAAGTGGCACTACCAAACCTCCACTAATCAGCACCTTTCTCGCTGCAACAAGGTTGTCGTAGTAGGAAAGGCATCACCATGGAAGATAAGACTCACCACAGTGAGGCCATAATGATCATAGTAGTATCACTACAACTATATTACCTTTGCTTTAGTGAAGTCATCATCCCCAACAAGACCCTGACCCAAAACTGAAATTTATAAGTTTTTGCTTCAGTTTAACGACTTTTTGCCTAGATCGGGCATAATGTATCAACTTATGACATATATACTTCATTAGTTGGATGGTTAAAACCCAAATCAAGTGCCAAAAGATTACAAGTTTTTAAAAAACTTCATTATAGTTACCCTACCCTAATTATGAATTTAAACACCCAAGAACTCCATAATTCTTACGTCGGGAATGCTATAGGAGCGTTGAAAACATAAAATGAACTAGCATGCTTTAGATTTACTTCCGTATAAGGTAAAACCAAAACTTTTCCCCAGAAACCCAACTTCGTTCAAAACCAAACATTTATAGGCATGGTTAACAAAAATTTTGAAGTTACAACAATGAAATAATATAGTAAAAGAGAGAAATATCTGAAGAAATTAATGAATAAAGGGAAGTTGTAGAGAGGATTTTTGAATTTGAGAGTGTGGTGTAAGTTTAAAAGTAAGGAGATGAATTCCTCACTAAGCCATAAACTATTTTGTGTCTCGCTGCAGCGGCCTGACCTCCGTTGCGATATAGTCGCTATAGTGAGAATATTACCTATAGTGGCTCACATGTTATTCCATACTATAAATTCATTGTCATGAACCCAATATTAAATCCTATTCTTTTAGTATCATGAGTCCTTGTGCAATTTGGTATAATATGAATTCTTTACCTACGCCAAAAAAAATTAAAAAATAGATAATTATATTTGTACGTAATGCTTAGAATCCACACCGCATGCCCCAAAGAGCCTCAATATAGTAAGGCTGAATATTACAGTTTGCTTAGTTTGGTAAGGGTGAGTAATATGAGTCAGGCTAGATAATTATCCTTAAAGTTACATCTTTTAAATTTGAGCTCTTACTCTACATCATCTAAGCATTTTTATGAATGAACGATTGTTTAATTAATATATGATGTAACGACTAATTCCATTTTATTGCAATAATCACGATAAAAATTGCAAGTATCTTATCATTTACTTCAATTCGAATTTCAGTCCAAATTAACAATTTATTTTATTTAAAAATTATTAAAGAAATAGAATTAGAGAAGTGGGCCCAACATAGTGAAGCCTGGTGTAGTGATACCTCTCTCGCTACAGTAAGCTCATTACAGTAAGAGACAAGACCAAAAATCCCAAATTAAAGACCCTATTTTCAGTTCCAGCTCTTATACAAAAAAGAGAGGTCTCCTAAAAATTTACTAAGGTTATTTCTATGATATAACACCAAGAACAAAAAGGTGAACCTCTCAAGGAAATGTGATTTCATTATACTCCTCGTGAACTCTCCATCAGAAAGACACTAGATCGAGAATAAGGAGCAAGATTGCATACACCCCACAATAATAACTTGACATCAATATAAGTTATGATTTATGAGTAGTAGACTATGATTAGAAAAATATATACATGATATAGTACTGATGGGATAAACATGCTTAGGTCTTCAGGCACTTTGTTTGGATAAAACGTTGAAATAATGCAAAAAAGATCTAAAATATATGGTAATATGTTGATATATGAATTCCTTGATGTATGATATATATTTTTATTAATTTCATGATGAGATGCAATGTGAATAAGGTGAATGTAGATGATGATGGGAAGGTTGTGTACCATGTAGTCTATAAACCCCAAAGTTAATAACATAATGTGTAAATTAGTGGTGTGTGTTCTTGATTGTGTGTCCTGCTTGCTGTAATATTGTTCTTGTGAGTTAAGTATGAAGTAGGAAGTGATGTCATAACATAAAGGTGCTATGTTTTGGAGCGTAATCAGTTGTAAAAGACTTATAAAGTAAGGATAGCATTAGTCGTTGGATATGGACGGAGCGTCAATTAGAAGGCTAATAAAGAGGTAACTATGACATAATAACAATATGAACAATGGGTCAGTACACTAATAATTAAATTTATCGATTCTGGACTTAAATAATAGTAGTAGAGTAAGCAAAAGAATTATGAGTATTTATCTGGAGTTAGATTAAAATTAACCCATTGTCTTCTAAATTGAATGGCATGTTGATTTAACTTTATATATACCTAAGGTTGATTGACTTCTTGGTTTTACAATGCTTGAATGAATAAGATATTGATTGTTGGACCTTGTTTGATTATCGAGATATGATTATGAATGTGCACTTGTGAAATTGGGTGCCCTTGCGGTATTATTTGGAGAGATAGTAAAGATGGAGTATAAAGTGATATACTAAGAAAGTAAGGATACCTCTATTAATATATACTCACACACACATATATATAATTATATATGCACATACACCCCCACCATAAAGAGGAATGAATCTCTATAGTAATACTACAAGACCTTTAGGGATCGTTTGGTTGGGAACAAATTATTCTGGGATAATTAATCTCAGGATTAATTATATCGGAATTTGTTATCCCACCATACATATGGGATAACTTATCCCATCACTAAAGCATAAATGGTGGGATAAATAATCCCTTGACAAACTTATTCCATCAGCCAAACACGGGATAAAATAATTCCATAATTTATCTGAGACTATTATAACTTATACCTCACACCAAATGACCCTTTAGAGGTTAATAATCCTAGTAAGGATGATCCATTACGAGTCCTAAAATATCCTTAAATCCCTTCTTTGGCTTAGTTGGGCATTTTAATCAGGAATTCCAACGTAGCCTAGCCTACACCTTCTACCTCGATTATCCTTACCCTATCTTAATATCAACGGATGGTAAGATTCTTATTAAGGAATTAGCACCATGCTATATTAGTAGTGTCATAGTTCAACACAAAGATATTCAGCCTAATTAACAATATTAAAATAAAATAAAGAGTAGGAAATTAAAATACCTTTGAACCATAGGTTTGACTAGAGCCTTAAGAAGATATATAAACTTCTAAACTTTTATTTCTTAGAAATTTTTATAAGAGAAGGGAGAGAAAGAGAGAGTTCTAAAACCTACCTCCAAATGAAAAAATAATTTTTATATAATGGATCAACCAAATAAAAAGACAAAGCAAAATAGTGACATGGCTAAAACAAAATTTGTCATCTTGAACCTACAACTTTAATTATTATATTCGACTTTATAAAAGAATCCTATTTATAAAATTTAGTTTCCCCTATTCCCCAATTTTTTCTGAATATGACGTCTTCAGAACTTCTTTAGCTATGCATTTTTCTTTTCATTTTTATTGCTGGAAGATTTTTCCACTTGTGTCTTAAATTACTGTAAGAATGATTCAAAATTGTCAATATCAATTTCTTCAAAGCTATAAGCACTTTGAGATTCTCCTCTGAGACAAGCTTCATCCTCTTCTGTGGTATGTCCTACAAATGTCATAAAAATATTTTCTGATATTTCTACATCTAGATTTTTCATCAAATCTCTTTTGACCTCTTTCATGTAAGAAAAAATTATCTCAGATCTCGAGATGGATTCTTTCTTCATTTGAACTTTTCTCGTTATTTGTTTAATGGACTAGAATCATCCACTTGTGGTGTCGATTATGCTAAACTTCTGTATATATTAATGGAGGCCTTAATGGAACCTATATTTTCTTGGCCACGGATCTTTTCTTTAATATTTTTTTGAAGGAACTTGTTCCAAAACTTTGCACAAAAAGTTCTTTGTAAGCATGAGAACCTATCAATATATTATTTATCTTGATGGACCACTTCATAATTCATGGAATAGAGAATTGAATAAAGAAATACATAGTGTCCATTCCATTAAAGAAAATACCCTCCTTTTCTTTATTTATTAATTTTGAAGAAACTTCAACCCATTCAGTGTATAAGATTTTATATGCTTCTGGTAAAATTTTTAGTGTGGGACCGTATGAAGTCCACCATTGACAAAACCTGGTTAGTATATTTTGTTATAAACATGAGAACATATTTTAATAAACCAAGAATGTTTTATTGGTATTCTCAAAAGATATCAATGTAATCCCAATAATTATATTTTACTATCACTTTTTGATTTGGATGGATATAATCCCTTTCTTTGAGAGTACTCGGTCCCCATTTATCAAGAGAATAATTTTTTTTAACTATGATCTTTGAAAAGTTATAAACTTTTCTGGTGTTTGAAGGGTATATATGTTGAAATTTAGTAGACGTTGTTGATGAGAGTATCTTCTCATAGTGCATTCTATATTTATAATCAATAGTGGCATTTAATGCGTATAAAAATACTTGTTCATGATTTGTCATGGATCATCTTTCCTTTTTAGATCATTATGGTCAAGGATAAGTATGACTTCGTTTTTATCATTTTGGTCATATACTTTAACAATTTTATTGCAATCATCAAGAAGGGCAGTGGAATATGAAGGATCATCATTTTCCCCTTCTTTGAATTTAATAAAACACATGAACTCCTTGTATATAAGGTGATCTTTACTAAGATAAGAAGTTCCTATAATATTCAAGGCTATTAGCTTTTGATTGCCTATTTGGATTTAGACATTGTCTTTATCTATCCCTATTCTTCCTTTTCCTCTTCTTCTTCCTCTATGAGAGGAGGTTGAAAATTATGGCCTCATATTATCAAATTACAATAGAAAAGTTATTAACTTAAATACTCTCTCATGAGAAAATCCTGAAGGCTATCATCAGACTTCTTATATATTGAATTTCAAAATCAAATGGTGCTAATAAGACTTTTCATCTTTCAAATATTTATTTAAAAATCTTGTGTTTACAATTTTTATTAAATATGAATTTTGATGCTTGACAATCAATTTTTATTTAAAACTTTTGATTGTATAAATCTCCTTACAATTTTAAAACATATTTTCCTGTAGCAAGAATCTCATTTGCAATTGTTGCATAATACTTTTGGCTATTAGTTCACTTTCCAAAATATAATTGAACACGATATTCTTGTTTTTTCTGGAGAATATTACTTTAAAATTTCACTATATCCAATAATAGAAGCATATGCTTCCACCTTTTTTTTTCAATTAGGATTGACTAGGATTAGATATGGTCAGTTATTAACGTTTGATTTGATACTCTTGACTGATTGAGTATAAATTTCATTTTGAGAAAATCAACTTGTTGATTTTTTTAAAATTTTCTTTTCCTTATTTTTTTTAAAACTCTTGAAAAGGATGGTGAAATAAAATCAAATTTGATTTCTTTATTATCAAATGTTTAAGTTATACCAGTGGCTTTCCATCGAGTAATAGTATATATGTGTACAAAAGATGAAACACCCAAAATAATTTCATTTGTAGTATCTTTTACCAAAATAAAGGTTTCATGCTTTCATACTTTATCTTGGCAGATATAAGCATTGGGTAGTTTGTATTCAACTCCGACTTTATGACCGCTAGCATTTCTTAGACTAAAAGTAATTTTATATAAATACTTAGATAGTACTACTCCTTCCTATGTACAATTGCAATATGTGCCACTACCAATGAGAGAGCAAAATCCTTATCGAAGTTATACTCAATTAAAGAGTAACTTTTGTACAATATTTTTGACGAGCAATTATTTTGAGAGTTTAAAAAAACGTTCTTCTTTAGTACCAAGCATAGTATTAGTGATTCCAGTAGCAAGACTTTGACCTTTCAAATTGGAGATTCTCTTATCTAAGACAATATTCTTGTTTTTGAGGTCAACAATTTCTTTGCTGAGATTACTAATCTCTATCCCAAAATCATGAGTTGTTGAAGGATTATTAACAACTCGCTCATTTTATTTAAATATTCTTTTAACTTTAGACATAGTATAAGGTCTTTTTCAGAGGGAATTCCCCACAAATTTTCAGTAGAACTTATAGATAGTTTTTCCATCTTATCTATTAACTAAGATCTTATCTCAGGATCTTTGATAATCTTTAAAAGTTCGGCTAAATTATTTTTTTCAAGGATATTAATATTAAGATCCTTAATCTGAGAGTAAGTATTATAGAACTGATCTTCACCCTTGTTATCACAAGGTTTTCTAAACTGACAAGGCATATATTTATCTTCAGAGGACATATAATCCTCATTATGAAGGTATCTCAAGTCCTCATTTGTCACAACCCAAAAATTAGAATATGATGACACTTGTTGCGGCCTAACCTTGACAAGTTAGCCGATCACCCAAAGTGATAAGATAATACAGATATCAACAAACAAGACTAAGGCGAGACTTCTCAAAGAAAGTCAAATCAATACTAGTTTAATGATAGAGAAAAATTGAAATAAATGTCAAAATAAACTCAAGAAGTGGTGTCATAAGTCAAGAGAATCTAATACAACCCAAAAAAGTTTTGAAAATACATCTTTGTCTACGTAAGTATGTAAAAATATAAAGGAAATAAGATGAGGTCCAAAAGTCAGCCCTAAACTCTCGAGCACATGAGTACTTTAAAGATCCACCCAATCTCATACAAACTCAAATACTGTGTGTCATACTCAAACATAGATCTACATCGAAAGGACATAGTAGGGATGAGTATTGGTCCAATTATACTCAATAAGTATCATAACCAACTAAGCAAAGTAGAAAATAAGATAAGTAAAATATACTATGAGCATATAACCTACAAGCAGAAAGTCTTAAATGGTAGCTCACATAGTCTCCATTAACAATTCTAATATATACAAGTAAACATAAATAACAATAACACAGATATAAAAGAGGAATAGGTAAAACCAAACACAAGTTAAGGAAACTAAAGAAAACAGACAATATGCAAATGTAGATGCAATGCAATATAGATGGGATGAATGATGGAAGCCATTACATGACTTTTCGCATATATCCACTGAGCTCGCAGCTACTAGGTAGAGTCTAAATTAACTCAGTATGTCCATAATTCACAATCATCAACTCCAATTAGGTACCATCAGTGTAAATATGCATACAAGATATTAGTAATATGATATCAACACCTAACTTGGGTATTCTACCTTAATAAAAATAATTAATGCTCAAATCAGGCCTAAATTGGAAAAATAAGCCCACACACAGGCATCATATCTAGAAAAAAGGCATTTAGATGAACATATAAGGCCAATGATGTGAAATAAAGCCCCAACACGGGCTACACACAATATCAAATATCACAAATTAACCACAATAGAATACAAGCCCCCACAAGGGCACACAATAATAAAATTAATCTCAAAATATAAACCCTATAGTTATTTTCCCTAACCCATAGTATGTTTTACTTATACATTAACTACCCAAATCAATAAGAAAGAAGTTAAGCCATAACCTACAACGAAATAATGGATTACGATCTAAAGTTCTTCAACATGGAGTCTTCCCATTATGAATGGACTCGAAATCAACTACAACATTAAAATATAACATCTATGAATTATAAGAAAGCTAATGATATCCATATTTTCCATATTTGGGTTGATATCAAAACAGATTTAAAAAATGAGTTTAAAAATAAAAGGGATAAAATTAAAATTTTATTTCAAAAACACGTTCCCCAAGGTTATAGGAGTCTATAGGAGAAAATCCACATAAAATGGGTTCAAATGAGGAAAATCCTTTCTAAACTCTACCAGTATAAAACCCAACTTTTCACTTTGAAATCATGATTTAAAGGTGTTTTTGAAGATAAAATCAATGGAAAATAGTGGGATTATCAGTTTAGAAGTTACCCACACAAATATCAATATTGAAACCCTTGAAAATTACCATTCTTAAAGATTGGAGGTCCAAAAATAGAGTAATTACTTAAATGAGTTTTTATACTATTTAGCGAATAGTACCTTACAAATACAGTAGACTCTTCGCGTTTGCGATAGTCAACACTGAACGACTTATAAAATTGGCCTTCGCATTCCCGTCCAGGGCTTTGCAGTCATAAAAGTCCAAGACCTAGACCCTCATGTTGAACGAAGTAGCCTATCGCATTCCCAAAGCAGGGACTTTGACCTTGCCCAATGTGGTTACCTTTTGCTATCACAACCCCAACATTTTATTCACGATGAGGTGAGCTTTCCTTATCTGTGTTTATGGATGGAGGCTGGTATTTGCATAGAAGGTGAACACATGTACCATATATCAATAATCTGCTGATTTTGCATGGTTTTAAAGATCTCAGAACGGACCATCAAAATTCGCTGGGAACCCGAGATAAATAAATCATACATACTACTAAGATGGTTTGAAAATTCCAGACTCAATGACGCCATTGAGTTTTTGAAAAAAATATCGTTATCAATAAATTAACCCCTGAGACCTATTTCACCATTTTCCAAATAAAGGGTCAAAATGAGATATAAAAGCCTTAAAACCGACCAACCCCACTACTAACCGAAATTCGACATTCAGGATCTGTTTACTTAGTTCATTTTCCATTAAACACTCAGAACAACTAATGTCGACCAAAGTCAACTTTTCCATTAAACACTCAGAATAACTAATGTCGACCAAAGTCAACTACATGGCTTCTAAAGCCTCGAAAAGCCACAAACTTGCACAACTCGTTCCTAGTTGCATTAGGAACTATGCCAACTATCCCTAAACCTCAAGATTAACATGTAGCAACTATGGAGAAGGGAAAATGGTCAAAAATCATAGAATTGGAGAATTTACAAATTTAGATCATTATAGCATCCACCACTAAAAATCTAGTTTGTCCTCGAATTAGAGACAATAAAATACCTGAATCAGTAAAGAGCAGAGGGTAATTACAATGCATGTCGGACTCGACTTCCCAATTAGCCTTCTCAATAACATGGTGCCTACACTAAACCTTAACTACAAGAATATCTCTAGAATACAACTACCTCATATCCTTGGTTAAAATGGACACTGGTTCCTTAACTAAGGTCAACCTCTCATCTAATTGAACTGAATCATCCAGGATATAGCATCAAAACATAGATACATGAAAAACTAGACGAACAACTGAAAAGTCTGGAGTTTAGGACAACTCATAATAAACCTCCCTAACTGTCCAAAGAATCTCAAAATGTACAATATACCTAGGGCTAAACTTTCCCCTTTTCCCATACCTCATCACTCCCTTCATAGGAGACACACGAATAAAGACTCTATCATCAATCCCAAACTTCAAGGTATAATGCCTGCGTTAAGCATAATACTTTTGCCTACTCTGGGCTGCTTGAATCCTATCCTGAATTATCCCAACTCTTTCAAAAGACTTGCGAATCATGTCTGTACTACGGGCTCCAACCTTTGAAGTCTTAAACCAACCAAGAAAAGGTCGGTAACACCTCAAAAGGGGCCATATCTATACTCAAATAGTAGCTATTATTATAAGAGAACTCTACCAAGGACAAATATTGCTCTCACTGACAAAATCCATAACACAAGCATAGAGCATATCCATCTGAACCTAAATAGTTTGCTCAACAAGACGTTAGTTTAGGGATGGAAAGTTGTCTTGAGGTCAACTCGATTACCTAACTCTTCCTAAAAAGTGTACTAAAAGATAAAAATGATACTGGGTATTATATACAATAATAGACACGAGTTCCTCTTGAAAATGAACTATCTCACAAACATAGATATGAGTCAACCTCTTGGCACCAAAGAAAATCTAAATATGGATGAAATAGGATTATTTGGTCAACTGATCCACGATGACCCAAATTCTGACAAAGCTACGAGAAGTACAAGGCACCCCAATCATGAATAACATAGTGAACTGCTCCCACTTCAACTTAGGAATAGGTAATCGTTGAAGCAAACCACCCTGTACTTGAACACAGGGAACGAGCTACAAAATCCACCACATCCTTCTTCATATCACCCTACCTGTTAAGCTATTTCAAATCAAGATACATCTTGGTCACACCTGGATAGATAAAATAACTAAAGCAATAAGCCTCTTCTAAAATCAATCTCACCCAATTTCCAATTGTCAGAGCACAAACTCGACCACTAATTCTCTATACACCACCATCAAAATCAAGAGAGGTTTCCTTAGCTTCGTCACTCAATACATATCCCAAATCACCCTCAAACTTTTATTATCAAACTGCTAAGCTTGAATTTTCTCCATTTAGGATGATCTAGCATCAACAAGGGTTAAAACACATCTAAATGTCAAAATATAAAACCTAACCATCTAATTAGATAAAGATTGAACATCCAAGGCTAAAGGATACTCTTAGGTCAAGCGATAAGCTAAACTCCCCATACTAGTCCACTTCCGACTCAGGGCATCCACAACCACATTAGCCTTACCCTCATGGTACAAAATAGAGATGTTATTGTAACACTTCAAAAATCTATCCAGAGATGTCACACGGTGCTTAGGACCACAAGTGATCCCATGCTAACCCTTCTACTGGCATAACTCATAAGCAACTGAATGATATGCATAAAACGACTGAGTTTACTGTTCGAAAACATAATACCGATGGAATATGGGAAATATCAATACAACTTTTACATTCTGATAAAGTCTAAAAGAGAGACTGAAAATACATAACTGGCTCTAACTGACATCTATGAAGGCTCTACTATACTGACTATAGATCACTGGGATGGGACTACAACTATTACTAATCAATATATATGAATAAGAAAATAAAGTACATAATTGACAACTAACTAAAGTCCTCAAAATAGGAGAACTCATCATCTGCTTGCTGGAATCTGCAAACTGTCTGAATATGGTATATGTGCTACAACTGAGTTGATACCTACATTATGAGACAATGTAACATATGGACATATATGTAGATCAGTACTTTGAGGATGTATTGAGTATATGTCGGTGAAATGCATAAGTAAAACATAATATCAATCATCATAATTTGTAAAACAATGCATGCTAAATGTAAATGACTCACATAAGCTGGAATATCTGAAATACTGAAAATAATAATGATCATGAGAACGAATCATACTTGTAAATATAGTGAGCCATAACATTTAGTTCTTAAAGATATACTTGTATTCTCCCTTTTAATCATACTAAGTGTAAAAGGTCTTACTCTTAACTCTGAAATCTAAAAACTAAAAACTGTAGCTAATATCTTTCTGTAAAGCATAATATGAATAAATTCGTGAGACTTTACACTTAGTTTTCTAAAATATTTTTTGTTATTCTTTGCTATTAAGGAGAATACTTTATCTTTTATCTGAAGGAAAATACTTTTAACATCTTCTGAAAATCTTTACTATTAAGCTGTAGGAAAAAATACTTTATCTAAAAAAATGTATATCTTTTACTAGAAGGGAGGTTCTCTTAACCGACATAAACCATGTGAGCTATCATGAATTCCGACGTCTTGTCCTTCTAAGGAAGAAACCTCACGTTGGGGAGAGGTGTCATACTCTTGCCAGGGAGTATAACCTACTCATGTGATCGATCACAAGCTAAGTCTGTCATTCATATAAAAATGGGAATAATTTGATAATTTATACCTACATTGGCTACGTAGTTCTGTGGATATAAGATGCGCTAAACCCATAATTTCTGCTCGGTGCTAAATACTACTCCCTTTTTATTTGCTATGCTTATTCTGTTGGAAATCCACTTTAAAACTAGCATAAGGATTTATCTAAAACCAATTATGCAATCATTTGAGTAAATCTATAATTAAAGCTGTTTTGAGTTCTACAATCTGTAATAATCTAAAAAGTGGATTCCATAGCTAATCTGATGATCAAAAGATCAAAGCTTTGTTGTAAAACTAAAATAATCAACTCATAAGATGCTTAAAGAATCATATTTATCAAAATCTCAACATATAAACTTGGGGCTTAAAACCCATGTATCAAACATATGTCAAAATATCATAGTAATTATGCTCGATAATAAAATCATTGATTATTCATCCTAAAATCAGGAAATTGCTGCAATAAGCATGAAAATATGAAAATAATATGTAATTCAACTTATAATTCACTTGAAATCTCAAAATCTTGTAAATGGAAACATTGTGTACGAACCCTAATTTCAAATTCATGAAAAAAACATATAAAATCAAATAACTTTATAATTTAAAATAAGTTTTGGGCACAAGGATAAAAGGAGTATCCTTGTTCATAACCCCACATACCTTGATTGAAGATTAGATGAAGAAACTTGATCTATTGATTTGTATTTGAGTTCTTGAAGATAGATTCTTGATTATCTTGCCTTGGGAATCCTTAATCTTAAGCATTCTTGGAGAAACCATGGTGTAATTTGATATCTTGGAGAAGGAGTTTTGAACTCTAGGATTTTTGTTTGAGAGAAAATTGATGAATATAAGCCTAATGTGCTTAGAATAGTCTTAAATCTTAAGTTTGGACGGATTAGGGTCTTGGGTATTGACCAAAATATCCTTTCTAAACATCCAAACAAAACTGGGAAAATGACCAAAAAATCCTGATTTACTGGACCACCGCGATGCGCTACTATCGTTGTGGCTCACAGGAAAAGGACGAACGGGAATTAGGCGTTCACCGCAATGCGCCACAATCACAGTGCCTCTTAAATTGCTATTTTGTCCACTGGGGCGATGCGCCAGTATCGCGTTGAACTACTGGGTTTTGATAATTGGGAAAATAGACCACTCCGTGACACGCCAATATCGTTGAGGTCCACTAGAATTTGTGACTGCCAATTTGCTTAGCTCCGCGATGGGCTAAGAGTCCAGTGACACACTGTCAACTTAAAAATGCCATAACTCCTTCACTGAGTGTCGGATTTAGGAGAATTCGGTATCGATGGAAAGTTTATTATTCATTTTGGAAGTTATCCCTTATATTCTAGGAATGAATTTAAGCTAGGAAAAGTATGGGGTATTACTGTTATAATCCTTAAGAAACTCAAGCCAATACTGCTGCATCATATTAAGATCTTGCTTTCTAAAGAAAACTAAATGCTAAGATGGTCTTAGAAAATATCACAGGGCACTCCATACAAGTAATGATGCCATAACTTTAACATAAACACTATAGATGCCGAGTCTAAAACATGGGTAGGGTAATTTCTCTCATGAGGCTTTAACTGATAAGAGAAATAAGCAATTACCTTGCCCTCCCCCATCAACATTGGACCCACACCACCACCTGAAGTATAAAAAACACAATAATACCCATACCCTCCTTGGGTAAAGTCAAGATAGGAGCTAAAGTCAACAACTCCTTGAGCTTTTGAAGGCCCTTCTCATATGCATTTGACTGCTGAAAACCATATTTTTTTGAGTTAACTTGGTCAAAAGAGCCGTAATAGATGAGAAACCATCTACAAAATGCTGATAATAACTTAGCAAAACAACAAAACTACAAATCTCAATAGGAGAAGTAGGACTAGCCTATTATGAATCACAACAATCTTGGTTGGATCAACAATAATACAATCCTTAGTCACTACCTCACCACCAAAAGAGATAGAATCCAACCAAAACTCACGCTTAGATAACTTAACATACAATTTGTCATTACGTAACCTCTGAAGCATAATCTGGAAATGGTTTACATAGTCGATCTTACTCTTCTAATAAACCAAGATTAATCTATAAATATAATTAAAAAGGTGTCAAGATACAATTTAAATACCCGATTTATCAATTTCGGGAATATTACATGGGCATTGGTCAATCCAAAAGACATGACCAAGAACTCATAATGACCATAGAGAGTCTGGAAAGCTATCATAAGAATATCTAAATCTCTAATCTTTAACTGATGGTACTGGGACCTCAAATCAATGTTAGAAAACACCAAAGCACTCTGAAGCTTGTCAAACATATCATCAATGCATGGTAGAGGATACTTATTTTTAGCCTTCACTTTGTTTAAATGTCTACAATTAATACACATATGCATAGAACCATCTTTTTTATTCACAAACAAGAAACACACCCCCTAAGAAGATACACTAGATCTAATAAATCCCTTACTTAACAAATCTATAACTGTTTCTCCAACTCTTTCAACTCTATAGGGGCCATCCTATAGGGAGGAATAGAAATAGGCTTGGTGTTAGGATCCATATTAATAAAACAATTAATATCACCATCTAGAGGCGTACCAAGGAAATCCGTAAGAAACACATCCATGAACTCATGAACAACTGAAATAGAATCCATATGAGGTGGTGAGACAGAACTAGTATCACAAATATGAGATGAATAATATTGGCACCCTCTCATTATCATAAAGAGAGCATGCAAAAAAGATATCACCCCCTTTGGACCCAAACTAATCGTACCCTTCCAAGATAACTTACAGTCCCGGTGAAGCTAAGGTCAAGGTCTTGGACTAACAGTCTAAAATAACATGATAAGGAGCTAACTAATCCATACCCAAGAAAACATCAAAATCAATCATATTTAAGTGAATCAAATCTACCCAAGTCTCACAGCATGTAAAAGTAACCACATAAGATCGATACACTCGACCTACTGCTAAAGAATCTTTATAGGTGTAAAAACATAAAGAGATATAGCAAGAGGCTCCCACAAAACATCAAAACTAAAAGTATAATATGTAGACATATCGGAGAAAGTTGATGCATGGCTAATTAATATGAAAGAAGATCTATAGCACAATAGGATAATACCTATAATAATAGCATCAAATTCCTCTACCTTGGTCCTAGCTGGTATAGCATAGAACTGACCACGTGCACTCCCAAATTAAGTAACTCCTTGACCACTACCATGAGCACCCCTACCTCTACCTCAAGCACCCCTACCACTCTATGAACCACCTCTCACTACCATTATAGGAGTAGGTTTGAAAACATAATAAAGATAATCTTTGGCCACATGGTTAAAATTACCACACATAAAACACCTTCTATGATTTGACTCAATCTGAGGAGGCACAACTAAACTTAGATGACAATCTTGGTTAGATATCTAACTACTCAAAGTCATTAAACCCGAAGACCTATCACCTGGTCCCTGCAACACTACTTGAATTAGACTACATGATAACCACATAAATCTTTACTAAAAAAGTATCTACCTCAGGAGGCATATCCACCAAACTCACCATGATGATGCACCTTCTTGGTGACTCCATAAGTAGCCTGGATAATCAACTCGATCATGTTGGCATGCTAAATAATATGCTAAAAAGAAGCCCTAAGACTAATATCTGAGTCATAGCCAACTAATAACTACTATCCAATTGCTCCACAAATATTTAAATTAGCTGAAACTCAGTAGAGATGCTAGCGGATGAACACTTGGATAAAGTGTGAAAATGAGCCTCATACTCAACAATAATCATGAAGCCCCACTCCAAATGATCAAACTAACCACACATTTGGTTCCTCAAACTATATGGATCAAACCTCTATAATAAAGCCTAAAAAAATTGAGTCCAATTCATACTAGGTGAACCTAAAGGTCTATAACTTGCATACGTCCTCCTCCAATCCCTAAATGCATTTGTCGATTAATAGGTTGCATAAGAAACACTATAAGACTCAAGGGATCCAAGATTTTGCAGCTTATCCTAATAGTCAACCAAAATATCATAAGCATCCTCGCCAATAGCACCATAGAACTTGAGAGGACCCAAGCGAATAAACTTCTCAAACCTCTTCTGATCATTAGAAGACATAACTGTACCCAAATCAACTGGATAAATAACAAGTCTAGAAGGTTGAGAATCCATATATTGGGGTGCCATAGATAATAATTGTAACCATGAACCAGGAATACCATGACTAGATACCAGCACACTAGGTGGGGTACCATTTAAAGTTTGAGGAATACCATAAGCAATTACCGGTACATACAGAGAAGCCACATTTGGGGTCAGAGGAATACCATAAGTAGATGCCTTCACTGACAGTAGTACCATACTCAAAATCAAAGTAACACTAGGTGAACTCAAAGGAACACCATCCAAATAAGTCAATAACTGAATCAATACTCTTTAGAACTGGGGTAGCAACTATACCTTATGGGAACTAAGCTGGATCTGTATCTCCTACACATTCAGCCTGTAGTTTAGGAGAGGTCCCCCTAGCTATACCTCTAATTAGGAAACTCTTCATGCTCGTCAGATACCTTTGGACCATCCATAACCCCTGACTATCCCTCTAGTCTATGCTCTATCCTCAAGATCTTGCTCAATATCCCTAATCTCTTGAGATCTAGTCCTCACCATCCATAGAGAAAAGAGTAGAACACAACTTAGAACATAGGGTATAAATAACCCGCAAATAAAGAATCAAAATAAAAAAGTTTTTACTATGGACATCTTATAGCCTCTTGAAGATATATATGGACATCTACATACTAATTTATGAGAATCTACTAGATATTCTACTCTTGTACTTGAAAGACTGGTGGACCTAGTCACTCATATACTAATTTTTCACAACCCAAAAACTAGTACATGATGAAATTTATCATGGACTAGCCTTTAAAAGTAAGTTGATCACCTAAATTGATAAAACAATACAGATATCAATGAAACAAGACTAAGGAAAGACTTCATGAAGAAAGTCAGACTGATACCAATTTAATGGTTGTAGAAAATAAAAATAAATGATAAAATTAACCCAAAAAGGGGTGTCATAAGTCAAGAGCATCTATTACAACCTAGAAAAGTACTGAAAATACATCTCTATTGATAACACTCAACTTACACATCACTTTAAGGGCAAGACGGTCATTGTCAATATATTTACCCAACTAAGAGTCGGGGTCAAATCCACGAGGAATAATGTGAGTGGCGATTGAGTAAGTTCAAAATAAAAGTTGCTTTCTAAGTTCAAACATATAGTACAAGATAGTTTGGGGGTTTTCAATTTTTCTAATGTGAGAGTAATTCTTGGGCTTCTAAGGGACTAATTTGTTACTAAGAATAATTAGAGTGTAATTAATTAGGCATGGATCTTTGGATTACTCTATCCTAGGGGTAAGTTATGAATTGGTATGTGAAAAATTGGTGCAAATTCTATTCATTGATAATGTGGTAGGATAGGTTTAAATTCCTTGAATCTAGTTCTTCAACAAAGCCTCAATGATGTCACCCATTGACCCTTTCGAGTACCCAACAAGTGTGACAATTAAAAACACCCAACACCTCAATTGGATATCCCTATTTATTGGATGATACCTATGGTATAGTTAACCTCATAATCACTTTTATTTCTAAGATAGTGAAAGTTAGAAGACTACGCCCATAATTATCTTCTACTGCCTTGGTTCCTATAGCCATCTTTCAAGGATGATGTGGGTTCCTAAAGTTTGCCCAAACCCCTTTTTCAAGGCTGGTTTAGGCTTTCAAGAGCTTGGGATTTTCATCTATCAAACCCATTTGGGTATTTTGAGATTTCACCCACAAATACCAACAAGTTTAGTTAAGCAATAGAAGAACCCCTTACCAAAAAACTAGCATAAGCATATATGAATCAAAATCCACACAATTTACATCCTATTCTAACATAATCCCAAGAGGAAGAACTAGCTACTCATGATGATAATAAAAAAAGATAAACCAATATCTCCATTAAATAGATTCATAAAAAAATAAAGAATATACAAACCACACTTTTAGTTTCAATGAATCCTCAATAGGACTTACCAATTCTCAACTTAGAAGTCACTCTAATGTCTTCTTAGGTCAAGATTAGTACAAATTTAGTCCTAAGATCCAAGAAATTACAAAACCCTAAGCTAATGTTGGGAAGAAGGGTTGTGGAATCACAAATTCTCCAAAAATAAGGGCTTTGAGATTTTAAATGGGAATTCAGGGTTGGCTATGTGCTTTTACAACTCTCCCATGATTGAAAATCTCGTTATCCAGTGATCACATGTGGATCTTCCGCGATTGCAGCTTTGTGATCCCTGAATTCTTCAAGAGATCACAGTCTGTTGACTTCTTGATTTACCGCTATCATGGTGGCCGCTCTGTAATAGAGTTACCTGAGGCCCAGTCTCCACAAGTTTTCCAACTTTTGCACTTCTATTCCCTTTTTGATCATTTTTTAGCTCAAGGTTGCTTCTTTTCTTCTTAGCACTTGTATACTTGCAAAATATGGAAATTTGTGCTTTTATACACCAATATATCTCACTATTACATTTAAATCATAGTAGTATACATGAATGTTGAATGTAAATGAGTGAAAAACTCACCACTCATCAACACTCCCAAGTTAAAACTTTGCTTGTCCTCAAGCAACACTACCTCTTACCATGAGACAATGCATATTTATATCCAAATTAGATGACCCAATGATCACATTGACCTTAAGCTTAGTCATTACCATAAGTAGGTTTTTGCACATGGTCCAAACCATTCTCACTTCACCCCTTAATATAAAAAGCAATAATCTAATGATGCAAAAGACTTTAAAGAGCAACAATGCAACAATAACTAATACTCAAGAAGTGACTCACTTTTGACCATCACTAAGTTATACTCCTTTTGCCTCATTTCTTGAAAGGTGACAAAATCACCCACCTCAACTTGTTCACATGTCTCTTAAAAAGAAGAAAAAATTCACACACCAAGCTACCAAGTATGAAACAAGGAGTTTTAGGTACAAAACTCTCTCCCTCATAAGAACTCTCTATGCTAACAAATGTCATACCATATGCTTACCCCTATTTCCAATCATCACCACAATGAAAGTAAATGATTGGAGATCTCAAAGGTCTTTTTGAGCTTGTAACGTAGGTTTGAGTTTGGATAGGATATCATTTAGGAACAATCATGGCTTATACCCTATTTGAACATCTACATCATACTTAATCCACTTTTCACTATGGACCACTTATTTTCTTTTAAGAATATGCCCACTTTAATTTTCTTGCTTCACCTATTTTATTTGATTTTTTTTTCTTGCAACTTTCATGCAATTCTTTCATTTTTGGGGTCTTTTGTTTTTCTTATTAATTTGTTTCAATGCTTAAGCATGTAGGTATTCACTAATATTTCATGTCCCAAAGTTTCTTCCTTCAATATTCACCACCCCCAACTTAGGCTTCTAGCCTCAAGTTGTATTTCTAAGTTCAAGGAGGGTGTGGTTCAAAAGAGGAATAAAAGTGGAAAGGCTTACCACTAGTAATGTGTTTGCTAAAAAAAGGTCCAAAAGATCAAAATGGGTGACTAGGGATAATATTTATGGATGAGTAGGATATTAGGCGAAAGTGGACTTCTAATGTCACAAAGATGACCTAAGATCACTTCTCCAACCAAATACAATCAAAATTAGCTTTGAAATACTAATGGGGCAAGTTCTATATGACACAAGTATAAATGAGATTAAATCAAACAAATTCACCGTACATGGCATGTGAACTCGCCAAGGAGGCTCAATTTTCCCTTCACATAAGAGACAAACATAGAGTATCTATCAATATGTACAATCCAAAGATTTGGGAGTCACAAAAAGAGAACAAGTTTTGGTAAAAGGTTTCTCATGTCCATGCCCTTATTTGTGAAATCTTTTTGTACGTAGGGGGTTGTTTGTTTTGCATTTGCACCACTCACAATTGCTAACTTATGACAACAATCCAAACCCTTGTCTTCATATTTAGCTCAATATGGGTAAACCAACTATATGACTACTTAGACTTTGCTAATGGCATGAGTGCAGTCCCAAATTCACAACGCTATAGGTACTCAGACTCCCCTTGCATTTATGACCCTGATGCCACGGGTACTCAGAATTCCCTTACATCTAAACACAAAACCCAGTAACTATGCTTTCCCCTTAATAATATTGGCACTCAATCTATCATAGGGAAAAGATCATCATACATCACCATAATCAAAATAAAACTAAGTAAAACAAAATATAAAATTCAAAACAACATGACTAATCCATGAAAATGTGGGAACCATCAAAGTTCCCAAAAACCCCATTCCAGTATCCAAGTCAATCATAAAGCATCCACAAATAAAAACACAAAATATGCATAAAATTTCTCAAAACCAATAGTATAAAATGCAAACATAGGGAAAACAACCCCCAAGCCATAGCTTGCAGTGACCTCACTGCATAATCATGTAATCAACAAAGAGGGGGAAAAAATGTTCTCCTTGTGTCTTTATCATGTTCTTCCATCCCCTACAGACTCAACATCATCATCACCATTATTAGTATCAGACCACTCAGCAAGTGCTTTATCATCACTCTCGACTCTGGAGAAGGTAGTTTATCATGAGGTTTTAGGACCTTCTATAGGACCTTCAGCCCCTTCCACATATTATTGAAACCTGTATCTCTCTTCTTCTCCCTCTTCTTAATCTTCTCATGGGAGTCTCAAATATCCCTATGGGACTCTGCCAGTGCTGAGTATGCCCTCTCAAGTCTAGCAACTGTGGCTACCTACTTTTTATGCTCCTTCTTATACTTATCATAGTCTTCACGGGATACATAAGAGTGAATCCTGGTGGATGAATCTCCCAGTCCCTAAGGAAAACCAGATACAATCTCCCTGATGGCCCTGATATCCACACCAATATCCTCTAAGTTCCCCACAGTAGATGGTTTGCATGACTATGACTCCTCAGCTGTCGACTTGCCTATGTTAACTTTTCTCTTTTTCTTCTTTATGGGAGCACCCTCACCTCACATTTTAGTGGAAAGATGCAAAGGACTGGATGCACCCAAGTATCTGCAACACATTTCTCCACTTTTGCTCTTTTTCATATCTCAGTAATAAAAGAAGGAAAGAGAAGAAGTGTACCCCTTTGAATCTTGAAGTTCCTCCGCTCTGAAATCACAATCTCACCCATATTCAACTCAATGCCAGCTAAGATACAGGACATCATTCATGCTTGTAATAAAAGTCATATGTGTGCAAGGTAAAACCCGACTACTAATGATACTTAGCTAAATTTTGGCCTATGCTAAGAAATCATTGAGGGAGATGCCTATTTTTATGGTGGCCTAGGTAACTTCTTTGCCAGGACATAATATTTTTACCATCTAGGTCCCTAGCTCACACGCTTTTACCTGGAACTGATCCATACCTTCATTTGGATGCCCGTATACCTCATTTACCTGCTCAGATCCACAATGTACTTCCTTTCCCTGAATAGTCATCACTAGGTTTGTGAGAGAGACTACATTAAGGTTAGCATTAAATTCATGCACCTATTTCTTATTAGCATATTAGGAGTCCTGGGAAAAGCACATCCACCCGGTAGTAGTGAGTCTGGCATGGAATCTTGGGAGTTTATTCTCCACTTATCTTAGCAAATGTCCCTTTTAGAGAGTAATTTGGTCTTTGGGAGGTCAGCATAGTAGAGGTTGTTGCATTCAGCGGACATGAATTTGGTATTGTCAAAGTCTCTCATTTTGTGGCTGAGTACTTGTAAGCAAACATAATTCAGGCCATCGTAGCATTATCATGCAAAAATCATGCTAGATTAGTTATATAAGCTCATGGAGCAATGTTATAGTGGGGTTTTGGGTGAGAAATGGACATGCAAAAATTTTGGAATCAGTTAAAAGTTGGTCTCAGTTATGTCGATCACGGGCCTTTCACCGCGATCACAATGCCGCGGTCGTAGGCTCTTGACTGTCATTTCAATTCTGCAATTGTGTCCCAATAACCACAAATACAGTAACTGGGACCTTTTTCGATAGTCTCTGCACATCACCAAAACACTAGATTTTAACCCCCAAAATAAGTTCTAATTTTTCAATCATCATTATGCCTATGAAATGTAAACCCTCAATTCTAGATTATTGCCCACAAAACTCAAATAAACCTACATGGATTTTATTGGGGCAATTAATCAAACATATGGTGTACAAATATATTCTATCATTTATAGGACTAAATATAGGTACTCAAGACTTCCCCGTTAATGTGTACACTAACTATAGTAGTTAACCACCACAATAACCACACACAAACATATATTTTGCATTGAAAACACTATTGTAGGACTTTTCCTAAACTATAAGTTCTAAGCCTAAAACAACATTGAAAATAAGGGAGTTGAGATAACATACCAAGTTAGATGATGGAAATGGAATGAAAAAACACTTGGATACTCAACATAAAGCAAAACTTTATAGTGAATTTGAGAAAATTTGAAAAGGGTGCATGTGGAGAGAATGGTAGTCTGATAGTCAATTAACCTAATTTGACTATAATTGTGATCATCTTCCCATGATCGCAGCGACATGGACAACGATCGCGACACCTGAGACCAAATTTTAGGTCCTCGACACTCCCCTATTCAGTTCAAAACATGATATTTTCATACTATCCCTTTTTTCAATTTCTATCAACACTCCTCTTAGTACCACAATTTCATGGATTATACAAAAACAAAAATAAAATCTCCTCTATCATGAATAAAACCATACGGGCCACTTTTGTGGCATGATGGGTTGCTTCCTATCTTTTGTGAAAAACCACCCCTTTCAATATCATTTGTGTTTCCACTTAGAAAATTTAAATCTCTGTCCCAACTTTTGCTCACTATGAGCTGAGCGGCAGAGGGACAAAAAATTACAATCTTCCAAGATGAAGCTAGATTGAGATAGGGGTATGAAAATGAAGCTTCTATCTCACTACTTTGAAGACTTAAATCTTTTACCCAACTTCACATCAAATTTTTTATTTGTCTCCTTAGGTAAAGGTGGGAACATCAATAGACCACTAGTTGTACATCGGAGGTTGAGTTCCTTGGCCTTTGATGGTGAGGTAGTCGTGTGCTCATTAGGAATGTCAAACTCTAAAATGTTGAGGTGTTTCCCCTTCTCCCCAAAACATATCATTTGCTCAGATGGATATACTTTTATCAAATCCACCAAGTATAATGTTGAAAAATAGTTCGAATGAGGTCCATTCTTTAACTCCACAGTTGCATCCCTTTTAGACTTCTCACCCCAAGATGAGCTAGAGTCTTTGTAAGAGATTTACTTACCTTATTATTTTGACCCTAGCACTGTTTCATTAATTTGGGAACCTTCAACAAAATGTTGTTTGGTTGGTTGGGAAATCACAGAGGATTCTTTGCTACCAAGCTCATCTTTGAGCATATAGCTTGGTTTGTCTTCTTGATTCACCTCCTCTTTGGAAGTGGGCAAGGTGATGGCATTTTATTCCTTTCCCATTTCCTCTATCTTAGCAATCACATCTATATATGCCCTCATGGATTGATATATGTCTTCCACATTCACCCCCGTTGTGGTTACCCGGTCCAAAATAGTTTGAAGCTTTGCTTAAAAACTGTCAGACTTGGGTTGTTTTTCTTTCCTTATTGGATCATGATATCTATCAAACTCATATGAAGAACTAGCAATTGGGTTAGCATAATAGGGTGGGGGGGAATTGGTAAAATCACTCCAATGTCCATCTTGAAAACCATATAAAGAACAACCATACTCCCAATGGAATCGAAATGGTGGTTCCATATCTCTCCGAGGAGCGTATCTATAATCTCTTGGAAAGTGGGTGCACCACAATATGGACATGGATCATCAAGATAAGACTTACAACTACAAAATCATAGTAGTCCATAGATGCCATAGAGAAAAGTAAATAAAAATAAAAATCTACCTAACACAAGAAACAAAAGAAAATAACAAACAAATATTTACAAGTTTGTAAAAAAGCAAGTAAGCTAAAGTTCCAAACTAACTCAATACTCCAAATTATTCCCCAGCAATGGCACCATTTTTGATAACGCTCAACTTATACGTCAATTTAAGTGCAAGGCGGTCGTTGTCAATATATTTACCCAACTAAGAGTTGGGGTCGAATCCATGAGGAATAATGTGAGTGTCGATTGAGTAAGTTCGAAATACAAGTTGCTTTCTAAGTTCAAACCTATGGTACAAGATGGTTTTGAGATTTTCAATGTTTGATAATGTTAGAGTAATTCTTGGGCTTCTAAAGGACTAATTCAAGACTAAGAATAATTTGAATGTAATTTATTAGGCACGAATATTGGGATTACGCTATCCTAGGTGTAAGTTATGTGTGGGTATGTGATGAATCAGTGAATATTCTATTCGTTGATGATGTGGTAGGATAGGTTTAAAGTCCTTGATAGATCTTTAACAAAGCCTCAACAATGTCACCCATTGACCCTTTCGAGTACATAATGAGTGTGACAATTAAAACAACCCAACACCTCAATTGGGTATTCCTATTTCTAGGATAATACCAATGGTATAGTCAACCTCATAATCACCCTTATTTCTAATATAGTTAAAGTTAGTAAACTATGCCCATAATTGTCTTCTATTGCCTTGGTTTCCACATCCCTCTTTCAAGGATGATGTACGTTCCTAAAGTTCGCCTAAACCCCTCTTTCAAGGATCATTTAGGCTTTCAAGAGCTTGGGATTTTCATCCATCAAACCCATTTTGGTATTTTGATCTTTCACCCACAAATACCAATAGATTTAGTTAAGTAATAGTAGATCCCATCACCAATATACGAGCATAAGCACAAATGAATCACAACCCATATAATTTACACTGTATTCTAACATAATCCTAGGAGGAAGAACTAGCTATCATGATGATAATAAACAAAGATAAACCAACATATCAATTAAATTGATTCATAAAAAAAATAAAGAAAATGCAAATCACACTTTAAGTTTAAATGAATCCTCAATGGTACTTGCCAATTCTCCACTTAGAAGTCACTCTAATGTCTTCTTAGCTCAAGATTTGTACAAATTTAGATCCAAGCTCCAAGAAATTACAAAACCCTAAACAAAAATTAGGATGAAGGGTTGTGGAATCATGAATTCTCCCAAAATAAGGGTTTTGAGCTTTTAAATGGGAATTTGGGGTCGGCTATGTGTTTTTAGAACCTTGCCCTTGACTAAAAGTTCCGTTATCCCACGATCGCATGTGGATCTACAGCGATCGAGGCTCTGCGATCGTTGAATTATTTAAGCAATAGCAGTTTGCTAACTTTTTGACTTGCCGTGATCGCAGTGGACACTCCACGATCACAGTAGCCGAGGCCCAGTCTGCATAGGTTTTCTAGCTTTTGCACTTTTCTTCCCTTTTTGATCCTTTTCTTGCTCAAGGTTGCTTCTTTTCTTCTCAACACTTGTATATCTGCAAAATATGGGAATTAGTGAATTTGTCCACAAATATGTCTCACTATTATATTCAAATCATAGTAGTGTGCACGAATGTTGAATGCAAATGAGTGGCAAACTCACCACTCATCATTTGTCTCCAAATGTAAGGATATAAAGGAAATATGATGAGGTTTTAAAGTTGGCCCCAAACTCTGAAGCACATCAATACCTCGAAAATTGACCCAATTTTACAAGAACTCAAATAACATGTATCATACTTAGACATGGATCTGCACCCAGTAGGGATGAGTACGGGTCCACTAGTACTCAGTAGGTATCATAAGCCGACCGAGCAAAGTAGGACATAAGATAAGTAAATACTATTAACACATCACCTACAGGTAGAAAAGTCCCAAATGGTATCTCACACCATCTCTACTAATAGTTTCAATATATATAAGTACACAAAAATAGTAACAAAATAGATATGAAGAAGAAATACATAGAACTAAACACAAGATAAGGAAACTAAAAAAACAAACAAGATGCGAATGTAGATAAAATGCAATGCAATGCGGATGGGATGAGTGATGAAAGACATCTCATAACTTTCTGTATACACCCACTGAGATTGTAACTACCAAACAGGACCCGTGAGGGGTTCGTAAACCATACTTTATACCTTATATATCAATCTCAATCTCACTTATCTCACCTCTCTAGCTCATGTTCACGTAGAGGGTTTTGATAAAAACATCTACTTTTTTTATAAATAGTATTTCTTAATGGTACCAATATCTCATGAATGTATATGTATGGAATAAGGATGAATGTTCACAATCAGTTCAAAATGAGGATATCCAAACAATCAACACATAAGTATATATAAGTGAGCCTATAAATTAACTAGTATGTCAATAATTCATGATCATCAACTCCAACTAGGTACCATTAGAATAAATATGCATAAAAGACATCATTAATATCATATCAACCTTCAATTGGGTATTCTTTAATGATAAAAGTAATCAATGCTCAAACAAGGTAAAACATTAGAAAATAAGCCTCCGTACGGACATTGTATCTTCAATAAAGGAAATTAGATGCATGTATAACACTAATAATGTCAAATAAAGACCCCACGTATAACACACAATATTAGATATCAATAATTAACCACAAAAAAAATATACACCCACACACAAGTATACAACAATAAAATAATCTTAAGATATAAATCACAGAGTTATTTTCCCCAAATCATAGCATGATTTACTTATTCATTAATTACCCAACTCAATCTAAAAGAAGTTAAGTGATAACCTACCTCGAAATGATGAATCTCAATTTAAATTTCTTCAAAATGGGGCCTTCCCCTCACAAACGACCTCAAAACCAACTACAATATTCAAATATAACATCTGTACATTAAAATAAAGCTAATAATACCCATATTTCCTATATTGGGCCAAGGTAAAAATACGTTAAAAATGAAAGTGATAAATATGGAATTTACTTTTAAAATATATTCTCTAAGGTTAGAGGAGTCTAAAGGAGAAAATCCACGTGAAAATAGGTTAAAATCATGGTCTACCATGAAGAAAAACCCTTTATTAACTCAACTGGTAAAACCCCCAAATTTCTACTTTAAAATCATGATCTAATGATGTTTTTGAAGATAAAATCAATTGGAAATAGTGGGAGTGTGAGTTTACTATTACTCATATAAAAATTAATATTGTAAGCCTTGAAAGTTTCCTTTCCCAAAGCTTGAAGGTCCAAAAATGGAGTAAGATTGTGAAAATAGTTTTTTATACTATTAAGTGAAAAGTACCTCATGAATGCGGTCAACCCTTCACATTTGCAAGGGTCAATGTTGATCAAGATCCTCGCATTCATGATAGCTATGTGATGTTTCATGAAAACACAACACTTTTGACGCTTAAAACCAAGAATTTATGTGGGTACTAAGGTTGATTTAGCAGATATGATGGACTTTTGTGTTTATTACAGGTAAAACTGGTCTACAATAGTGTTGGGAGGAAAATAAAAGAAAAAGACCTAAAAAGACCAAGTTTGATCAAGATATAAGTCAACTCACGAGTTGTTAGCACATCATATGACTCGTAGGATGACTCATAATAACAACAAAATAAAAGACTCAAATAAAAGACAAAGTTAAGAAAATATATGACTCAGCCATACGAGTTGTATACTGAGGAAATGGGTCGTGAACAGGAGTCGTAAGCATAACAGTGTCCAAAGCTACAATATAGAGTTGAAGTCTTAGAAGTATACGAGTCAAAAGTTTGAGTACGAGTCGTATGATAAAACCATAAGCAGACCAGTGTCCAAGCTTAGAAAGAAGAAAGTCCCAGGGGGATATGAGAACAAGACACGAGTAGTATAATCAAGGTACGACTCGTGAAAAGAAGTCGTATGAAGAACAAAAAGTGAAATCCATGGGAGACCAAACACTGGAATGGATATGAAAAGCCAGGGTATGACTCATATGATAAGCATACAAGTTGATGGATGAGTCGTTCCATGCGCCGACATAACTTTAATTTTTTTCTTTTTATTAGGATTTGTTAGTATTTTTGAGATACTATAAATTCCTTAGGGTTTCTCCTTTATTTGGTTACACACTTTGATGTTCTTTTACGCACTTTTACATACTTTAACATTATTGATACTTTGTTTTTGAGATTTTGGGTTCTTATTCAATTGAAGTCGTCAGATTTTATTCATCTCATTATTGTGCAATTAATTACATGCTTTCTTTATTGAATAACATGGATTTTTGCATGAACATGAGCGACTAACTTCCCTTACTAGGGTTGTGGGAATCCTGGCGGATTAACTATGCAAAGGAAGTGTGAGATTTATCTATTCTAAGGTAAACTGCATGTATCTTAATCTTATTCTTCATAATTGACCTCAGAGCTACTGTAGAAGCTTTGGGATAGAATGTATTCATAAACTTTATCACAAGGGAGTTTATGATTGGGAAAAGAGGATTTACGACAGGAATATAAGATTTACTTCTATCATTATTATTCCACCTTCTCAGCTAATCAACTCGAGACTCAAAAGGTGAGAGTTGAACTGAAGTCATAGACAAAGAGCAATAAAATGATGCCCTGAGACTCCCAAGGTAAAGGGTGTGAATTATCAACACGTTCTTAAGATTATTGATAATACATAGCTTTTAGACTTTACATGCAGAGCAATAGAATAGGTGGGTTGAACATGAGAAACTTGTGGAATTAAGAAGCCAGGAGGAACACAGTCCTAGCATTTGTCTTTTACTGTTTACAACTCAAAGCACTCGAGTTCAGTTACTACTTACTAATTACTTCCAAAATCCCCCATTTACTTTTCTGCACTTCTCATGAATTACATCAAGTTAAACAACTACTCCACATTTTTCCTGTGGGTTTGACCCCAACCTAGTTGGGTTACTATATTTGGCATCGACCGCAACATAAATTTTGGAGGATAGTTTTGGGTGACATCAAATTTTGGTGCTATTTCCGGGGAAGATGGTGTAATTTATTGATTAAATTTTTTAAGTTAACGGTTTTAATTTTTTATTATTGATTTGGTATATGCCGATGTATGTCAAACACTAAGAGAAGAGGAAATCCCTTAGTCCTTTTTTGATCCAGAGCCAAAAAGAATTCTTCAGACACTACGATGGATGGTAGAACATGTTCATGATGGAATTCCAGCTAGGGTTCAAGACCCTAATAATGTGCTTCCTCATCCGTCGTCGGATGAGCCATAGTATATTGCTGATAGATAGATAGAACAATTATTAGTAGCACAGCTGAAAAAGCTAGAGTGGTGGAAGAGAAAGCCCAAGTTGAGAATGGAACACTAGCCAGACCAAGACATGTGCCTGCACAGCAAGGAAGAGTGCAAAGAGGCAGAGCCCCGATGATTCTTGCTTATTTATATCTTCAACCATATGATGAAGATGAAGACATAGTATATGTTGAACCTACTGAAACAAGAGCCATTATTCCTTTGGCATTACCCCCTAATGTCAAATTTGACATCACCAGTGCTATGATCCAATTTCTAAATCTGAAGGGTGCATTTTTAGGATCAGTAACTGATGATGCAAACATGAATCTTGCTAATTTCACTGGGATTTATTCTTCATATTCTATTCTAGGGGTAGATTAGGAAGCTTTGAGACTATGATTTTTTCCATTTTCTTTGACTGGAGTAGCATCATTATGGATAGGGGACTTCTAAGAGGTTCAATCACTACTTGACATAAGTTTCATAAATAGTTTCTGGATAGATTTTTCTCTTCTGTAAGGTTGCTATAGTTAAAAGATGAGATTTATAATTTTAGAAAGTTACATGTAGAGTCCTTGTATGAAACATGATCTAGATTCAAGAAGAAGCTGAGCATGGTACCAAATCACAGAATTAGAGGATCGAATTTGTTGGAAATATTCTATAGATCATTGAAAATCATTCGAGAGTAATGATAAATAGAATTTTAGTAGGTGCGTTTATGCATCTCCGGTGGGATGCTATGCAAGATATGATGGATGATATTTTAGTGAAGAATAGAGGTTGGAATACTAGAGATGCTGAGTATGGTGAGGGTAGTATTCTATTGGAGTAGATAATGCATATGTACCTAGTCATGATCTGGTAGCACAAGCGGTCGTACAACTTTGGACAGATATTGGGCTACTTACAAAATGTTTGCAATAATGAGTTCTGAAAAAGTGAATGCAGTTGTGGCTTATGGGTCTACTTCCAAAACTTTTGAGATTGAATCTGAAGAGGAGGCAAAGTATCTTGATCGTAGGTTGGCAGATTTTCGAGCCCAAGGACAACGAAATTAAGGTTGAAACTATAATAATGATAGATACAGAGATAGAAGTAGAGATAGAGATGTTGATTAGCAGCAAAAAAATGAATACAAACAAAAGAGTGACAAATATATTCCACTAGGCAGCCATGATTAAGAATCTAGAATGGAGGCAATGTTGTCTAAACTGGTCAAAGGGCAATAAAGTAAAGAGAGTTGTCGTAAAGATATCAAGGAAGACCTGTCAGGGATAAATCAAAAAGTTAAGTCACACACTATAACACTTGCACAACATGAACAATAGAAAGGTTAGATATCGGGTACATTAAATCGGAGGCAACCTAGCACTCTTCTTAGTAACACGATTATAAATCCAAGAAATGATGTTCACTGCCATGCCATTACCACTTGAGTGGTAAAAACACTATGGACCCACCTATACCCACTGTTGATGAGAAGAAGATTGATGACAACACTATTGATTTGGAGAGTAGTAGCAATCAAGACACAGGAAAAAATGAGACCGAGTAGCCTGTTCTGAAACCCATTTCGAGACCTCACCCTCTTTTTTTTCAAAGGATGATAAAAAAACAAGAAGAGGGAAAGTATTAGAAATTTTTATCTATGCTAAAGGAATGATCAGCCAACATCTCACTTGTAGATGCATCAGAACAAATGTCAGAATATGCAAAATACATGAAGGACCTGATCACCATGAATAGGTCAGTCTGTTATGATCTAGTTGATAATATTCATCATTGAAGCATCATGGCAACTAGATCTTTAGTAGAGAATAAGAAGGATCCGGGTGCCTTCACTATACCTTGAACCATTGGATCTTTCGACATTACTCGTGCTCTATGTGATTTGAGAGCTAGTATCAACCTCATGCTATTAGCTGTATTTAAGCAATTGTGGTTGGGGGATCCTACACCAACTACCATGGGACTAGTGATGGTACATATGGTGGTGAAGAAGCCAATTGGTATTTTATATAATGTATTGGTTAAGGTGGATTCTTTTATTTTTCCTATTATTTTATGATATTAGACTGTGAAGTGGATTTTCAAGTCCCAATTATCTTGGGAAGACCTTTCTTGGTTATAAGAAAAACATTGATTGACTTTGAGTTAGGGCATCTGATGCTAAGACTTAATGACGAACAAGTTATATTTAATTTATGAAAATCCATGAAGCAGCCCAATGAGTTGAGAGTTATATCCATGATTGATGTATATGATAAAGATATAGATTCTCTCCATGATGTTAATTCTATTACTCTTTGGGATGATGGTTTTATTGTTGTTGTTCCTATTGAAGAGAGGTTGAGCTTTGAAGCTCTTTCTACCATGATCATGAACTTTGATAGTGATGGTATTGGTAAGTATGACAAAATGGTATGTGCACTATATGAGAGTGGTTAGAATACTTATGCACCAAAAAAGCTTGATTTGGATCTAAAGAATAGAGCTACTCCACCTGCTCGTCCATTTATTTAGGAGCCACCTATCTTAAAGTTTAAAGCTCTTCCTTCTCATTTGTGATATGTATTTTTGGGAGCCAACAATACTTTACAAATAATCATTTCAGCTGACTTGAGTAAAACTGAAGTAAAAGATTTGTTATCAGTATTACAGAGATTTAAGAGGGCGATAGGTTGGTCCATTACAGATATTATGGGTATTCTTCCTAGTTTATGTACTCCTCAAATTCTACTTGAGCCGGATTATATTATAAGTATAGAGTATCTATGCTGACTTAATCCTTCTATGAAGGAGGATGTGAAGAAAGAGATAATCAAATGGTTGGCTACTGGTGTACAGTACCCCATTGCAGATAGTAAGTGGGTTAGTCCGGTACAATATGTTACAAAAAAGGGTGGTATTACTATTATGCCTAATGAGAAAAATGAGCTAGTGGCAATGAGATCAGTCACAGGATGCAGAGTATGCATGGATTATAAAAAATTGAATGCATGGACTCAGAAGGACCATTTTCCTATGCCTTTCATGGACCAAATGTACGATAGGTTAGTGTGTAGAGGATGGTACTATTTTCTTGATAGGTATTTGGGTTATAACCAGATTACTATTTCTCTAGAAGATCAAGAGAAGAAAACCTTCACATATCCTTATGGGACCTTTGCATTTAGACGCACCATTTGGGTTGTGTAACACCCCAATCACATTTAAGAGATGTATGATGTTAATTTTGTCTTACATGGTAGAATAAACCATTAAAGTATTTATGGATGATTTTTTAGTCGTTCGTGATTCTTTTGATGACTAATTAGTTCACTTGGCGAATTCTCTTAGGAGGTGTGAAGAGTGAAACTTGGTACTTAATTTGTAAAAGTGCCATTTTATGGTCAAAGAAGGTATAGTGCTTGGGTACAAAATTTTAAAAAGTGTTATTAACGTAGATAGAGCGGAGATCGAAGTGATTGAGAAATTACCTCCACTAATTTCTGTGAAAGGTGTTTGTAGTTTTTTGGGTCATGCTGGGTTTTATAGGCAGTTTATCAAGGTATTATCCAAGATTGCCAACCCTTTTTGTAGGCTTCTTAAGAAAAAGGTGAATTTTGATGTTAGTGAAGTATTCTTGAAGGTTTTTGAATGTCTTAAAGAGAAGTTGATGACTGTTCCTATCATTGCATCTCCAAACTGGTCCTTGCCATTTGTGATTATGTGTAACGTGAGTGGTTTGGACTTAGGGGCTATACTAGGTCAACAGAAAGAAAAATCTTTCATCCTATTTTCTATGCTATAAAAACACTAAACGCTGCTCAAAAGAGCTACACCATGATGGAACAAGAGTTGTTTGCAGTGGTTTTTTCCTTTGAGAATTGTAGGTCTTATTTGATTGGGACTAAGGTGATTGTATGCACTGATCATACAGTATTGCAGTACTTAATGGAGTAAAAGGATGCGGAGCCTAGACTGATTAGGTGGGTGCTATTACTACAAGAATATTATTTCAAGGTCAAGGATATAAAAGGCATTGAGAATCAATTTTTGGATAATTTGTCTAGACTAGAGGAGGAAGCAATCCAGAATGTTGAAGATTGGCTTGATATTGATGACAATTTTCCATATGAGCAGATATTAGCAGTTTTCCAAGATCTAATTCCATCGTTTGCAAACTAGGAAAATTATCTAGCAAGTGAGCTAATCCCACAATATCTTTCCTTTTAGAAGAGAAAGAAGTTTATGCATGAGGTAAGGAAATTTTTCTGGGATAAGCCTTATTTATTCAGAATTTGTGTGGATGGGATTATTTGTAGATGCATACCTGAGGTGGAGATGATGAGTATACTTGAGGCTTTTCATTGTTCGTCAGTTAGGGTTCATCATGGAGGAACCTGCACTGCTCATAAAATTTTACAATGTGGATATTATTGGACAACAATCTACAAAGATACGTATGATTTTGCTTCTGCTTACGATCAATGTCAACGACAAGGTAACATCTCTAGATTCCATGAACATCTTATGACTCCTATCTTAGAATTAGAATTATTTGATAAATGGGGTATAGACTTCATGGGTCCTTTTATGAGTTTGTTTGGCATGAAGTATATACTTGTGGCTGTGGATTATGTTTCTAAATGGGTGGAAGAAATTGTGCTTCCCGATAATGAAGCACATAGTGTCACAACATTCTTGAAAAATCACATTTTTCTCAATTTGGCATGCCACATGCTATCATTAGTAATGGTGGTTCACATTTTGGTAATCGTCTACTCAAAAGTCTGCTTGAGAAGTATGGAGTGAAACACAAGGTGGCGACACCTTATCATCCGTAGACTTGTGGGCAAGTAGAAGTGTCCAATAGAGAAATTAAGTCTATCTTGGCAAAGATAGTAAATTCCCATAAGACTGATTGGTCATGAAAGTTAGATGATGTATTATGGTCTTACCAACAATATTCAAGATCCCGATTGGTGCTTCACCATATCAGTTAGTATAGGGCAAGGAAGGTCACTTGCCTGTTGAAGTTGAACATAAAGTACTTTAGTCTTTGAAGAAGCTAAATTTTGAGTGGCAAGATACAACCAAGTAAAGAATGAAAAGTATGAATAAGTTTGATGAATTCCGACTCTGGGAAGATAGAAGTTCTTCACTTTTAAGGAAAATATTAAGCTGCATCATGATCAGAAAATTAAGAAAAGAATTATCGAAAAACGTGCCTAGGTATTGCTCTACAACTCAAGGTTTCACTTGTTTCTAGGTAAGTTGAAGTCTAGATGGTATGGTCCCTTTACTGTACTAAGAGTGTTTCCATATGGTACTTTGGAATTAAAGTGGGATGGTGAAGCCTAGTTCAATGTGAAAGGGCAAAGAGTCAAGCACTATATGGGTAACACAAAGGATAAATATATTAGTTATGAGATGGACCTTGGTGAAGGCTAAGTAACCACGGTAATTGTGTCGTGCCACGATTTTAAATCAAGTGTTGTGTGGGAGGCAACCCATGTTTTTGTAAATACTTAGTTATAGGTTAATATGTTTGTTCAGTGTGCAGGACTAAAGATTGTAAAAAATATCCAAAAATTTCAAAAAGTTTGGTCATACAGACTCTTTACGAGTCGTATCTAGACGGTACGGCTCGTGAGTAGGAGTCGTATAGACTTGGAAGAAAAAACAAACTAAGGTAAAAGTTTCTAGAATGGGTACGATTCTTAGAACTAGTTGTACCCTCAAGGAACGACTTGTCACATTGAGTCGTATCCACTCATGAACCCAGGTAAGGTTCCAGGTCTATACAAGTTAAAGATACAACCAGTAAGCTTGAGTATGAGTCATACATTGACTCATACCCAAGATTACTAGTTCTGGGGTCGCGGGTCAGCTCAGCCTAACTCTTAAGTTAAGAAGAAAATATGGGTACCCGACAAGCACTCGATACCCAAAACTCAAACCAACTCTATTGCTATCAAAATTTATGCTTCCAACTTGTGTAATCACTCGAAATCACTCTAAATCACATACCATTTTGCTCAATTTCCTCACCTCACATGAGTTAGGCACGAATTGGTAAAGAACAAGTTAATCACTCGAAGGAACTTTCAATTTCACCAAATCAAGTATGTCTTTCAAACATAAATTAATGATATGTGGTGTAAAAGGGAAAATCTGAGATTGCTGTAACTTGCTTTGAGTTAACTTCACTTTGTTGTTGAATTTTGGGAACCCTAGTTCATTGGTTTTAGGTTGAACAAGGAAATTGGAGCTGAATGTGATTTGGGTGTTGCTGTTGTGTATTGTTTTGAATAATTTGAGCAATATTGTTGCATAAATTGATGGGTATTTTGCGAAATTTGATTTGGAGTCAAACTTTAAAGTTGGACTTCTATGTTGCAGTGGATACGAGACTCCTTATGACTCATACCTACTAGTAACTGAGTCATAATGGGACTCGTGCCCACTGACAACATGGAATTCTAACAAGTTTAAAGTTCAAGAATGGATATGACTTGCCTAAACGAGTTGTACCCAATCCATACAACTCATACACTTAAAGTCATACTGACCTGGGAGTAATAATATTTTATAAAATGTTTCTAATCTGCTTACGACTATTGGTAATGAGTCATACCTTTCTGGTAGAACTTGTTAGGAGGAGTCTTAAGTAGATTAGTGAACAATTGCATCTACACTAAGTAGCATACGACTCGGTCATACGAGTTGTTTCCTGTTGATACAACCTGTACTCAACACTCGTACCCTAAACAGAACATGCACATTGAACTTTAGTTTCTTAATTTTTGTTTTCTTTTCTCTATTTAATTACTAATTAATGTGTAATTACAGGTAAAATACCTCATAAGAACATATCTTCTGCTGAGAAAGTGGCCAAAAAGGGAAACAAGAAGGCACCGTCTTCTAGTTCAGAATCTATTGGGTCTGAGTTCACTGCATCCTTTAACAGTAGCGGTGCCTATATGAAGGCACAATTAAGAGAAAGGATTACCCAATAGGGAAAAAGGTTGCACCCCCAGAGTAAACACCTCCACGAGGTCCAAGAAGAAAGAACCTAATTATCTCTCTTCCTCACACACCACCACCTTCTAGTGATGATGATGTCTAGTCTAGTTCTAAGAAAGCTAGTTCTGAGAATGCCCAAGGTATAGGAGAGGTCGATGCTATACCTATCAATAGACACGACCCCCACTTGCACTTACCACTACTTCGGTACCCATTATTGAACGATGCGGGTACCCTGGTAACTTTTAATAAGGAGTTGAGAAGACTTTGTGGTGGAAAGATCAGATTATATTATATTTGGAGAGGAGACATAATACTATTGGTATGGAAGATATTCCTATGTTTGAGATGCACTTCCATCAATATGGATTTGAGTGGATGACGAGAGCACCCAGAAAGTACAGTAAAGTGCTAGTGAGAGAATTTTACGCAACATCCAAGGGAGAATTACAGAGATAATATCCATAGGGTAAAATATTAAAAGAAGGTGACCTTATAACTTCACTCACTATTTAGGGAGTGTGGGTAGACATTTTCCCGCGTACTAATATTTGATTCTTATACGGTCTGAAGTATCAGCCTCCGGCCAACACAGAAGAGATAGACTATTTTCTAGAGGAGATAAGAAAAATCACTCAGAGTATGTTAGGTTCAGAGGAGAATATGGATTTCTTTAGATGGATTATGGAGCAAATAGCTTCGAACAAACAAAATGATGTGTGGATAGTAGGTGGCTGGGGTGTCACCTCATAGAAGATTGAGAAGAACGCCATCAACTTCGATGGTAAAGCATGGTAGACATTGGACCGACATAGGATTTGTCCTACCATGGTAGATAATATTCTGAGCCCATTTCGGGAAGTTATGATAGCCGGGATCATTTCCAGTTATGCGTTTGATGTAGGGGAAGTCTTATCTCGAGAGATGAGGGATCGTGCTATGCGTGGAGAAAAGTCTGTACTGGTGTATCCATTTCTTATTACACAAATTTGTTAGGCTACAGGAGTATAGGAACTCCCAGGTATTGATAAAATGTTAGAGACCACAACCACCACTGACCTAGGCCTAATAAGAGATGCAACCAACCCTTTGGCCCGACATATAACAGATATAGTAGCTGATATGTTCTTACAGAGTAGCCAGGCTGAGATTGTTAACACTGTTGAGGCAGGTGGTAAGACGCAGACAACCCAGGCTGATGTAATGTGTACTTCTAATGCCCCTCATTTGGTATAGTCCATACCACCTAGGCCATGAGGTATTATTTCCAGACTCATTATGATTTCGTAGTCCATGTTGACCGAGGCCATGACTAGACTGGCCATACATGAGGCTAAGTTCAGTCACATGGAAGAGGGAGTAAGGCCCTGGCTTGACACACAGTTTTTGAATTGGGATAGACGGGTCCAAGGCAGACTTGATACATTTAAGTCGAGGATTACTTGATAGTTGAGTAGTAGGCAGACACCTGATATTGTTGAGATCAAGTTTGAAGTTGCTGAAATTAAGAAGATGGTCATGGAGTTGTATAATAGACCGGTGATTCCAGAGCCCGTGATTGAGACAGTTGTGCCTATAGTGTATGTTCCTAACATTTGGGCTATCCCAAACCCAAAAGAGGTACTACTTGTGGAGACCCAAGAAGAAAAGAGAGATGGAAAAAAGAGAAAGCATGAAGTGAAAGAGGTTGAGAAAAAACCAAGACAATATACAGAAGGAGCTTGACCGACAAACATGGGTCCGTGAGATGGCTGCTAGAGCTGGTGGTTCAAGACCACCAGTAATTGATTCTGCGGGGATGATGTTATGCCCCCAACTATTATTTTTAATTTAGTTTCGACTGAGGAGAGTGGGACCCAGTTTGAGGGCCCACATGCGAATATTGTCAAGCTGGTGCCTTGAGTGCCCAGGTATGACCTTTCATCCTTGCTTTACATTAATTTTTAGCAATGTGGGCAGTGCCCAAATTTTTAGTTGGGGGTTGGGGTACATCTAATTCTGAATATCTTGGAGTATTTTAAAAATTTAAGTAGCTAAAAGTCTGTTATGACTTGTAGGTTCGGTGCTGAAATAGGGAAAAAATTAGCACCTATGGCTGAAGACTAATATTTTTTAATTTTTATATTGATTTTGAAGGATTTTTAATTCTGAATAGTAATGAATTGTGGTTTTGAAAGTGAGTTGTGATTCTTGAAACATAAATTGTGGATTTGAAATGATTATTCTGAAATCATTTATGTTTAATAGAATGATGTAGAAAATTTGAGGCCCTTCCTAAATTTATGTTAACTGTGCGAGATGTATATGTATGAGACTATTGTGAATTTGATAACAGAATTAGGATTAGGGATAGAACAATTAGGGAAAATAGTTGCACAACTGGATAAGTAGTACTCAACAATGCAACCTTGTGCGAGTGTGTGAGGTATTATCGAGTTCCCGGTGTGTCAAAATCTAGAACTTGCTCGATTACTTTTACCTTAGTCCAGGTGAGTCAAGTAGGAGATGATCATACGCCCTTTTTATTGTAAGTCCACCCGAGCCTAAATGCCCAACAAAAATAAGTTATGAATCCATTTGTTCCAAATATTTGAGCCTGCATTGACAAATTTGTCACGTTTAAAATACCGATTTTACCTTTCCATTTCTACAATGAACCTATTCTAGACCTGGTCCTCCTAGGACACTGTGAACCTTAACTTGGGAAAATAGCCTAAGTTGAGGGTTGTTATTATAAGGGTGCATAGGAAGAATGAGAATGAAGAATAAAGTGTTGAAAGAAATAAATGAAAGAGCACAGGTGCGGTAAGAAAATAGAAAACAAAAGAAAAAGAAAATAAAATTGAATACAAAAGAGAAAGAAAAGAAAAATTAAGCGAGAAAACCATACCTGGCCTAAGTCAGAATGTGCTTTGAAAGTATAAAGGGAGACATAAGGGCGGAAATAAAGTTGAAGTGAAAGTGAAAATAAGTGGACCCCAAATAAAGTATAGTGTCAAGAAGGCATTGTCACTAAATAAATCCCAAAAGGATACCATACGAGCCCTTAACCTATGTTACAAGCAGGATAAAGTCCTTTATTGATCCTACTTTGACTATCCAAAAACTTAGAAAGAGATCATATGGGAAAGCCTATGATATTCTGTATACATCGGTGATAATTCTTTGTGAGCGAGAGCATTATTTTTTATATCCCTAAATTAATTGATTAATCTTAGCTGAGTGAATGGGATTTATGAGCACACGGGGGTTGTGTTGTTAGGTTGCTAATCAGTTTGTTTAATGTGTTATGTTGATGCCTGGTTGTCTGTGACTAATGTAATGCCATCATTAGATTTGCTTTTGTTTCTCTGTGTGCTGAATTGTTATACACGGTTTGAATTTTTTAAAGTAAGATTAGGAGAGAGAAACAATGTATGAAAAAATTAAATTCAAAATAACTGCCATGGGTAGTTTATGATCTTCTTATTTAAGCATTGTGTTGAGTTATAGAGCTTAATTATAGTTGACTAAGGACATGCAAAAGTCTAAGTTGAGGGTGTTCATGTATCATGGAAACGTGATACTTTTGATGCATAAAACCATGAATTTATGTGGGTACTTAGGTTGATTTATTAGATATGATGCACTTTTGTGTTTATTCCAGGTAAAACTCTTCTACAATAGTGTTGGGAGGAAAATAGAAGAAAAAGACCTAAAAATACCAAGTATGATCAAGATATGAGTCACCTCACGAGTCGTCAAAACATCATATGACTCGTAGGATGACTCGTAACCACAACAGAATCAAAGACTCGAACAAAAGACTTAGTTAAAAAAAGATATGACTTTGCCATACAAGTTGTATACTGAGGATATGGGTCGTGAATAGGAGTCATAAGCATAATAGTTTCCAAATCTCCAATCTAGAGTTGAAGTCTTAGAAGTATACGAGTCAAAAGTTTGAGTATGAGTCGTATGATCAAACCATAAGCAAACTAGTGTCAAAGCTTGGAAAGAAGGAAGTTCTAGGTGGCTATGAGAACAAGACATGAGTCGTATAATCAAGGTATAACTCATGAGAAGAAGTCGTACTAGGAACAAAAAGTTAAATCCAAGGGAGACAAAACACTGGAATGGATACAAAAAGCCAGGGTACAACTCATATGATGAGCATACAAGTTGATGGATGAGTCGTTCCATGGATTAACTTAACTTTACCTTTTTCCTTTATCATTATTGATACTTTGTTTTTGAGATTTTGGGTTTTTATTCAATTGAAGTCCTCATAATTTATTCATCTCATTATTGTGAAATTTATTGCATGCTTTCTTTATTGAATATCATGGATTGTTGCATGAACATGAGCGACTAACTTCCCTGACTAGGGTTGTGGGAACCCTAGTGGATTAACTACGTAAGGGAAGTGGGAGATTCATCTATTCTAAGGTGAACCACATGTATCTTAATCTTATTCATCATAATCGATCTCAGAGCTACTGCAAAAGCTTGGGGATATCCTGTATTTGTAAATGTCCTCATAAGGGAGTTTATGATTGGGAAAAGAGGATTAAGACAGGAATATGAGATTCACATTCATAATTATTATTTCACTATCACTTCTAATCAACTCAAGACTAAAAAGGTGAGAGTTGAAATGAAGTCATAGACAAAGAGCAATAAGGCGATGCCCTAAGACTCATAAGGTAAAGGGTGAGATTTATCAACATGTTTATAAGACTGTTGATAATACATAGCTTGTCGACTTTACATGCAGAGCAACAAAAATGATGGGTTGAACACAAGAAACTTGTGGAATTATGAAGCCAGGGGGAACACAATCCTAGTGTTTGTCTTCTAATATTTATAAATCAAAGCACTCTAGTCCGGTTACTACTTACTGATTACTTCCAAAATCCCCGATTTACTTTTCTGCACTTCTCATGAATTGCATCAAGTTAAATAACTATTCAACATCTTCTATGTAGGTTTGACCCCAACCTAGTTGGGTTAGTATATTTGGCATCGACCACATCATACTTCTTTTGAGGTTAGTTTTGGGAGATGTCACCTATCGCATTTGCGAAGAAGGGACATTGAATCGAGTCAACCCGATTAAAATTTATGATCACGACCCTATTTTTGCATTTGCAATAAAGGAAGATTTTCCTTCTCTATGTTTGCAAAGAAAGTAACCTCATGCACTAGTTATAAAAAATCATGTAATTTTGAATTATTTCTCAAATCTCCAAATGGACCCTCGGGATTCATTCATAACCCAATAAAAATAAACAATATATTCTACTAGGCTAATTCTGGTGTTTTGGACTCTTTAGTAATGTAGGATATTTGAAAAAAAATTGTTGTTAGTAAATTAACACTGAGACCCTATTTTTCTATTTTCCAAATAAAGGATGGAAATGAGATATAAGAGCCTCAAAATTAAATCAATTCCACTTCTAATGAATATTCAACATTCCATATCTAATGGCATAGTTTGTTTTACCATCCGTCACTCAGAAAAACTAATAACGACCAAAGTCTACTATATGTATTCTCAAGTCTCTAAAAACCACAAACTCGCATAACTGTTTTCCGATCGCATAAAAAATGGTGCCAACCATCTTCAAACCTAAATATCAATATGTAGCAACTATGATAAAGGGAAAAATAGTCATCATATATAGAAATAAAAAATTCACAAATTCAGGTCACTACATCATTAGTGGAGGAGTTTTCGTTATAACTTTGGTCTGGACTTGAATTTTATAGAGTAAAACTTAATGTATTTTTCACAAAGACTCTTTTATCTCTTCATTAATATTAAGGTTCTTGATTTTATCCTTAACTTTGCAGTCTTTAGCATATTGGCCTACTCCACCACTTCTGTAAGAGGTATTAGGCTTGTTGGATTTAATAAAATCCTTTCTTGTGTTACAATCCTTCTTTATTTTTTATTTTTCTTCAAACATATTATTTTTCCCTACATGAAAATCCTTTTTCTTTTTTTTTCCTACTAGGCTCTTTGGACTTCTTAGGATTGTCTATGACAAATTGTTCACAGAGTTCACCTAGTTGATGTCTTTGATTAAGACAAGGTCATTTTATCTATTGATTCAACTTTATATCATTGAATAGGGATAATAATTCTTGAGTAAATACACTTATTATCTTTACATAAGTATATTTCAAATAATTTATACTCGATGTTGTTCCTTAAAGATATTTTCTAACTCTTTTAACAGAAAGTGCTAGTAGCCCATTAATAAATCTAGACTTCCAATACAGATTATTAAACTCTAGTAATTCTATTACTCTAGATTAAAATCCATCCTTACCATCTAAAGGATGTGAGAGTTTTACATCTCAAATTTTGGAGCAAAGTCCTAAGAGTCTCACTATTTATAATGACCCGTTCCATTGTTACTAAAAATATCAGTTGTAAAGGCATATTAAACTCATTCATAGTAAGTTGTAGAACTAATTAGTTTGTATAATAGTGCATTATACATCAACTAAGGTCATAGAATACCCCTAGAATAAAAGTTAAGTTGGAAGTATTCTTACTAATCAAGTTTTGAGCTAAGTTTAAACTAGGGTCAACTTTAAATAAGCACTCCTCCTATAATATAACTATTTATGAGTCCTATTACCCATAAAATTAAATATTCTTTGTGTATTCTTTCCAATGCCTCCAACCATTTGTTAATTTATCTTTGGAGTAAAAAATTATGGCAATTTTACTAAAGTCTGTATGGGCTGAAAAGTTCACCACTATAGTGGCAATCGAGCCACTACAGTAGTAACAGAGCAGTAATTAGGGTTAGTTTTGGCATTTTTGAGATTTTTAACTTAAAAACTTCATCCGAAAGACCTAGGAGGGAAATTTTATAAGTTCTTGAGTGAAAATTATTTTTTGAGGTAAGTTCTTTTATCATCGTCTTCATCTTTCAATCTATTAACATATTAGAATCATTAGAATGATCTGTAATGGTGAAATTATTTTGAGAAAAACCTATGGGTAGGTGTAATATCACCTAGAATTACATTTATAGTATCAACAAATGATTCCTAGAATGAATTAGTGATTCTAAAATATGAAGTTGGTGGTGGGCGACTTAAATTCTTAAACATAGAATCTTTAGCTTTGAAACTACATTAATGAAGATGGGTTGATTATGATAGATATAGTTAATGGTTTATTACCCCTTTTGTAGTGTTTTAGACCATGAATAAGGGTAAAATTAGTGAGTTGAATTCCTAAAGTATTTATTCAAAGAGTAGTTGGTTACTTACTCTTATAATTAAAGGAAAGAAAATAACAACCTTGGAGACTTGTTTATCTCAAGATCATCGTTCAAGTTAAGTTATGGTTTAATGTATTGTAGACTTAGTTTAGTTGTATGTAATAACTATAGTTGATGGGAGATTACATGTCTAGGCCAACATACATGAAGCTTGATATATAAAACATGGAATCAATGTAATAGTGATATATCATGTATTATTGTGGTTTGACTTCAGTTAATGCTCTATATATTGGAGAGAAGTTGGTGGAATTGGAGGTGTGGGAGGGTATGGATAATGTGGATAGTATGTGGGATAGGGCTGCCAGTTGTATTAAGGAGAAAAATAGTAAGATATTGGGTGCCTCGATGGGTTGGTCCGGCCGACACGAAGGGAACTTGTAACAAAATTGAGAAGTTTAAAAGAAGGTAAAGACTAAGAAGGTGGATTATGCTAAGTTTGTTAGGAATAATAATGAAGAGGAGCAACGATTAAAAAGAAAGGAGTATAAGGTAGCTAGGAAGGAGTCTAAGTTAGCGGTTGTGGCAGCTAAGACAACAACTTTTGAAAGTTTGTATGCAGTATTAGAGTAGAGAGGCATGGAAAAGAAGTTGTATAGGATTTCCAAGGATAGGGAGAGGAAGGCCCATGACCTTGAACAAGTTAATTTCATCAAGGTAGAGGATGGCATAGTATTGATAGAGGATGTTCACATTAAGAGAAGATGGCAGTCGTATTTCCATAGACTCATAAATGACAAGAAGGACAAAGACATTGTGTTATGAAGGTTAGATCGCTCAGATATGTGTCATGATTTTAGTTATTGTACACCTATAAAGGTTGGGAAAGTTAAAAAAACCCTTCATAGGAAGCATAGGGGTAAGGCGAGGGGGCCGGCCTAATGAGATCCCAGTAAACTTTTGGAAGTATACTGGTAGGGCAAGTTTAAGGTGGTTGATCAAATTATTTTATTGCATTTTCACGATTCCAAAGATGCCCGAGGCTTAAAGATAGAGTACGATGATTCCTTTATACAAAAAAAGGGGTGAAATTAAGAGTTTCAACAACTACAGGGATAGTAAGTTATTGAGTCATACTAGATTTAGGAGAGGGTGGTTGAGTGGAGGTTAAGATCATGTTTATTTATGAGAATCAGTTTGGATTTATGCCTGGTTATTCGATGATAGAGGTAATTAACCTTATGCAAAAAGTAGTGGAGAAGTATAGGGAGAGAAAGTGAGACTTACACTTGGTGTTTATTTACCTTAAAAAGGTGAATGACAAAGTCCCTAGGAAGGTTTCTTGGAGATTCTTGGGGGATAGTGGGCTCCCTATGGCGTATATCAAATTAATTAAGGACATGTATGATGGAGAAATAGTCTAGTAAAGGACGGTAGGAGGAGATTCTGAGCATTTTCCTATTTTGGTAGGGTTGCACTAGGGGTCAAATCTTAGCCTATTTTTATTTGCCTTGGTGATGGAGAATTTGATGCGGTGTATTCAAAGAGAGGTTCCTTGGTGTATGATATTTGCGACTGATATAGTTTTGATCGATGAGACTCGCGGGTACGGGTGGGGTTGTTAATGATAAATTAGAGGTTTGGAGACAAACCCTGGAGTCTAAATGGTTCAGGTTGAGTACGACTAGGACAAAGTACCTGAAATGCAATTTCAGTGACTTGTGCCCGAGGACGAGGTGCTAGTGAAGATGGATTCCAGATTATTTGTAAGAGAGATAGATTTAAGTATCTTGGGTCTATAATTCAAGGGAATAGAGAGATTGATGAGGATTTTGCTCACCGTATTATGGTAGGGTGGATGAAATTAAGGCTTACCTCGAGAGTTATGTGTGATACAAAGGTTCCTCCGAAGCTTAAAGGTAAATTCTATAGAGTGGCTATCCATACAGTCATGCTATATGAAGTAGAGTATTGGCCAGTTAAGAACTCTCACATTCGAAAATTGAAGGTTATAAAAATAAAGATATTACATTACATGTGTTAATTTACTAAAAAAGATAGGGTTAAGAATGATATTATTTGAGAGAAGGTGGGAGTGCCTTCGGTAGAGGACAAGATGTGAAAAATGAGGTTGAGATGGTTTGGGCATGTGATAAAGAGGGTCAATGATGCCTCAGTTTGTAGATGTGAAAGGTTGGCTTTGGATGGTTTCAGGTGAGCTAAGATTAGGCCCAAAAAATACAGGAGGGAGGTGATTATACATGACATAGAGAAGTTACAACCTACTGAGGCATGACCCTAGAAAGGTAGGTATAGAGGATGCAAATTAGGTTTGTGGGCTAGTTTGTGTGTGTGAGTCGTAGCCAGTAGATATGAGTGATTTGGTGTAGCCTTGGTAGTAGTCATAGGGCTTTGCTCATAGGTTTGAGTTTCTAGTTAAGAGATTTTGGGTGAGGTGTTTGCTTTTAGTTTGATAGTGTTTAGTACTACTATTTAGGTGTCTTATTTTTGTTGTTTCATCTTGTTTTGTATTTTATTATGAGTTTGTTTACGGTCTTTTGTATTGAGCTGGGGGTCTATCAGAAACAACCTCTCTTCTTCTTCGGAAGTAGTGGTATGGACTGCGTACCCTTGATGGGGGTTTGTATTTATATAACTTAATTGATTTTTAATATTTAATATGTGAATGTGGATAACAATAAAAGGACTAAGAGAACTTTTAATCCATAGAACTAGTCTATAATACATTAAAAATAGGGGTGTGTATCAGTCAGTTTGGTTCGTTTTATGTATTATCAATTTGGTTTATTGATTTTTTATTTTTAAATATTCTAAAACAATAACCACACCAATAAGATATTTTTAATTGATCTTTAGTTTATCGGTTTTTGGTCCTTAATGGTTTGATTTTTAATTTAACCAATACAAAAATTATCATAAAACAAATATCAATTTAATGCAGTGATTTTCAATGTTGTGTAACAATATAAACTAACATGACATCAATAATGACACTCATAAAAGAAAAATAAAGGTTATTGAATAGGGTATTCATATAGGGAGGGTATTGAATAAAAATAGAGAGGAAATTGAATAGGGTATTGACATACTCCCTTCCGTCGGTTTACTAGAGAGGCTATTAAATAGGTTTAACTTTAGAAGTTTACTTTTTCATTTTGAAAAAAAGAAGGTAATGGCATTTTCTTTGATTGCACGAGCTAGCCATCAAGCCAACAAACCTCCTTACTCACCTCAACATCTATATAAAAAAGCTCTTTCTCCTTTTAAATTTGTAAGGGTCATTGTAGCTATATATGAAATCCTAGATTAATAATAACAAATAACATAATAAGATAAATAACTTACTTCAGAAATCACTTATGGAATCACTTACTATTTTCGAATTTCAATAAAAAGATAAAAATAACGCCTTGTCTTACATCTGATTCAAATCTAATTCGAGTAGACGATACTAGATCAATAAGGTATCATTAGATCAAGAAATAAATCAACAAAATCTTCTTCATTTTTGGATTTTAGGCTTAAATTATTCGCTTTTGTGAATTAAAAATGTACCTATTTGAATGATGAATAGGTTTAGCTTTATCAGGTTATATGTTTTTAGGAAATTGAGTAGGTTTATAGAAATTAAAAAGAAGTTAAATGAAGGCAGCAATAAATAATAAGTAGAAGTAGTAATTTATTATATTCTTATTAGGTTATTATTTTACCCAATAACCCAATATGGTAAAACCTTAACCGAATCATTAATCCAATAAAAGAATTTATAAATTATTTTAAAAGCATTCAACCAATAACCCATTAACAATAAAATAATAGCATTTTCATCGGTTAGGTTTATTGATTGGTTCGGTTTATGCACAACCCTACTTAAAAAGGGTAAACCCAATATTTTGTATGTTTGGAGTATGAGATATTCTTGCTAGAAGATAGTTAGGAGAATTGATTATGATAAGACGATGTGGTGTTATAAGTTAAGAACCAAAAGTCAGGTTTGACTAAGTGCTAGGAAGTAAGATGTGTAAAGATGGATGACTTTAGTTAGAATTGTAAGTTAAATAGAGATGAGTGGTTGAATGATTGACTAAAGGGGATAGTGTCTTGAACTTAGGGATGACTTTAGTGTTAGGGTTACTAGTTAGTAACTGAATTTACCAATTTCAATATAAATAAAAGAGCTTTATGTTGGTGAATAGAATAGGATGTTGATATTGAGTGTAGATATCTATCTTGATGTAATGTGCACTCCTAAAATGTATACTTGATTGATCGATCTTTGAACATGTTTGTGATTGATGATTGGGTTGATTATTCTCATTTGAATAGGAGGTGAATTCATTTTAGGCATTATTTGTGGTTATTGACTGCATTTACTTGGTTGTTATCAATCACAAGTTTTGCTTTGACCACTATTACTTGCTTCTAATTTTAATTGATTGTTTGTGACTTACTTTTTGGCATTAATCATAATTATTGGCTGCATCTTGCATTTACATTTGATATTGAGATAATTTTGAGATAATGCTAATAATTGAGATGATGTTGAGAGAACCTTTCCCAGATTACATAACTAGTAACTCCAAGGCTAATTAACCAAAATACTATTTAAAATGGATAATATAGTTACCTTAGTTATGAAAAATGATGAAAACTAGTTGATAATTCCCTAAATCACCTTTGCCCTTCCACAAAATGTTTTATTAAAATAATGTGATGATTTTGGGAATTTTCTACTAAAATAATGACTTATCCCTTTATAGCGATATATGTTGCTATAGCGATACTGACCGGTTTTGACCATCCCTATATAGGAATTTATTTCGCTTTTGATTACATCATTATAGTGATGAGCACATTGCTTGTAACACCCTCAAATTTTGGGTCTTTTATTTTTGGCCTTTCTGTGCTTGAAATGTCGATTCTTGACTCAAATCATGTTCGGGGATGTAAAAAGGATAACTGTAAAGAGTTTTGAAATTTTTGGATGGGGTTCAGGGTAGGATTGGATCACAAACATAGTAAGCCTCTATGATAGCTCCGCGACACGGAAGGTAGTCACTGCGATAAGGTTCGTGTTGTGAACCTGTGTTTTTATGACTGTTTTATTTAAGTAAAAAGGGGAGTAGGGTAGTAAGGTCCTTTCACTCCTACACGACTTTTAAAACATACAATGACCAATTATCATTAGTTTTTTGATACACAAAGGTCATTATTCACTCTTAAACATCCTCTCTCAAAATCCTCTTTTCAACTCAAGGCTATGGTTCATGGAGATGATTATCTAGGATCCTACAAGTGCGGTATTCTTCGAATTTCTTGGCAATTAAGGCATTCATCTCTTTCCCTTGAACTAATATTTTCTTATTGGCTTAAATTGATTATTATGGCATGGTTTTGATGTTAGTTTTCAAATAGTTGAGGTCTTTTGGCATGATTGGTTGTTAAATTTATTTTCCATGGTTCATGATGAAAAATTAATGCTTTATTAATATTTATGAACATTTTCGGATGCATGGGAATGATAATTAAATAGAGGGGTCATTTCTAATGAAACCCCCCAAATTTTGGTCCTTGAAAAGTTCTTGAGCTTTGAGTTCACTACCTTGATTATGACTTAACCATACGAGTCGTATGGTATCTTGAACTCAAAAGTGATCTTTGTCATAGGGTCAAGTGGATGGTGGTTGGATTTTATGTCTTGGTTACGACATGATGATGAGTTATTAAGGATGGTGACGAGTCATTAGGACTAACATTAATCAAATCAGTAACTTAGTGGCTTGACTATGCTTTAAGTACAAGTGGCTTACTAGGATCCATAAGGATAGGTTACGAGTCATGAGGTAAAGTCATAAGTTATCCAGTGTCTGACCTAGTTGGGTATTGTGTTAGTTATGACTAGACTCTACAAGTTGTTGCGTCAGGTTACGAGTGGGATCATGAAGTCATAATATGGACATTATATGGGTGTCCAACTCACTATCTAGGATACGATTTAGGGATATGAGTCGTATGATGTGATGACTAGTCAATGGGTTGAGTCGTAACCAAGGATGTCTTTTTAAAAAAATTTTAAGTTGAGGGTATTCTAGACATTTCCCACTATAGCCCCTTGGACCCCACAAATTAAAAACCTTCCTTTGGACTTTATTATCACATCATTCCTTTATAAAACACTCCTACATTCTCTCTCAAACTCTCTGTTCAAACTAAGGCTAGGGTTTCATAGAAAGTCATCATCTAGGGTTCTGAATGTGCAATATCTTCCAAATTCTATAGTATTTCAAGCATGTTACTCCTCCCTCATTGTTATTTTACTTAAAGCACAGGTTTTAATGTATGGATTTCATGGTATTGTAATGGTTTTGAAATCATGGTTGGGGTTTTTTGAATACTTATTAATGATATATGTTTTTACAATATTTAATTATGGTTTTCCTTGTTTTACATGTGGGTGCATGCGTATGGTGGCTGAATTTGATAATGATAACTTTCTCTAAATTTGTGACTTTTAATAAGGTTATGACCTCAATCCTCGTATTGTGAAATTGGTTAATAGTTATGAGAAAGGTGGGAATATAAATTAGGGGTACAATGGAATCCCTAAAGTTCTTGGTTTGACTTATTTCTTGAAACTAAAGCATAGTATAAATGGTTAAATGGTTAAGGATGGTTTTGAAAATCATTGGGGGTACATGGGAATCCCACAAATGATTTTAATAATGGAGTCTGCGGGGTACATGGGAATCGCCTAAGTGTTGTCTAATGACATTGATTGCAAGCTATAGTCGATATAACGATACCACTTAATAATGCCTTAATAATTGACTCTTGGAGTTTGTGGTTTATTTATGCGCTTAATGTTTTAATTAGTCAATAAGAGGGGTTGTGCTAGCTAGCTGTGAAGGTTTGAGTCTGATGGACGGACACTGGAAACTCATGTTTGCCGACATGGGGGTTGGTCTTGATTACCATGTACTTGTGAGGTACAAAGGAATCCCCTAAGTCTATACATGTATATATGTATCATGGAGGGCAAAGGGTACACGAGAATCCTCTCCCTTCTATGATGTCTCTATTTTGTGTGGCTACACACATTGGAGACCGTTCAGGGGGTAAAATTTGACCCATATAGATCATGGGGGTCTTATGGTGGTAAAGCTACACAATCCAGGTTAAGGTTTTAAAGGCATGCTAAACCTTGTTCCCTATCCCGGTATGATATATATGTATATATGTGGTTGCATATTGTTATCTAACTTGGTTTGAATTAATGACATTATTTTATCTTTATCCCAGAATTATACTCTAGTGTTCAGTTTTGGTTAGAGGCTTGGTCGGACTGCTGTGAACTTGGGTATTATGGTTCTCATTTGGTATTGGATTTTGGTATTATGGATCGATTTGATTTTTTATTTTATATAGACCTTTGATTTTATCTTTCATGCTTTACTATATATTGGTATTCATCCGCTGCTAGGTGTTTTCAATCATAATGGAATAGGCTTAAGGGGCAGTCTTCAATCCTCGGTGGACTTAAGATGCCCATTGCGAACAGAACCTGGTTTGGGTCATGACAAAGTTAGCATCAGAGCCTAAGTTTGGTTTCATGGGACGTTGAAAAAGCTATGTCAAGTAGAGTCTTTTTTATGGGTATGTAGCAAGCCACACTTATAAGAGAGAGGCTACAAGGTATTTAGGAATGTTTTCCTTTCTTGATGTCTTATTTTTTAGCTATAGAGTCTAATGTCCTCTAACTCCCATTTATTTTCCTTTTAGATCATGTCTCCCAGGCAATCTGAAACTTATGAAAACTAATCTATCCCACCTGAGGACCATGTGGATAAAGTTCATCCTACTCTTGGGGTATAGACTCGGTCTAGGGCCACTACTTTTTATTATCCCCGCATAGTTCCACCTATCTCTACTGATCCTTCTCCATCTAGTGGGACTCATACCCAGCCACATAAGGGAGATATTACTAATATTGAATTTCACCAATCCATTCATCTGTTGACTCAGTTGGTGATATCTCAGTCACGTCAGTCGGGTTATGCTGGTAATGCTTGGAGTTCATCTAAGGCCACCAGAGTTGGCCAATTTATGAGGCTGAGCCCTCTGACTTTTATTATTACTATGGTTGACGAGGATCATTAACGTTTTATTGATGAGATGTATAAGATCTTTCGGGTTTACATACTACTAAGGTAGAGGTTGTGGAATTCACTATTTATCAATTGATGGATATAACGTACCAATGGTACGAGGAGTGGGAGCATTTTTAGGGTTATGATACTGAGTCTGCTTTGTGGGATAACTTATATAGTGCCTTTCTTGACTGCTTCTTTCCTTTGGAGTTAAGGGAGGAAAAAACCGAGGAGTTTGTGAATTTGAAGCAAAGTAGGATAACAGTGAAGGATTATACCTTGAAATTCCACCTGTTGTCATGATATGCTCCTGATCTAGTATGTAGCATGAGGGCTAGAATAAGGATATTTAATTCTAGTCTATCTTGTAAGTTGATTTGATAGAATAAGGGTTCCTTGTTGAATAAGGATATGAATATATCTAGACTTATGGTGTTTATGCAATAGGTTAAGGAGGAGAGAAAGAGACAAGCAAATATAGAAGGGTGACAGAGTAAGAAATTTTAGTATTCAGATTAAGGTGGAGGTCAGTAATAGAGCGGTAGAGATGGTGGGAAGTGGTCCAAGAAGAAGTATGGTAACTCTGAATCCTATTCGATGGCTAGTGGACCTTATCCAAAGAAGTCCAAAGATCATCATTTCATGAGTGGCGATGGTTATAGGACACAAGGTGCTCAATCTCAAACCAGTGGGGCCCAATCGACTCCATCATATCCTCCTTACAAGTTTTGTGGTTGGTTGCAATGTGGTTTTTGTGATGAGGGGAAGAATCGGTGTTTTAGTTGTGGTATGATTGGTCATTTACAGTGGAATTAACAATCAAAGGTTTCTTTTAGGGACAACAAGGTTCCTATTTAAACTTCATCAACTCCTGTAAGAAAGAGTGCTACTTCTGGCTTCGACACATGCCGAAACAACCCGTATGCTCTCACTACTCGTCAGGAGTCCTAGGTATCACTTGATGTCATCACTGGTATGTTAAGAATCTTTTTTCGTGATGTGTATTGTTTACTTGAAACAGGGTCTACGCTATTTATGTGACCCTATTTGTGGCTATGCATTTTAGTTTTGGTCCCGAGTGTATCTTGGACCCCTTTTCTATTTCTACTCTGGTCGGTGACTTGGTGGTTGCTAGAAGGGTATATAGGTGTCAGGTGGTATCTGTTAGTGGTAAGGAAACCTTGGTGGATTTGTTTGAATTATACATGATAGATTTTGTTATTATCTCGAGAATGGACTAGTTGGACTCGTGCCATGCCTCTTTAGACTGTTGGACACGTAAGGTTATCTTTAAATTTCCTAATAAGCCAGTTATTGAGTGGGAAGGAAGTTCCACAGTGCCTAATAGAAGTTTCATATTATATCTTAAAGACCAAAAATTGATTTCTAAAGGGTGTCTTTAACATCTGGTCCGGGTTAAATATTCTAACTTAAAAGGTCCTTCATTACAATATATTCCCGTGGTTACTGAATTTATTGAGGTTTTCCCTGATGATATTGCTGGAGTTCCTCCTGATAGGGAAATTGATTTTGGGATTGATCGTATTCTAGACACTCTTCCTATATCTATCCTTTCTTATAAAATGGCTCTCGCTGAGTTGAATGAGCTTAAGAAATAGTTGAATGATTTTCTTGACAACGTTTTTATCTGCCCTGGTGTGTCTCCTTGGGGTGCTTCTGTTCTCTTAGTGCGTAAGAAGGATGGTTCTCTTTGATGTGTATTAATTATCTTCAGTTGAATAAGGTAATTGTGAAGAATAAGTACCCTTTTCCTAGGATTAATGATCTTTTTGAACAACTTTAGGGTGCTAAGAATTTTTCAAAGACTGACATTCAGTTGGACTATCATTAGTTAAAGATTAGGGAGGAAGATATCCCTAAGACTTCCTTTTATACTCGGTATGGACATTTTGAGTTCTTGGTCATTTTATTTGGGTTAACCAATGCCCCAATGACATTTAGGGATCTTATGAATTGAGTATTCCATCAGTTCTTGGATTTATTTGTTATTATGTTTATAGATGATATTCTGGTATGTTTAAAGTGTAAGGGTGATCATGCCAATCACTTCTGAGCCATATTATAGACTCTAAAATATCAAAAATTATATGTTAAGTTTTTGAAGTGTGAGTTCTGGTTGAATGTTATTAGTTTTTTGGGTTATGTTGTTTCTAGTGAAGGGATCATGGTGGATCCACAAAAGGTTGCGGTGGTTAAAAAATGGCCTAGGCCCACTACTCTAACCAATATTTAGAGCTTCTTGGGTTTAGAGGGTTATTATAGGATGTTTATGGAGAGCTTTTTGTCGATTGCTGTACCTTTGACTAGGTTGACTCAAAAGAAGGTGAAGTGTCTATAGTTCAATTCTTATGAGGGGAGTTTTCATAAGATGAAAGATAAATTGTCTTCTGCTCTGGTTTTGACTTTGGTTGAGGGTAGTGATGGGTTCGTGGTTTATTGTGATGCGTTCCTGTGGGACTTGGTTGTATATTAATGCAGCATGGCAAGGTGGTAGCATATGCTTCTAGGCAGTTGAAAGTTCATGAGAGAAATTATCCAACTCATTATTTGGAGTTGTTAGCCGTGGTGTTTGCATTAACGATTTGGCGACATTATCTATATGGGATTCATATTGACATCTTTTCTGATTGTAAGTGCCTACAGTATGTTTTAACCCTGAATGAGTTGAATCTTAGGTAGAGGATATGGCTTAAATTGCTCAAAGACTACGACATGAGTCTCCATTATTATCCAGGTAAGGATAATGTGGTTTCTAATGCTATTAGTAGGCTATGTATGGGGATTTTTTCTAATGTGGAGGAGGAAAAATTGGATTTGGTGAAGGATATTCACCATTTTTCTAATCTTGGAGTTCGTCTCCTAGATTTTGAGGATGGTGGTGTGTTTGTGCCAGAGGTGGCGAAGTCATCTCTTAGTGCTGAGGTGAAGAGGAAGTAGGTGCTGGATCCCATCTTGGTGCAGATCAAGGATGATGTGAGTAGGTAGAAGTTGATGGCTTTTGAGGTTGGTGGTGATAGTATTATTCGGTTCACCCTTGTTCGACGAAGATGATTCATGACTTTAAGAAGATTTATTGGTTGAATAACATAAAGAGAGATGTAGCTAATTTTGTGGCTAAGTGAATGGTGTGAAAACAAGTTAAAGTGGAACACTTAAGGACTAGGGAGTTATCTCAAGAAATTTATTTTCCTGTATCGATGAAAAGTGATAAATAAGGATTTTGTTACTTGTCTTCCTTGGTCTCAAATTCAGTTTGATTCTATTTAGGTCATCGTGGATAGGATGACTAGGTCTGCTCACTTCTTGCCGGTGAGGACTAACTATTTTGCTGATGATTATGCAAGGTTGTTTATTCAGGAGGTCGTGAAATTGCATGGTGCTCCTGTTTACATTATTTAGGATTGTGGTACTCAGCTTTCATCTGATTTTCAGTGGTTGTTTAAGCAAGGTTTGGGAACTAAGGGACCCTTAATATAGGTTTCCACCTGCAGACGGATGGACAAGCAGATTGGTCTATTCAGACTCTAAAGGATATGCTTCGGGCTTGTGTAATTGACTTTGGTTGTAGTTGGGTTGACCACTTACCTCTTGTAGAGTTTGCATACAATAATAGCTCTCACTCTAGCTTTGGTATAGCTCTGTTTGAAGCATTATATGGTAGGAGGTGTAGATCTCTTATTGGGTGATTCAAAGTTGGTGAGGCAAGGTTGTTCATTCCTGATTAAATTCATCAACCTATGGAGAAGGTGAAGATGATTCGGGATAGGATTAAAACTTCCCAAAGTCACCAAAAGTCCTATGCGGACGTAAGACAGAGAGAGTTGGAGTTTGATGTACATGATTGGGTGTTGTAATGAATTTTGGAAAGAAGGGGAAACTCAGTCCCCATTGCATTGGTCCTTATTTGATTTTGAAAAGAGTAGGGTACATTGCATAAGAGTTGGAGTTGTCTTTGAGTTTAGGTTCTATTCACCCTGTGTTTCATATGGCCATGTTAAGGAAATGCATGGGTGATCTTTCCTTGGTGGTGTCTGCTGATAATGTTGTTGTCTCAGATTCCCTATCTTACAAAGAGGTCTCGGTGGATATCTTGGATAGACAAGTTCGTAGGTTGTAGATTAAATATATATCATTGGTAAAGGTCCTTTGGAGGAACCATAAAGTGGAAGAAGCCACTTGGGAGGCAGAACAAAATATGAAGGCTAAGTACCCATTTCTATTCCATGTGACGGATGAAGAAGTTTGAGGCATGAATTTTGTTCTTTCTTGTTATTATCCGTATTTATCCTTTGATTATAGTGTATTGTTATTATTCTCATGCGAAACGTGTCCTAGCTCTCATTCAAGGATGAATGATCCCAAAGGGGTATAATGTAATACCCTCAAATTTTTGGTATTTTATCTTTGGCCTTCCTGTGCTTGATATATTGATTTTTAACTCAAATAATGTTCATATATGTAAAAAGGGTAACCCGGGAGATCTTTGAAGTTTTCAAACAGGGTTTGGGGTAATTATAGGTCACGGAGGCAGTAAGCCTCTACGATAGCCCCGCGGTGCAGAAGCTAGTCACTGTGATGTGGTCTACGATGCAAACCTGTATATTTTTGTAGCTGTGTTGTTTAATTAAAAAGGGGAGAAAAGTGTTAAGGTCCTTTCACCCATACACGACTTTTAAAACATACAAGGACCAATTCTCATCAAATTTCCAATACGCAAAGGTCTTAATTCACTCTTAAACAACCTCTCTCTAAATCCCCTTTTTAACTCTAGGCTATGGTTGAAGGAGGTGATCATCTAGGGTTCTAGGGGTGTGGTATTTTTGGAACTTCTTGGAAATTAAGGCATGTATCTATTTCCCTTGAACTTATATTTTCTTATTAGCTTAAATTGATTATTATGGCATGGTTTTGATGTGATTTTTGAAATAGCTGAGGGATTTTGACTTAGTTGGTCGTTAAATTTATTTTCCATGGCTTATTATGCAAAATTCATCTTGTACTAATGTTTATGAATATTGTGGGATGCATGGGAATGATAATTAAATGGAGGGGTCATGGTTAATCCCCAATTTGATGATTTTGCCTTGATATATGGTTTTGAAATAGTGTGCCCTCAACCTGTTTGTGAATTCATTAATGAATGTGGGGGTACAATGGAATCCCCTAAGTGAATGATTTATGAAAACCTTGTGGGGTACGATAGTATCCCCCAAGTGATTTTAATAATAGGGTATGCAGGGTACGAAGGAATCCCCTAAGTGTTGGCTAATGACATTGCTTACAAGCTATAGTCGGTATGACAAAACCAATTAATAATGCCTTATTAATTGACTCCTGGAATTAGTGGATCGGTTATGTGTAAAATATTTTAATTGGGCAATAATTGGGGGTTATGATAGCTAGCCGTGAATGTTTGAGTCCGAAGGACTAACACTGGAAGCTCATGTTTTCCAATGTGAGGGTTGGTCTTAGTGATCGTGTGCTTGCAGGATACGAAGGAATCCCCCAAGTGTAAATATGTAGATATGTATCATGGAGGGCGAAGGGTACATCAAAATCCCCAACCTTCTATATATCTTCAGTTCGTATGGCTAATATGCAGTGGGGCCGTTCAGGGGGTAACACTTGACCCATATAGACCGTGGGTGGATTTTATGACGGCCAAGCTACACAATCCATGCTAAAGTTTCAAACATTCATGTTAATGCTTTTCACTATCCCGACATAGTGTGTTTGTGTGTGTATATATATATATATATTTGCATATGGTTATGCACATTGGATTTTGACTTGTTTGAATTATTATGCATAGAATTATATTTTCCCCTATACTTGAGTTACGTGCTATCTCTCCAACCATTAACCATTTTCAAATGATGTATCCCCACGCGATGTAGGAACTGGCCATACTTCTACTCCTCCTGCACAGTGATCAGGTGTTTGTGGTTGGTTCATGAGTTGACTTGAAGATTTGAGCTTTCATCCTTCAGAACATGTCATTTCATGTTTAGTTTCTTATGTCATAGACTTTATCTCATATTTTTTTTGTCTTTGGTCGGGGGCATGTATCAACACTTTATGGGTACTCAGTTTTGGTTGGAGGCTTTGTTGAACTACAGTGGACTTAGGTATTATGCTTGTCATTTGTATTAGATTTAGGTATTGTGGATCGATTTGGATTTTGATTTTATATAGATCTTTGAATTTATCTTTCATGTCTTACTTTATATTGGTATTCATCCATTGATAGGTATTCTTAGTCTTATTGGAATAGGCTCATAGGGTAGTCTCCAGTCCTCGGTGGACTTGAGATTCCAGTCGCGATCAGGCCCTGGTTTGGGTCGTGACATTGCTATGACAACATAGATGAGGTTAAAAGTATAAAATTCTCCCAGATTTTCCTTTTTCATAGAACACCCTTAAACCATAACATTCTGAACTAACATTTACGTAGAGATCAATAACAGGAGTTCTACTTACCCAAATCCAATTCCAAATAGTTCTACAGGTTCCTTATAGTCCTAGATAACCTAAAATAAACCTAAATTATTCACCTTATCCCAATCTATTCATGGATTTCCATTGTCATGACCCAAATTATGAGTCATGGTGATGCCTACTTTATCCCACTAGTAGATAAGCCAAACCATAGCCCTGAGCTATGAACAATGAGCTAATTAGATGGAAAAATGCTTGAGAGCTACGAAATTGCAAGTAATGATTTGCAACAATAATTCAAATAATAATAATAGTCTGAGAGATAAATAAGATAGAAATAACATCCTACGACTTAGTAGTGTCGGTACAAGAGCCACTAGCAAAAAGAAACATCAGTACTGTAATATGCAAGTACATATGAGTGTCGAATAATGAAAGACTAAATAAAGATAGTGAAAGAAAAGAGGGAAACTCTTACTCTGAGAATTTAACCTATCTTTGAACTAAACGTAGCACGATCTCGACATCAACAACGAACACTAGTAATAGGATCTACACCAAAAATGTATAGAAGTGTAGTATGAGTACCAACAACACGGGTACTCAGTAGGCATCATTGATCGATTGAAAAAAATCATAATATAAGTGCCATAATCTTCAAGATAAATAAGCTAAGATAAGGTAAAAGGGAAAACCTGGAATAAAACATGATATAGAAGAAGCATAAATAATACTACAAAACTAGCCCCCATAAGCCAGTAAGTGCATAAAAGTAAATAACATCAATGGGCCCCCCACACGCTCATAGGGTACAATCAAAGAACATAAATAACCTGAATTATTCTAAATAATAACATCTCGTGTCATAACCAAAAATCCTTCCATACCATATATCTACGATTAGAACCAATTCTATAATCATCATAAACAACCCATAAATTCCGAACATGAATCGAAACTCATATAATCAAATGCCTAACTTGAACGAAAACTCACATCATGAATAACAAAGGAATCGAAGCAATCTCAAGACCATAAATTACCGGACTTAAACCAGAACAAGAATCAATTCCCAGGCACCAATCTAGCATAAGTACCATGTAACTAACCTTTTCAATTTACCTAATATATAACTTAAAGGATATAATTCACATATTAAGTTACAAGTAGATAATAATAATCTTGTCCTAAGGTGGTCCGGAGGGGCCCATTTTAAATTCCCAAAATCCATTCTAAAGAAAATTGTACCCCAGACTAGGTTATGGTATCTAAATTCACTTCTATATGTTAAATAAGCCTTAATTAGCACTAGAGTAGCAATTCTACCTAAACATGAGTAATTAATCCAATTACGTCTAAGTTACGGTTACTTCATAGGCTAAAAGTCCCAAATTATACTAATTATTCCTTCAAGACCTAATTCCCAATCCTATAGAACATATTATCATAAATATACTATGATTAAGCTCACTATTCATGAAAAATAAACCTAACCTACCTCGACACTGAAGAATGACTAGTAAAATCCTCTACAATAATATATTTCCCTTTCGAAGAGCTTTCGTAAGATGCCACACTATCAAAATCACAATCTATTCATCAATATGAGAATAATGATACCCATATTGTATTTTTGTGCTTCGGGTAAAAAATTGCGTAAAAATTCCATTTGGGGCCCGCTTGTGGAATCACACTTTTGAAACCATCCATGAGTCCCGCTACGTTCAAGGAACATTTACCCTCATGAATGTGCAAATTTCAAGCTCAAATAGTGCTATAATCATCCTACCAATGCTTTAGCGATTTTGAGAATTTATACATAAATTAACTAAGGAATCGATGAAAAATCACCAAGATAGAAACAATTGAGAAATCAACACTTACGAACACCCCGAAATCACCCATTAACAGTTCTCCAAGTTTTCACACTTTTTGTGATTCTACACCCTTGAAAAAGGGTGAAAAATTGGAGAAAATGGGATAACGTAGGGAATTTATAAGTACAAGGTGTCGCTTAAGCGGCCAAGTGCCACTTTAGCGATAGTGGATACCACTACATATGTCACTTAAGATATCTTTGGATAGTTAATCACCTATCACTTTAGCAATAAGGACATTGCATAAGAGACACCAGCTGGGCATGCCATATCGCTTAAGTGGCCTTCGCTTAAAACCAGCTGAAAGTTTGAAATTTTACCGAGTCTCCACCAACCCTTTGAGATTCATTCAAAATCCCATATACATAAATTAACTTTGCTAACCTATCAAATTTAATGTTTCATACTCAATAACGTAGTAAAAATTTCCATCTAAGGTCGTTTCAATGAAAAGTGGGTCCAACACCCAAGTACCATTTTTCTCAACTTCCAGCAAATAGCTCGAAATGATTCTGGAAACCTTAGGACCCAAAATAATGGTCCACCAAACCTAAAGTCAACATTTTGGAGCTGTTGGAACTGTAAAAATAAGCATACGAGGTCGTTTGATTGAACTTTTCATCCAGTATCCAATTTTATCCAGCGGAGACTTCAAAATAGAGAATTGGCTCTAAAAACCAAACAAACTGCCTGGTAACTATACTTTCAGCTCCAAAAAATCATAAATGACTTGGGAAACTATAGGAAAGATTTAAAAAATGAAAGTGCAAAATAAAATTGAAAATGACCTAAAGGGTAAGTACAATTTCCACTACTAAAAGAATTTTTGTTTGTAAACGTAAAAGGTTAGGATGTACTTGAAGCCCTGAATAGGTTAGAATATTAGGACCTCATCACGCTGTCGATCACCATAGTAGCCTCCTCTACTTGGCGGTGCCTCCACTTAACCTTAACTTACAGATTCTCTCTATAGAAAAATTGCCTGACATCACTGGCTAATATAAATACCGACTCCGCTATAATGGTCAACCACTCATCCAACTGAATTGAGTCCAATCTGAGCCCATGGGATGCATCTGGGTTTTGTTAAGATATGCCAGATTCTACCAAGTATGAAAATGGAACTTAACCATGTTGTCCTCCAATTATATCTTCTAAATTGTCCATAATAACAATCTGAATATATCACCGAAACATAGAAACATGGAAAACCATATTAACAACAACAATATCTGGGGGTAAAGATAACTCATAGTCCACCTCTCTAACTGTGAGAAGGATCTAAATAGGTCTAATGTATCTAGGAATGAGATTGAACTCCCCCCAACCCTTGCATCATACCCTTAATGGGTGATACACAATGAAATACCCGATCTCCAACTCCATATCTTAAGGGACAAAGTCTACGGTCTGCATGAGCCTTCTGCCTACTTTGAGCTGTTTTCAACCTATCTTGAATTAACCTAACTCTATCAAATGAATACTAAAGCATGTCAGTACCACAGGGTCTAATCTCGGAGGTCTCAAATGAAAAAATCAAGGAAGGATAATGCCTACCATATAAATTATCAAATGGTTCCATCTCAATACTCGAATTGTCGCTATTATTATATACAAACTCCGCCAAAGATAAGTTCTACTCCTACTGACCTCAAAAATTTGTAACATAGGCTGGGAGCATATACTTAAGAAACTGAATAATTTGTCCCTACTTCCCGTTAGTCTGAGGGTGGAAGTCTATGCTAAGATCCAACCGAGTACCCATCTCATTCTAAAAAGCTCTCTAAAAGTTAGAAGTAAACACTGAACCTTGGCCTAAAATGATAGATATAGGTATCCCATGCAAACAAAATATCTCCCAAGCGTAGATACAGATAACCTCTCGGTGCTTAAGGACATATGAATAAGAATAAAAAGGGATGATTTGGTCCACTAATTTAATATGATCCAAATACTATCGAAACTATGGGAAGTGCAAGGCAAACCACTAACAAAGTCCATGGTGATCCACTTCAACTTCCACTCGTGAATGGGCAATCTCTGAGTTAAGCCACTAGGTCCCTAATACTCAGCCTTCACTTGCTGACAACATAGGTATCGAGCTACAAATTCCACCACATATCTCTTCATACCACTCCAATAATAGTGTTGCCTCAAATCTTTTTACATCTTAGCTGTATCCGGGTGAATAGAATATCTGAAGCTATGAGCCTTATCCAAAATTGATTGAAACAAATATACAACCCTCAGAACACAAATCTGGCCATCAAATCTCAAAAACAACATCAGAATGCATGGTAAACCTCTTAGACTCACCACTCAACAACTGAGCACAATTGATGAAAAGTCTCAAATCCTCAAACCGACGACTCTGAATCTTCTCAATAAAGTAGATCTTACCTTAACACTAAAAAAAATCATCCTGGGGTATGAAATATCAAGTTGTTCAATCAAGTTGGCTAGGGAATGGATCTCCCACGCCAATGGACTTTGTGAAATTCAGATAAAAGACAAACTACATATAATTATCGCCTTTCGACTCAAGGCATCCACTACAATGTTTGTCTTGCTCAAATAATACAAAATAAAAATGTCATAATCTTAAAGAAACTCAATCCATCTATGCTACCTAGAATTAAGATCTCTCTGGGTCAAAATATGCTAAAGACTATAATGATATGTGAAAATCTCACAATGCACTCCATAAAGATAATGCCTCCAAATATTAAGTGTGAAAACTACCACCACAACTCTAAATCATGAGTAGGGTAGTTGCGCTTGTGCACCTTCAAATGCCTCAACACATAAGTAATAACTCGACCCTTCTACAATAGGACACAACCCAAACCAACACTAGCAGCATTATAATATAAGGTGAATCCCCTACCCACAATATGAAGAGCTAATATATAAGCTAAAGTGAGAAATCCCGTGAGCTTCCCAAAGTTGACTCACACTCCTTAAACCACTGAAATGTAATATCCTTCAAAGTCAATCTAGTCATCAGTGCTACAATAGTAGGAAAAACCCTCATAACCACCTATAATAACCGACCAAACCAATGACACTATGAACCTCAGAAGGAGATGTAGGCCTGGACCGACATGAATATCCTCAATCTTCACTAAATCTACCATAATCCCATACTTAGACACCACATGTCCTTGGAATGTAACCTACTCTAGCCAGAACTCATACTTATGAATAATGGTAAAAAGACTATGATCTTTCATAGTCTGGAGCACATTTCTTAAATGTTACACATGCTCCTCTCTACTCCTCAAATGCACAAGGATATCATGGATAAACACAATCATGAAGGAATCCAATTAAGGTTTGAACACATGGTTTATCAAGTCCATAAACACGGTTGGGGCATTGGTCACTCCAAAAGACATCACCAGGAACTCATAATGTCCATAACAGGTCCTAAAGTCTATTTTTGGGATATCATCATCCCAAATACTCAATTGATGGTAACCGAATCTTAAGAAAATATTAGAGAGAACCATTGATCCCTACAGTAGGCTGAATAAATCATCAATAGGCATGGGATACTTATTATTCACTATCACCTTATTAAGTTGTCTGTAGTCAATACATATATGCAAGGAACCATCCTTCTTCTTCACAAACAAGAGAGGATCTCTCCACAGAGACACTCTCGATCTAATAGAATACATACCCAAATGATCTTGGAGTTGAAAATTCAGCTTCTTAAGCTCAACAGGAGCCATATGATAAGGTGCCATAGAAATTGGTCAGGTGCCCGACTCAAGATTAATAACAAACTTGATGAAGCATAGGGGTTGCACCACATTATGTGGGACCAGGTCCCTTAGAGATTGTCACAGACAATTAAATAGTAAATCACAAGAAAACTATAAACTTTTCTGAAAACTAAAGAACACAAAGATTTAAAGTGGAAACCTCCTTGCTCAAGGGAAGAAAAACCATGGCTTTCCTTCACAAGCACTCAACCATCCACTATAATCAAACTTTTGATTAAAGACACCAATGAACTTAACTCTAGGCTCCACCAGTTTTCAATAACTCTATTACAAACCTACTTTGACAACTCTGCCAAGAACACACCTCAATACTGATTAACTCTAACCTATATTGAACTCAGATAACTCTACCTACGCACTCTCAACAAAGAAAGGAAAAAATTGCTATTATAACTCAAATAATTCAATTACAAACCATGATTTGACTCAAGAACACTTACTCCTTTCGTACATAAAGAAATCAAGTACTTGAGCAATATTGCAAAGTTAAGTTTTTTCCTATTTCCTCTCCTTTATTATAACTTTGCAAAAACTTACTTATTGAGAATTATTCTTTTTATTTTCTAGTGGAATAATGATTAGGTAGAAATATGATTGGGTCAAATTTTCTAAAAGGTATAAGCTCACCTGCACAGTTTGTTATACAAGAAGACAAAACTCACAGACCTTGTGACAATTGTATTTTTCCATGAAGACCCATGGACATGGTCCCTTGTTGTTAGTTGGTCATAATCAAAACAATAACATAAATTTTCCCTAATTTTGATAATAAAAACCCACAAAACATGACCACAGAACTTTAGAGCATTAATGCCATTCACTTTATTCAGTAGGAGTGATTACCACTACTGTAAGTAAATATTCCCTTAACATTTTGCACCTTGTTTCCCCCTGTCCATATAACATGCAACTTAGGGACCTGGTCCCTTATTGTTAATTGATATTAGAAACTCAACTCAATCACTTCATTTGAATGTCCCCCTAGTTAATGTACTTGCACTCATCAATGTGCATTAGAGCATTCCCCCCTTGTCAATCTACTATATTATTTAATAGGATATCATTCCTTCTTCATCATTGCATTTAACACAATAACCTATCACCTATTTGCATTTAACATATATGCACCTACTTAGTACCTGGTCCCTTTCACATCATGAAACATACTTGGTCCCTACCATATAAAATTCAACATTCCCCATTTTGGCATCATTGAAAAGTGATAACAATAAACCAAGAGTAAAATAAGCATAAGTTAGTTAACTCATGGCCACTTGAGAAATACTAGCATAAATAACAACTTTAAAATTAAGAAGAGATAGATGAAACTTACAAATAACAGATTCATAAATTGATTCATTGATTGTTGAGAGAGATCAGTACCATTAAATCATACTAAAATAAACATAAAATTTTGATTCATGAAAGGCCACTCTAGGAATAAGAACTAGAAACTAGCACACAAAGATTAAAAAGTGACACAAGGATGATAGGACTTAGGTAGGTATCTTAGGGGAGAAGGATTTCAGCAATAACTCCATTCTAGAACTCTCTCAACATGAGCATTTAGCAATTGTTTAGTGAGGTATTTAACTTCAGAATTCAGATCATAAACCTCCTAAGTGAGTTCTGGAACCTTGACCTAGAGTTTTGCATTTTTTGTTGTAAGTTCTTCAGTAGAACTAGGTCTCTCTAAGGACAACTTCAGATTTTGCTTCTTCAAGTGCACTATCTCAACCTTATTTGCTGATAATTGGATCCTCATCTCCTTAATTAAATTCTCCTGAGTCGTAAAAATTTTTGACAATTGGGACACAGTTCCCACCTTTAATTTAATTCATTCTTTTCCACTAATATTGTCAAACTAAACTTTTGTTTGATTATTTCTTGAGTCCTTTTACTCCCAACAACTCCAGAGTGATCAGATGCTTTGTTCAGGAAGTAATCATACGACATCTCATGTCTTCCTTCCTTCTCAACAATCACTTTATTCATGTGCTCTGTCATAAGAGCCGGTAAACTTATAAGCTTAAACTTACTCAGACTTGCTATTAGAAATAAATCAACAATAGATGGAATAGTCATTTTCTCTGACCTAGGCAACAAAACCTTATCCATAAACTCATACACTAAATGCAACTCACTTGTGATAAATTTCTTTCTCACTTCAGCTATTGATGTTCCTCCTACATTAGAAGCATTCATATTGAACTCAGTTGAGGCTTGTTGCTTTACAACAATCCTCACCCCAATTACAAGCACATTTTGTATTTTCCCTAGTAACTTTTTATCCAGTTTGATTTGTTTTCCTTGCACTTTGGCAATCAAGCTTAAGACATCATCTGAGAACTCCATTGTACAATAAAATTCTCTCACTTCTTTTTCAGAAAAACATGGGATCTAGTTTCTCCAAGAGGTGTAACCATCCCTGGTGTTTCATATATTCCACCAATTCAACCATGCCTGGTTTCATATAAATCCTAGGATCAAACACTCTCCGAGGCAATACTTTTTGTGTTTTTAAAATCTCATTCCTTTGCTCTCTTGACCTAATATTTTTTTCTTCCTCCTTTCTTCTTCTTTTGAAATAACTACTTGGCTCCTTGTTTTCAACAAATTTTCTCTTCTTTGGACCTAGTCACTCAGAGAAATTCTTCTTTTTTCACAACAATATGTTTTTGCTTAATTTCTACAAGGTACCAGACCTTGAAAGGGTGGACCTACTCCTTCCTGAGACATGAATTTATTGTATTTTTTTCTCTATTGTCACTATAACATAATGATCTTAGTTTTCATCCACTCTCACTTCTACAACTTTAATATTCTCCTTTTCCATTATAATAAATTTCTTGAGTCTTCTTCTCTTGGTAGTAGAAAACTTGTTATCCTTCATAGCGTCTGCTAAAAGTTTTTTTTAGATCTCCTGGTAGAATAGGATCTAGCAACTTTTACACCAGAATTGATCACTTCCTCCTTGAGTTTATTGCCTCTTTGTTTTTTCACAGTCCGCCTCAAAGGTGGTTCATTATCATCCTTACCATTTGGAGGTGGCACAATCTCTCTATCCTTAGTAACTTTATCTTCCTTACCAACTATTTTCTCTTTACCACTAACTAAGTTTTCCTTGAGATCATATAAAAGAAGAAGAAAATTCTCAGCTACTCAGTCTACACTGCTAGAAATACCAGACCTCTTTATAGGGATTTTTTCATCACATAATTAAGCAAAAATAAGGTTTGACTCTGAGGAAGTAGGGGAACCAAGTACTTGAGGGTTTGATGATTTTCAAGTGTTTGGATTCTTCTAGGGAAGGAGAGATTTTGGATTGAGTAATTTCTTTCTCAATTGGTAAACTAAACCCTTGATTTAGATCCACTATCAAGGTCGATTCAGCTAAAATTTCAATTGTTGATGATGTTTCAATAGGGATAGACTCAATTAGGGGTTGTGGATTTTTTGGAGAGGACTCAGTAGAAAGAGTTGACATTGGTTCTTGTTGAGGACTTGAGGTGATTTCTTCTATGATATTAGGTGTTAAGGGATTAGAAGGCTCAATTTGGTATTGTTTTGATTGATTTATTGGAGCTTTATCGACTTCATGATATTTAATAGGGGTTGAAGAAGAGGTAATGTTTGCCATTTCAAGATTTTATGAGAGAAAAAGAAAGGATCAATTTAATTCAAAGAAGAAGGAAAACTAGATAAGATGGGTTGAGTCAATATTTGGAAGAGAATAGTAGAAGATAAATTTGTTTGGTGATTTAAGTGAGGTGACCGTTGTCATTAAAAATATTTTTTGAAATAACGCATCTGACTTTAATTGGGAGAGTCTTCACATTGCTTATGAATTGATGGCTTTTGCTCTGATAAGACAAGACGTGTGGCTTTTTAGATAGAATTTCATGATTATTAGAGCACGTTGTTTTGGTACTAACCTTGTGATATGGGACCAGGTCCCTCCTCTTTTTGAGAGAGTCCTTAATTTTGTACAAGTCACATATGTCCTCATCTAAAGTTGTTCCCATGGGTGTATACTTGCAAAGCTATGGTGCTGAGTTAGAAAAATATGCACCTATATTACTAAGGATACCTACCTCCTGATCATTGCCAATTTTAGGAAGAGAAACTTATTTAGGAGGTCAGATTGATTTGATCAGTCACAGCTTCAACTTATTTGTTTCATTACAACTCTTCATTCACAAAATGTCCTCAAAATGGGTCTGGGGAGCAGGTCCCAAACTTAATATTCTTTAAGTTTCCAAAATTATTTTTGCATTGCATTAAACTAGTCAGTATCTTTCAGAACCATTTTCACATTTTTAAGATCACTTTGGGAATAGGAATGCTGAGAAAACCATGAGATTTCTGAATTAAAATCATTTTTGGACTCCATTCTCAACAATATGAAGTCAGAATGTCAAGAGAATAAGAAGATCTATGACTTCAAATTGTCCTTCAAAGATAATTTTTACAGGGACCAGGTCCCTGTGAATTTTTACTAGACCCTCCTTGTTGTTTTTCTACTAGAGCTGAGGTCTGTGACTCAGATACTGGATCACCACCCCTTTCATCATTATCATCTGTACTATTTGTCTCTTGACCATTCTCATCAGCAAAGTCATATCTTTGAAAAAAATGTGATTTTAAAATTCTAAAACTCTATCATCACCTGGATTCACCATCTTTACTGACTCATTAACGATCATCTTTTCACTTTCTTCAACACAACGAGTTCCCTTTCTATTGGAAACTTTGTATGCTTAGCTTAATGAGGTTTAGCTCACAAGTCAACCATAATGACCATCACATACTTCTTTTCCCTAAACTTTAATAACGTCCCCAAAACAGGTCCCGAGACGTCACACAGTGCTCAAGACTACGAGTAGCCTTAAGCTAACCCTATAAGCCTTTTATTAATTCTGAAGCTTATTAAAAAGAAATATCGATATATAATTAAACCTAAAATGTAGAATTCTATTAGAGATAAGCTGAAATTATCTGAATATGATATCTGAAAATATTAGAGTTAAAAGTCTTAACAATCAACACTAGAAATCTGAATCATAACTAGCAGTCTGACAAGCCTCTACTACTAATAACTAGAGATCCACTGAGACAGGCCCCCAACAGACTCAAACTAACTGAAAATACTGAATCAGCTACTATAATAAGCTAGAAAATCTGAATGACTAGGTCCCCAAACTATGAGGACTCACCAACTATTAGGATGTAGATGGAGATGCTCGAAATCACTCACGCTGCTGAAACTGAGCACCTGAACCTACATTATTGGACAATGTAGCACATAGACGTATACACAGATCAGTACATATGAAATGTACTGAGAATATGGGGGATGAATGCATAAGTAATACAATATCTCTATGTTTCTATAAACTTGTAAAATAATGCATGCTAAGTATAAATGATTCACATTGGCTGGAATAACTAAATGCTAAAAATCATGCATCATGAGTGATAAAACATACTTTATAAATCTTGTGAGTCATAACACTTAGTTCTAAAAGATGTACTGGTATTCTATATTTAAATTATGTGGTCTAAGTGTAGAAAGGATTCACTTTTATATTTGTAAATTGAAAGCTGAAATCTAGTAGCTAATGTCTTATGTAAAGCAATCTTCTGAATAAAGCTGTGAGCCTTTGCACTTAGTTTCTAAAAGATTTTTTGTTATTCTTTACTCTTTTTTTGTAGGGAGGTTCTTCTAACCAACATACACTATGTGAGCTATCATAGTGTCCAATGTCTAGTTCCCTTATAGGAAAACCTCACGTTGGGGAGAGATGTTATACTCTTGCCAAGAAGTATAACCTAAAGTAAGTGATCACAACTGTAACTGTCATCCTTATAGAAATGGGAATAATCTGATACTTTGAACCTATGTTGGCTCGTAGTTGTAGGGCATGTGAACATACCCAACTCAGTGCTAAATACTAATCCCTTTAATCTGTATACTCATTCTTTAGGAAATCCACTTTTAAAACTAGTATAAGGGTTTATAATACAACCTACTTGTCTATTTGTTTACTATAATTAAAATTGTAAAGTGGATTCCATATCAAAGCTGAGACCAAAATATCAAATCTTTGTTCAAAATCTGAATATAGCTAATCATGGGATGCTTAAAAGCATAACCTTCTTGAAGTATCAATATTCAACTAGGGCTTAATAACCCATGCATCAAAATCATGTCAAATCATCATAAAAATTATTCTAAATAATGAAAATCTTAATAATTTAATTCTAAATCTGGGAAATAGTGTGATACATATAAAAAATCAAAAGTAGACATGAAATTCAACATCTAAATCACTTGTAATATCATAATGTTCAAATATCAATATTTGGGTATGAACCTTAATTTGAAATTTATGTAAATTCATGCAAAATTAACTTCAAAGACTAATGTTGGACACAAGGATAAAAGAATTATTCTTGTTGAAAACCCCACATATCTTAATTGATGAATAAATGAAGAAGCTTGAACTTTTTGTTCCTATTTGTTCCCTTGAAGATTTTTCTTGGAGTTCTTGAATTGGGAATCTTGAATTTTGGGTTATCTTGAAAAAATAATGGTGGAATTTGGGTTTCTCAAGGATTAAGATTTGAAGTTCTAGGGTTTCTTGGAGAGAAATTTGATGAATGTTGAACGTATTAGTATTAGAATAGGTTTAATCTAGAGTTTTTCACGACTTGGGGGCTTGAAAAATGACTAAATTTCCCATTAAAATATTAAGTTAAGAACTGCAATCTTGATTTTGGGCCTCAGCGCGATATGCCGCAATCGCGATGGCTTACTGGAAAAAAAGGATAATTGCCATTTTTGGCTCTGGCACGATGCGGCGTAATTGCATTGCATCACTGGAAAAGGACGAGTGCCATTTTGCACTCCACCGTAATTCCCGGTGCGACATAGGCCAATCATGGTGAGCTACTGAAAAAGGACGAGTATGAATTTTGACTTCACCGCATTGTGAGCTAATCGCAGTGCTTCACTGGAAATTGGAAAATTGCAATTCTGAACCTCAGCTCGATGCGGTTCTATCGTTGTGCTCTACTATTTTTCACTAAAATCGCCATAACTTTTCAACCGAGTTTTGGATTAAGGAAAAATTAGTATGGTTGGAATGCTAATTCAATAATTTACCATTTGGTGGGTCTAGAGATGGAAAACTCTACACATATAGAGAGTTATACATTTTTAAAGTTATCCCTTGACACAGTAGAGATAAACGAGACTAGGAAAAGTATGGGGTATTACAATATCTCTCCCTAAGGAACATTCATCCTCGAATGAGACTAGTTAAACTGAGGATACTGAGGAACTGAGGCAATATACTGGCATACATAACTGAAGCAAGACTATATGAGTGAATCTAAAGCATACGGAGCGACTGAACTAATCTGTGAATGCATAACTTGACATAAAGATAATCACATGGCTGAAACTGTGACTGGAAAAAATCTGAATTAAGGAAGACTATTACCTTAGGCTGAATCTAAGTTTTGGGAGAAGAGGGGAGGATACTTGGTACGCATGTCTACTTTTTCTCCCAAGTAGCATACTCAACGAACTGGTTTCACCTCAGAACTTTGACCAAAGGAATTCTTTGTTCCTTAGCCTACAAATCTGGTGATCAAGAATCTCTACTAGAAATTCTTCGTATGAAAGGCTATTCTGAATGTCTATGCTTTTTAGAGAAACTACAACAGCTAAATCATCCATTGACTTCTTCAATAAGGATACATGGATCACTGGGTGAACTGATGACAAGTCTGCAGGTAGCTCAATCTCATACACTACTTTCCCCACGCAATTAAAAATATTGTAGGGACCCACATATCAGGGACTAAGCTTCCCCTTTTTGCCAAATCTCTTCACCCCCTTCATGTGTAAAACCTTCAAATACACAAGATCATCTACTTCAAACTCAAGATCTTTCCTTCTTATGTTTGCATAAAATTTCTGATGACTCTAAGCTACTTTCAATCTCTCTCGAATCAAATGAACTTTCTCCATGGCTTCCAAAACCATGTATAGCCCAATCAAAGCAGCCTCACCCACTTCGAACCAACCAACTAGTGATCTACATCTCTACCCATACAGATCCTTAAACGGGTCCATCTGAATACTAGAACGGTAACTGTTATTGTAGGAAAACTTGATATATGCCTACAATATATCCACTAAGGTCTAAATGGTCCTCTCTGCCTGGCCATCTATCTGCGGGTGAAAAGCTAAACTGAGATAACCTTGGGTACCAAGACCCTTCTGAAAGGCTTTCCAAAATTGAGAGGTAAATTGAGAACCTTTATCTGAGATGATGGATAAGGGAACTCCATGCAATATAACTAACTCTCTGATATACAACTTAGCATAATCTTCAAATGTGTAGGACGTGTGAACTGGCAAGAAAAAGGCTTATTTCATCAATCTATCTACAATAACCCAAATCAAATCATGCTATATATGGAAATAAGATAATCCTGTCATAAAGTTCATGTTCACCTCTTCTCACTTCCAAGTGGGAATACCAAACTCCTAAAATATGCCACCAAGTCTTTGCTGCTCGACCTTATCCTGTTGACAAGCTGCACACTTAGCTACAAATTTTGTGATATCTTTCTTCATACCACTCTACCAATAGATTTCCTACAAATTGCGGTATATCTTGGTAGCTCCTGGATGGATAGCATAACGCACACCATGGGATTCTGCCATAGTCCACTGTCTCAAATCATCAACACATGGAACACACAATCTACTCTTGTAGCTCAATACACCATCTCCCCCTTGGGAGAAAACCTCTACGTTTTGGTCTTTAACTAAACCCTTCAGTTTGACCAAAATTAGGATCCTTATCCTACTTCTCTTTCACTTCAGAAAGAAGAGAAAATTCTGAACTACTATGAACCCAAAAATTCCCCTTAGTTGTGTGAATCAACCTCATACCCAATCTAGCTAATTGGTAAACTTCCTGAACTAATTCTCTCTTATCATTCTCTACATCAGTAACACTACCCTTAGAAAAATTACTAAGGGTATATGTCACTACCTTGGCCTTTCCTGGATGATACAACACATATCATAATCCTTTCACAATTCTAACCACATTATTTGATGAAGATTTAACTCTCTCTGAGTGAACACATATTGCAGGCTTTTGTAATTCATAAACATATCAACATGAAACCCATAAAGATAGTGCCTCCACATATTTAATGCTAAAGCAACAGTATCTAACTCTAGATCATGGGTAGGGAAGTTTTTTGTGAGGCTTAAGTTGTCTAGAGGCATAGGCTATAACCTTACCTCTCTACATCAACAAACCCATCTGTATCATCAGGTAGCAATAAAACTAGGACTGAAGTGAGTAGAGTCTTCAACTCCGGAAAACTCTTTTCACAAGAATTTGACCACTTAAACTTAACTTTATTCAAAGTTAATCTAGACATAGGGGATACGATAGAAGAAAATCGATCAACAAAATGCCTATAATAGACAGCTAAACTAAGAAACATCTGATGTCTAATGGAGAGATGTGTCTAGGATAATTTCTTACTACTTCTATCTTTTGGGGATCAACTCTAATGCCATCATTGTAAACAATATGACCAAAGAAATCTACAAATCTTTTCCAAAATTTACATTTGTTGAATTTGGTGAACAACTGGTGATCTCTAAGGGTTTGCAACATAATTCTAAGATGGTCTGCATGATCATCCTCACTACGAGAATAGACAAGAATTTGATTGATAAAAACTATCAAAGACATGTCCAAATATAGTTTGAACACTCTGTTCATCAAGTCAACGAAGGCTGCTGGGGCATTTATCAACTTGAAGGACATGACAAAAAACTTAAAACGACTATAACAGATTTTGAAAGCTGTCTTTGGAATATCACATTCCCTTACTCTAAGCTAATGATAGCCAGATCTAAGATCTATCTTTGAGAAGTAACTTACACCTTGGATTTGGTTGAATAAGTCATCAATTCTAGGAAGATGATATTCTTTTTATTATGACTTTATTCAGCTGACGATAGTAAATGCACATTCGCAAAGAACCATCTTTCTTTCTCATGAATAGAATGGGAACTCCCCATGGAGAGATACTAGGCCTTATTAAACCTTTATCTAAGAGATCTTTAAGCTACTTTTTTGTTTCTTTAAGCTCGAATGGAGCCATTCGATATGGAGGGATGGAGATGGGTTGAGTATCGGGAAAAGGGTCAATACCAAATTCTATTTCCTTAGTGGGAGGTACCCCTGGAAAATATTTGGGAAAAACTTTAGGAAACTCATTGACTACATAGACTGACTGGACTGTTAGATCCTCAGAATTAGTGTCTTTGACTCGAACTAGATGATAGATACACCCTTTTCATATCAACTTTCTATCTTTAAGATAGGATATGAAATGAATCTTGGGAAATACTGAATTACCTTCCAACTCAAAGACTGGCTCCTCTAGAAACTAAAACTTCACCACTCGGGTGTGACAATCTATAGATACATAACAAGAATGGAGCTAATCCATTCCCAGAATAATTCAAAGTTGACCAAATCTATCTTTATTAAGTTTACTAACATGATCTTATGAAGAACAGCGATAGGAAACTTTCCATAGACTCGTTCGGCAAAAACTAACTCACCTATTGGGATAGAAACTAGGTAGGGCTTAGGAAGCTTTTTAGGTCCCACTTCAAAATTTATTGCAACTAGAGAGGTCACATAAGAGAGATTTGTACCTGGATCTAACAACAAATAACCATCAAGATGAAGGAAACGAAGCATACCAATAATAACATCTAGTGAACTCTCCTGCTCCTGAAGGGATGGTAAAGTATAAAACCAATTTTCGCATTGACCATCACCAGTACTAGATGATGCGCCCTGAGGAGGGATTGGGTGACCTAGAGGAGCTGGTGTGCTAGTAGCCTGAGTCTTGAGATGAACATCCTTATTTCCGTACTTAGCATGCAGACACTCTTTGATTCCATAACCCAATGTACCACAACCATAACAAACTTTCTGTCCCAATAAAACACTTACCAAGATGACTCTTACCACACTTAGAACATGGAGGATAACTGGGTTTTCCACTCACACTATACATAGATTTAGACATGAAAAATGCATACTAAAATCATAGATAATAGAAAAAGGTACCCTATGCAGCTTAACAATCTCCTGAGATATAACTTTTCATAATCATCCTCCGAGAAGGTAGTCCTTAATGGAAAGAAATGGGTAGACTTTGTCATCCTATCCATGATAACCTAAATCAAATCATATTGATTCTGAGATCAAGGAAGATCGGTAATGAAATACATATTGATTACCACCCATTTCCATTTGAGTAAAACAATTTCTTGATACAACTGACCCGATCTCATGTGCTCAACTTTAACTTGTTGACACACCAAGCACTTTTCCATAAAATCAGCCACATCCCTTTTTTTACCTCCACCAATACATCTGCATGAGATCATGATACATTTTTATTGAGTTAGGATGTACAACATAGTGCGATTCATGTACCTCATCCAAGATGCTTCGCCGTAAACCATTGATATCAGGCTTGCACAACCTCCCTGGGTACCATAAAGTACCGTCGCAACTAATCTCAAACACCATTACCTTCTGCATACCCATATTACTTTTGACTTTCATTAAGATCGGATCTAGCACTTGTTTCTACTTAATCTTTGCACCAAGATATGATCAAACCACTTCCTATACCATCACCCTACCTTCCTCGGAGTTCAAAAGATAAACTCCAAGATTTTCCAAGCGGTGAATATCCTTTACCAATTCCTTCTTTCCTTCCTCTATATGAGCCAAACTCCCTATGGATAACCTGCTAAGAGCATTAGCAACCATGTTAGCCTTGACTGGGTGATAGTGAACACTCATGTCATAGCCTTTGAAAAGCTCCAACCATCTTATTTTCCTTAAATTTAGCTCCTTCTGAGTGAAAACATACTATCAACTCTTATGATCAGTAAAGATGTCTACATGCACTACGTATAGATAATGCCGCCAGATTGTTAAAGCAAAAACCATGACCAACAACTCCAAATCATGAGTAGGATAATTCCTTTCATGCACCTTCATTTGCATAGAAACATTGGTAATCACCTTCCCATGTTGCATCAGGACACAACCAAGTCCCACTCTAGATACATCATAATAGACCACAAACCCCTCACTGCCTTCAAGCAAAGTCAAAACTGGTGCCAAAGTTAGCGTATCTTTCAACTTCTCAAAAATCCCCTTAAAAGCATCTGACCAAGAAAATTTTACCTTTCTCTGAGTCAAATTAGTAAAAAGAGCATCTATCATTGAAAATAACTCCTCAGATCACCGATAATACCCAGTCAAAGCCAAGAAGCTCAGAATGTTAGTTGGAGTTGTATGTCTAGGCCACCTTTTAACCACAACCACCTTTTGCGAATCCACCATGATCCCCTGGCTAGAAATAATATGACCAAGAAAAGTCACAACCTTCAACCAAAAGTCACACTTGGAGAACTTGGCATACAACTGTTGTTCCTTTAAGGTTTGCAATACCATACAGAGATGATCAACATGATCCTCCTCACTTTTGGAATAAACTTGAATGTAATTGATAAACACATTGACAAAGAGATCTAAGAACTGCCTAAAAACCCTGTCCATCAAGTCCATAAATGCCACCGGAGTATTAGTCAAACCAAATGACATCACAAAGAATTCAAAGAATCCACACTGAGTATGAAAAGATGTATTAGGGATATCCTCCTCTCTAATCTTAAGCTGATGATCGGAGATAGTCCCAACTTCTCTGATACCAACTTTACATGACCCAACCTGGGGCCTTGTCGTAATGGGTGTCCCAACTCTGATCGGGACTAGACACCACCCACGTTACCGAACCCAACCTCCATCTGCCTACCCTAAGTTGGCTAAATTTTAAATATATAACAAGCTAGCATAACTAGACAAGGACTCACTTTGGGATAGGTCTATTACTCGACCAACCCTACTAAGTCATCCTATCCACCAAACCATACAAACTAAACCACCAAGCCAAACCAAGGGCCATAAACTAGGCCATGGCCAAAGGATATCCAAAACATAATATGATTAATCCAAAAATAAAATAAGGAGGAACAGTGAGAAATTTTATCTAATAATTTCATCCCCAATACCAATGCCAATATTAAGGGTGACACTAATACTGATCCCGCCCATACCAACCCATATTATTATAAACAAAGACTCTAACCAAAAGAATACCAAAATATTATTAGAAGATGACCCTTAATACTAGTTTCCACCCACAAACAGATGGACAAGAATAATGGTCCATTTAGACTCTAAAGAATATGCTTTGGGCTTGTGTAATTAACTTTGGTTGTAGTTGGGTTGACCACTTACCTCTTGTAGAGTTTGCACACAACAATAGCTATCACTCTAGCATTGGTATGGCTCTGTTTATGGTATTATATGGTAGGAGGTGTAGATCTCCTATTGGGTGGTTCAAAGTTGGTGAGGCAAGGTTGTTCATTCATGATTAAAATCATCATCCTATGGAGAAGTTGAAGGTGATTCAGGATAGGATTAAAACTTCCCAAAGTCACAAAAATTCCTATGTGGACGTAAGGCAAAGAGAGTTGGAGTCTGATGTGGGTGATTGGGTGTTCTGAAAGGTATCTCTCATGAAAGGAGTGATAAATTTGGGAAAGTAGGGAAAGCTCAGACCCTATTTTATTGGTCTTCAAATTAATTTTCAAAAGAGTAGGGAACATTGCATATGAGTTGGAGTTGTCTTCAAGTTTAGGTTCTATTCACCCTGTGTTTAATGTGTCCATGTTAAGGAAATGCGTGGGTGAACTTTCATTGGTGGTGTCTATTGAGAATGTTGTTGTCTTAGATTCCCAATCTTACGAAGAGGTCCTGGTGGAGATCTTGTACCGATAAGTTTTTAGTTTACGGACTAAAAATATATCTTTGGTAAAGGTCCTTTGGAGGAACCATAAAGTGGAAGAAGCCACTTGGGAGGCGGAAGATGATATGAAGGCTAAGTACCCATTTCAATTTCATGTGACAGATGAAGATGCTAGAGGTATGAATTTCGTTCTTTTTTGTTATTATCCAGATTTATCCTTTGATTCTAGTTCATTGTTATTATTCTAGTGCGAAATGTGTCCTAGATCTTCATTCTAGGATGAATGATCCCAAGGGGGTATAATGTAACACCCTCAAATTTTGGGTATTTCATTTTTGGCCTTCCCATGCTTGAAATATCAATTTTTGACTCAAATAGTGTTTAGATATGTAAAAAAAGGTAACTCGGGAGATTTTTGAAGTTTTCGAACAGGTTTTGGGGTATTTTTGGGTCACAGAGTCAGTAAGCCTCTATGATAGCCCCACGACGAGGAAGATAGTTACCGTGATGAGTTCCACGATGCAAACCTGTATATTTTTGAAGTTGTGTTGTTTAATTAAAATGGGAAGAAGGTATTAAGGTTCTTTCACCCATACGCGACTTTAAAAACATACAAGGACCAATTCACATTAGTTTTTTAATACACAAAGGTCATTATTCACTCTTAAACAACCTTTCTCAAAAACACCTTTTTAACTCTAGGCTATGGTTCAAGGAGGTGATCATCCAAGGTCCTAGGGGTGTGGTATTTTTCAAACTTCTTGGATATTAAGGCATGTATCTATTTCCCTTGAAATTATATTTTCTTATTAGCTTAAATTGATTATTATGGAATGGTTTTTATGTGATTTTTGAAATAGTTGAGGAATTTTAACCTGGTTGGTCGTTAAATTGATATTCCATGGTTTATTATGCAAAATTCATGTTGTATTAATGTTTATGAACATTGTGGGATACATGGGAATGATAATTAAATGGAGGTGTCATGGTTAATCCCTAATTTGATTATTTTTCCTTGATATATGATTTTGAAATAGTATGCCCTAAACCTGTTTGTGAAATTATCAATGAATGTGGGGGTACAATGGAATCCCCTAAGATAATGATTTATGAAAACCTTATGGGGTACAATGGAATCTCCCAAGTGATTTTAATAGAGTATGCGACTTATGAAGAAATCCCCTAAATTTGGGATAATGACATTACCTACAAGCTATAGGCGGTATGACGATACCAATTAATAATGCCTAATTAATTAACACCTGGAATCGGTGGATCGTTTATGTATAAAATATTTTAATTGGTCATTAATGGGGGTTGTGTTAGTTATCCGTGAAGGTGTGAGTCCGAAGGACTGACACTGGAAGATCATGTTAGCCAATGTGAGGGCCGATTTTAGTGATCTGTGCTTGCGGGATATGAGGGAATCCCCCAATTGTAAATATGTACATATGTATCATGGAGGGCGAAGGGTACATCAAAATTCCCAACCTTCTATATATCTTCAGTTTGTGCGGCTAATACATAGTGGGTCCCGTTCAGGGGGTGATGCTGGACCCATATAGCCCGTGGGTTGATTTTTTTATGGTCAAGCTACACAATCAATGCTAAAGTTGTAAACGTTTATGTTAAGCCTTTTTGTCTATCCGGGCATGGGGGGTGTGTGTGTGTGTGTATATATGTATTTGCATATGGTTATGCACAATGGATTTTGACTTATTTGAATTATTATTCATGGAATTATTTTTTCCCCTATATTTGAGTTACGTGCTAGCTCTCCAACCACTAACCGTCTTCAGATGTTGTATCCCCACGTGATGTAGGAACTGGCCATACTTCTACTCATTCTGCACAGTGATCAGGTGTTTGGGGTTGGTTCATGAGTTGAGCTTCCATCCTTCAAAAGACGTCATTTCATATTTGGTTTCTTATGTCAAAGACTTTATCTCCTCATAAAAAACCCCAACATTTTTTTCTCTTACTTCATAAAATTAAACTAGTATCTATCAAATTGAATTCAGCCCAAAAAAAAAGTCATAACTTGGTGCTATTCTATGATGGATTATTATTGCACTGGTCTTTCTGATGCAGAGAAAAACTCAGATTACAATATAGTCATAAATCAGTCATCACACAAGTAAAATCGATAATAAAAAGTCAAGAGAATAAAAAGTCAAAAGAAACACAGAAGACCATAGATTCTTCCAACACACTTATAGATTGAAGGTTTGACCTTAATTATTCGTTACTGACTGATCGAATTTCTTTTTATTTGTCAATATGTCTTAGAACTTAGAACCTTCATCGTCATCTCTTCTTATTTATAGGAAGGAGCTGCAAATTTTCCTGATTCCAAATCAAAGTTTGGTTCTTCAGCAGGATATTTTGAGCAACGGATTAAGGAATTGATAAGGACAACATGCAGAGGTCCCATGAGGAGCAATGTAACTTGAGGATTCAGATATCTTTAATATATTAAAAGTGTGAACATCCTTAGAAAAATGATTTGAACTTTTTACCCTTCATTAAAACACTCTCCTTTAGACAAAATCGTCTTTTTACTATTTTTTAAAATTATAATTATGCATAAATACTAATAATATTTACTTTTGAAAAAAATAAAAAATCACCATTATTAAAAGAGTCCTAATTATAGTAAACTGTACAACTTGTTTGAAATAGAATTCAACATATACACTAAAATAATAAATTTATTTTATTTTTGGGGAAAAAAACTTAGAATATACTTATTGTATGGTGAAAGTTGAATTTCAACTCTTAATTAGAATTGCAATGCTGTTTAATTTTCATGAACTTTTCATATAATACACACGGCCAAAGGTGAAGTCCCTTAATTTTTGAAACTCAATCCAATTTCAAATTGGACTTTAACGCAATAAACTCATCCAATTTTAATTTGGATTCAAGTTCTTATAAATATTTTACTTATATATAATAATAATCAAATAAAAATAATTTGAGAAAAATAGTGAAAAGATGATTTTGTCTATTGTAAAAAATTTTAATGAAGGGCAAATAATTCAAACTTGAATTCAACGTGTGTGTATATATATATATATTTTTTTTCTACTTCTACTATTTTTTCTTTTTTTGTATTTTCAGCGGAGACTGGAGCTTTGCAATCATTATCATATTATTTTATTGTAGTTTACAGATTGTATATATATATTATTTTATTGTAGTTTACAGACTGTAGTTTATATATATATATCTTTTTCTACTTCTATTTTTTTCTATTTTTGTATTTTCAGCGGAGACTGGAGTTTTGCAATCATTATCATATTGTTTTATTGTAGTTTACAGATTGTAGATGAATGTCGGTTGTCTTTGAAGAATTTTTTATGTAAAGGTTAGTTTTAATTGCATTGTTTTGATATCTTTATTATTGTATTGTTTTAATTTAATTTATAGTACTCGATGAATGTCGGTCGGCTTTGAAGATTTTTTTTAGGTAAAGGTTAAGTTTAACTGTATTGTTTTAATATCTCTATTAGTGTATTATTTTGTGGTAGTTTACAGGTTGTAGATGAATGTTGATCAGCTTTGAGAAATTTTTGTGTGTAAAAGTTATGTTTAATTATATTGTTTGATATCTCTTTTATTGTATTGTTTTGTTAGGTAAAACTTTTTAGGTAAAGATTAGATAAAGATTAGGTTTAATTGTATTGTTTTCATATCTCTATCATTATATTGTTTTGTTATAGTTTACAGGTTTTAGATGAATGTCAATCGGCTTTGAGAATTTTTTTGGTAAAAGTTAGATTTAATTAAATAAATTCTCCATCTTTACATTAACATTTGAATTCATTAAAGTGAGATACACGCGCAAAGCGTGTACACTTAAAACTAGTTATATGAAATGGCTAAAGGAAGAAGACGATGGTTCTAGAACGGTGAAAAAAAGTAATTTTTATTAGCGTGAAATTACTTTTTTGCCTTTGGTCGTTCTTCTACTCCCTCTTCTATATAGTAGAAATAGAAATACAAGAGAGTTGGACCATCTCAATTTCTGCGTATTGTTAGGGGGTCGTTGAGTTTGCTAATTGGATTAGAAAAATTAAAAAAAAAAAATTAAATCTGAAACTAAACGGATTATTCAGGGTCAAATAGGTTAACTTTTTGAGGCAAGATATATAATCAATGTGCTATTTTCTTTATTTAAAAAACAGAATCTACATCTTTGAATGCCCATGAAAAAATGACGTCTTACAAATTTCAAAAGTGAAGTTCTTGCTATTACTTGTCATCTTTACAAATTTATGGGTCCATATTTAAATGACAAAAGATATTATTTTGTCAAGTCAATTTTTTTTATATTACAAATTTGATTGAGTGATTTTATAGGAGAAAAATCTTAAGTTGAGTAACCTTATTGATATAAAACAATGTTCAATGACTTTACTAGATAAATTTTCAAAATTGAGTGATCTTTTGAGCTATTTACTCGATTATTATACACAAAATTTTATCCCCTAATCGTACTTGGTTGTGACCGTCTCTCCGCTACATTCTTAGGTCTCTAATGCACACATATTAAAAGCAAATACAAAATTAGAAATTCAGTGTTTCACTAAAATTTGTTAGCGTGTAATATAAAATTCCTAACTAATCATAAATTTACACAAGCTCTTTGTATATAAATTTTGCTTTAATCGTAAATTTGGATAACCAACCTCGAAGTTGGATCCAAATGTCTGTTGGTTCTGTAATTTTGCAGGCTGTAGCATAAAACATATTTTTAATTTCTTGAGAAGAAATGCTTTAGATTGTTGAAGATCCAAAAGGCAGCAATTTTGTAGTGCTTAGCAGAAATCCCACTGAGAAAGAAATCTCAAACAAAAAGGGCTACATAGAAGTCAATTCCATCGAATGACTCATTAAATATGGCCAATACTCAATAGGACACATTACCAGCAAATCGATTATTCTGATTTTATGAGTTTTGGCACACAATCCACATGTAATAATACTGTGTCCCATTTTATTTGATACACAGTTAGAGGTGTCAAAATAAAATCAAATTGAACTGACCCACTCAATCCGCTCAATAGTTAATGGATTGGGTTCAAGATAATTTATTATTGGTAAAATTTCAATTCATTTTAAAATTGGGTTCAAATAAACCCAATTCAATCTCCACTTCAATTTGTTTAATAGAAAAATAATTTTCTTAATGAAATTAGAAAAAAAAAGCAATAATACGTTCTCCAACTCTCAAAATAACTCACGTCACCTCACCCTAACCCCACTACAACCCCAGCTTACCCCGCCCTATTCTGCCTCCATTAAATATATTATTTTTATTTCTTATAAAGTTTTTATAAATATTTTCCCCCACCCACCTCATTCCCATCCCCCCTCCTACCCCGAACCCTCACCCCTACCTCCACCCTGAAAATCTTTCCTTAACTCACGATCAAAATTCTACCCTCCCCCTTCACCACATTCCCTACCCCTCCCTATAAAGATATTTTTTTAAAGAAATATTTTTTAAAAATAAATAAATAATTTTTTTTATGAAAAGAAATTTTCCCAACCCCCATCTACCCCTACCCCCGCACCCCTATACGACAATATCCCACCCCCCAAGAAATATAGTTTTTTTAAAAAGTTAAATTTTCTTTTTAAAATAAAATAAAATAAAATAAAAATTCTTACCTCAACCCCATCTTAACCCCCTACCCCCTACCTCTCTCCAAAAAATGAATTCCTATCTTTTGAAAAATATTCTTACCCCGCCTTCACCCCTACCCCTACCCCTACCCCACCCCCACTCTCTACCCACTCATCAAACTTCTCAATCCCATTCAAATTTATTTTCTTGAGTTGGGTTTATAAGGGGTAAATATCAATATGTTAATATATTTTGTAAAAATTACGTATATACACAAGGTAACTTTACCTTATTACATAAAATTTCATATTACAAATGAAATTACAAAAATCCCAAAGTAATTACTTAAATCCCTTAATTTTACTCTTTTTTTCTCATTCCCCTCATACATATCAAAATATCATTTTTTGCTCCTTTTTTTGTGCACCGATTTTTGCTTCATAGCTGTGCTTCTTTATTTACGCCTACAATCAAGCTAACATGATCTGAGGCATTTCAAATTGTTCAATTATCAATCATTAACTAATCATTAACTGAACAAAGTTCGTCTTCTTCATTTAATTTTAAGAATTTTTTTTTCAACTTTACCAAATTAAATTTGAATTCGATTTTTTCTTTGTTTCGTGTATGTAATTATCAAAGTATTCGATTTTGTAATTCAATGACATTGTGAGAGTTGAAAAATTAAATTTTAGGGTGTGTTTGGTATGAAGGAAAATTGAATTTCCAGAATTTCCAGCAAGAACATTGAAAATTGAATCAAGAAGATAATGAATCCTACCGTGTCAAGAAGAGCCCCAAGGAGATCACCAAAGGTAACCTCCACTACAGTTGATTCTGGATCCGAATCCAAATCTATTATGACTTTGGGCGTTGGGACAGTCTCTTGGGAACTTCCATCCTGATTCCTAAGTCTCATGAATCAAAAACAAATATTCAGACAACAAAATGAGGGGAACAAGTTATTTCATTAAGTTAAGGCAGTATACATTAGATACCTCAACAGCTGCAGCTGAGGATGTGAAATGGTTGTATGAGGTTGTCTTTTATTTATTTTGACAGTATGATTCTATGTATAAGATTTTATTATACTTGTAATAACACTATATTATTAATTGTATAAGGTTTACACATATATGAAGTTGTTGCATCAGGTTGCATTTTTTTTGTTTTGTTTTTTTGCTTATATGTATAAGATTTCATTATACATTGGTTCAGATTACGTACTGATTTATATAAGGTTCACACATACATGTGAAACTGTTGTATCAGGTTGCATTTTTTTTGTTTTGGCTTTATACTTCTATGTATAAGAATTCATTATACATTTGTTCAGATTATGTATTGATTTGTATAAGGTGTACACATACATGTGAAACTATATAAGATTATATTAAGATAAGCTTGGTCATTGCACTCAACTTTTCAATCAACACCCATTTAATGTTGACTATGTGCAAAACATACACCAACAAACATCTGCTAGTCTGTAAGTGCTCGTTTTTTTTTTTTACTTTATAAGATGTATAAACATGTAATAATATTTTTAACTGCTTGTTAAATAATAATATTATTTTAAATTCAGGGACTGTGTCATTTTTGTTGCTGTATATACAGAAATATTAAGTGAAGGACTGAAAGTGTCTTTAATTAGGTTTGACACACAAGACTAACGACTACGCTACGCATCTTTACTCTGAAATTATGGAGTTAGAAAGGCAATTGAAAGATACATAAGTGATAATGACGATCCTCTGCGTCCAAACAATATCTATGTTCCGACAATTGATAAAACTACCATAGTCACTTTAGAGTAGCACAGTTCTTAAACGTTCAGCGTGAAAATATTTATATTATTCTTTTATGTATTGGAGGTTAAATAATTACAACAATTGTGAGTCTTTGATGTTGGTGATGATTATACTTTTTGTTGCTCTATTGGACTGCTTATACATACATATGTTATGTATTTTTAGCAACATCGTTTAATAGGTCATGTTTCTGTTTAATTAAGTTTTTTGCAATGATATTTGCTATGATTTTCTCATACTTTTCAATATATTGCTATGGTATTTCTCATGAACTTATATTGTTTAATTCGGGTTCATGAACTTAAAAATATATTGCTATGGCATTTCTCATATCTTTCATTATAAAAAATGAATTACACTAACTAATTTATAAAAGATTATATAATAACATTACAAATTACTTCTGTCAATATACAGTGAATTACATGTATAAAGAACCCCCATTCTTAAATATTAATATTGTCATAATTGAAAAAAGCAGTACACTTAAACAACTATGTATGAAACATCTTATACATTAAGTAATAATACTATATATTATCTATACCATTATAGAATGAAATACATGTATAATGCTTCCTCATACATTGTAATTTATAACGCTACGTGTAAATAAATTTTGTACTGATCTCATTATAGATTTGTTCAGACTATGTACTGATTTCATTATATATTTGTTCAGATTATATTATTATTAGTATAAAGTTTGCACATATATGTAAAAATATTTTATGAGGTTGTCTTTTATTTGTTTTGGTTGTATGCTATTAGGTATAAGTTTTATTATACATGTATTAACATTGCAATACAATTGTATAAGGTTTACACATACGTGTAAAACTGTTGTATCAGTTTGTATTTTTTTTTTATTTTGACTTTCAGCTTCTATGTATAAGATGTCATTATATATTTGTTCAGATTATGTACTGATTTGAAATATTATAGATAGAAGCATATTGCCAAAACAAATAAAAGACAACCTCATACAACAGGTAAACATGTATGTGTAAACCTTATACAAGTAATAATATAATGCATCCCCATACATTAAAATTAATATCGCTACTTTTAAACAAATTTTATTATATATGCAAGCAGATATGTATGAGTCAGCTTATACATAAGTATGCACGATAGTTTAATCTTAACACTTAACCAAACAATTATCATATTTCATACCTCGAATATTTTAAATAATTTTTTAAGTATAATATAGGTACTATAATACATTTCATATGTGATTATAATACAGGTACTTTTCATCATTCATACTGAGTATATAATGAAATACAATTAGAATCAATTCTCAAAACCAAAGGTATGAAATTTGAATTCCGCAACATATGTTAAAACTAGTAACTCCGTCAAAGGTATATACCATAATACTGCAAATCATAATTATTCAATCAAAATAAAAATACGAAATACCAATTACAAACTATAAATTAGAAATGAACCAAAAATAACAATTTCAAATAAAATCATAACAGTTTTCCAGATTGTTTGCAGGTATACTGTAAACTGGTTATTAAAAAAAAAAGGGGTCATCATTTTGATAATGAAATTATCTTGTTCACGTTTCATTTGAAAAAAAATTGCAGGTACGTCAGTTGTGACCTGCACGTCGGAGACGAATTACCTTCAACGATGTACTTTAATTCAATTTCTTTTGACCTTCATCGATAATTAACTTCGTGGCAATCATCGAGATCAATTTCAAGAATGTTACACTTTCTGAAACAACACCATCACTTTTGTATTGTTCATAAAGAATTTTGGACTATCAAATACCTGAATGACGCAACAATATTGATTTTTTTAGAGAAATGAAGAAAGCAGATGTCGACCTTTTTTTTTTTACCAGATCGTGTTGCAATAAAAAAAAAATTAATTGTGATGTCTAAGATATTTTTTGAATTTGAATTTCAGTTACTATATTTAATCATACACCATATAATGATAGGTACTTAATGACGTTAATTAAGAAAGAAAAAGACAGTATTTGATTTGTCTTTCCATAAATATAGACTAATCAATTTTCTCATACATTCCAACAATATATGAGTCCACCGAATGTATAAATATATTACTCAAAATCGGGAAAGAGAAAGTCAGCCAAAATTTTAAGTAAATACTTTCATTAGAGGAGATTTATGTGGTTTATACATATTTTTTAGACGAAGCAGATCAAATTAGGCGAGTCAAGACCCAACTCGTTTTTTACTCATTTCAACCCAAAGTGAATTTGAGTGGGTCATGACCCAACTCGATATTCAATCCAATCCAACCTAACCCATTTATTATTTTCAATCTCAACCCAACCCGCCCATTTGACACCCATCATACACTCACTCCGTGTAAAGTGGCGGAGAACTTATATAGCTTCCATAAGAGTCACTGGACCTCCTCTTTTCCCACTTTATCAAGCAAAGCATTTCATTCTCTGCAGAAAAGTACAAACTTAAGAAATTCAAATTACATATCTAAACAAAACTTCAACCTTCATCTCAAATAATTTGATATCATGATATCATATTGCAAGTCCGAACGGGGCCTTAAAAAATAACAAGTGCATATTTACACATACAAATTATACTAGCTAAAGTTGGTATAAAGACAAAAAAGAAGGTAATTTTAAATTTTCAATTGCGGGTTTTTGTTCGACTATAGTGTAGTAAAATTCCCATCTTAAACGCCTATGATTAAAATTTGCCCCATCGATTAGTCTTTATATATGAAGTTTGCTTTAATCATAAATTTACGCAACCAACCTCGAATTTAGATCCAAATGCCTGTTCGTTCTTTGATTTTGCAACTTTTTTTAATTATTTTCTGAGACGAAATGCTTTAAATTATTGAAGATCCGGAAAGTAGCAAAATTATTCTATAGTTTGGTATTTAAAATTACGGTGCTTAGCGGAGATGTCAAATTAATGGGAGCGGCTCTCACTAAGAATGAAATCTCAAAACAAAAAGGGCTAGGTAGAAGTCAATTTCATTGAATACAACAACATACCCAGTTATCCACAAGTGGGGTCCAAAGAGGGAGGGGGTGTACACGGACCTTACACATACCTTTGTGGGGGGTAGTGTGAGGGTAGAGAACTTGTTTTCAATAGATCCTATACTTCATAACAGGTATGACTAGTAATAATTAAAAAAGAAAAAAGTGAATTTCATGAATGAAGTATTAAATATGGTCAATAATCAATAGGACACATTTCTAACATACTGACTGTTCTAATTTCATGAGTTTCGGCGCACAATCCACATGTAATAATACTCCCTCCATCATTTTATGTGATATGCTCACTCCATATAAATAGGTAGAGAATGTATATAGCTTCCATAACAGTGGACTCCTTTTTTCCCACTTGATCAAGGAAAGCATTTCATCCTCTACAGAAAAGAATTGTTTATGGTTGGTTGAATGAACATCAAGGTTTCTCTGTGTAATATAGTACAGATTATATTATGAGAACTTTACCTGTCTTTCTATTTCAACAGAAGCTGCAGAAAGTCTTCTTTTCAGCAACGACCTCTCTTCTTCACAAGTTTCCATCTTGGTGTCTAAAGCAATAAGAAAGAACATATGCAGACATAAGATGGAAGAGATACAAATTACAAGGTAAGAACCTTCATAAGAAAGCATGACCGTTGCACTAACCAACATTCATTTGATCTATAACCACAGACAAGAGAGGATGTAAACAACAAATTGTCAAAGTCACCGTATTCGATTCTCCCTAAAAGCATACCGTTCTCCATTGCTTTCATGGAATGCCTTTCTTATTTTGAAATTTTTGTTATACCATTTTGGGGAGCAAACAAATAACCTAGATCTCCTTGGTAGATCATGCCTACTTCTGCCAAGAATAGCATCTTTCAGGTGAATATAACTAAAATATTCCCCTAGAAAAGCTTAAAGATCAATTAGTTCACTCATTGAATTAGCCAATCTTATACTCGCAAAGAATAGCATCGGTTTCAGGTTAATATAACTTTAAAAATATTCACTTAGAAAGGCTTAAAGAACAATAGTTCACTCATTGAATTCACCAATACTATACTCCAGTCTCAAATTATGCTTTTGAGACCAAATGAAGTCCTGTTATCTACAGTGAGGACCTCCAGAATCAGTCTATGTGCCCTTTTCCCACTTGTCAGGAGTGGCAAATGCCATAGAGGTCCATCTAGTCCTTTCAAATAGTTGAAAACAACGGTCCGAAATCCCAATCCGTAACGAGTTGTCTAAATTAAAAGATACCAGTGCTTGGACTTTGTGAGCCAAAAGAACTCCGCCTTGACCAGAAAAAAAGGTGAGTCAGTCCCTTGCCTAAATAGGCAAGCTCTATGTTCTTGGCATAGTATGTCTTCTGAGATGAGCACTTTCAGATCTATTTTCAGAGAGAACTATCCATCTACACTGAGTAACTATAAAATTCATGCATGCATGCACACTCTCGGCATGCAAATTTTTTAAATGCATGAGGTGTAATACCATGGCTATGTAGGTATTGTGGTTTCAGCAGGCGTAAGTTACATATCAAGTAATGATATAGATATTGAAAGAACTAAAAACAAGGGTGAGAAATTATAAGTTATAACATTGTCTTACCATAATAATATGTTGAATGAATTGTGATGCGTTCAGTTGGCTGAATAATGACAAAAAACTATTCAGTAAAATGACAAGAATTAATCTGGAAGAAACTGCCCAAAGATTAGATGAAGAAAATAATATTACTTAAAAACAAAAAGAAAAAGCAGAGAAAATGAAAGAGCATACAGAAAGAGTATATTTTATGGTGCCAGATACATCAGTATAGAAAATTTTCCAAAAGCTTAGTTGCAGTATCATTTACCTCCTTTCATAAACTAGAGACAACAACTAACTAATTTGTCAGCATCTTCTGCAAGATTAACATGGCAAAACATAAATGGAGAGGCCAGACCACTAATTTGGTCCACAAAGTAATGCTTAAACTTTGAATTGGTCCTTAAAAATTGATGTGTCAATTACATCTTCAATGTTTGAGATTGGTTATGGAGAAGACAAGGAACAACTAAACTAATGGCAGAAACGGAAAAAGATCCTCAAATGCAAAAAGAAATATGAAAAATACAGTACATAATAACGAATTAACGATGATGCTGGTCTGTGTACACCATCTTACTAGAACCACCATCCTCCAACTCCCTACTGCTGCATCCCACCACTCAACTTCCTTTCCTCAGCCAACTTCTCCTAACCTTCACCGCTGCAGCACACACACACGCACACACAGCGTTTACAATGCTACTTCCCACTTCCTTAACCCATCACACCCTCCTTTGCTACAGTCCTGGTAGCTGCGACCACTCACTGATGATTTCCTCAGCCTCCATTCTTCTTCTTCTTCCCTGCAACTCTTTAACCATAACAATTCCGTCTCTGCACTCCGACCCGAGTCTCCTTCTCTCCCACCTAGCACCTTCACCTCACAGATAGCTCCTTATTCTTCCGATACAAACTCCCTTCCATTCTACCTTCATAGTTAACTTGGAAATTTCACTGTGCTGGTTGAAGCGATATTCCATCTTTTCCCTTAGTTTTGGCATGTGAAAGCACATTTACCACAGCATCAAAGTAAAGGACCTCTTAGGAAACAATCTCATAAATGATGGATGCAGCTTATGCTTACTGGATGTTGTTTGGGAAACTTAAAGGACCAACTCTTCTATGTACCAAGTATATGGACAATCATGACATAATAAAATGAAGATGTTTTTAAACTTTTAAACCATATCTACGAATTTAAACCAAAATCTACAGCACACCTCCTAGGTCCAATCATTGCATGATCAACCAACAAACAAATGCTTATGTTCCAACTTCCTCCCCTGAGTAGATTTGTGAAAATATGATGTGCAGAAAGTTTTGCTTGTCAAGTGAGACAGAAAGTACTAGGCTTCAAAAGGATCAAGTTCATAAAAATATAGCTTCTAGAATAGTCAAGATACCTTTCATAAGATACTTTTTTCAGGCAAAGTAGATAATTTCCTTCCAAATGAAAATAATCAAAAGAAAGTAATAGAACCAGAAATAGAAATAATACCATTACGAAGATCCCCTCACGTCTAGTAGGTAACTGCTCAAGCTTTGTCAGTGTTTCATCTCCTTTTGTAACTTTCCCAAATATTGTATACTGAATTATTTGACAAAAATGAGAAAAGATGTAAGATTCCCAATAACAAAGAGAAAATCTCTCTCGATACACTGTGATAGCTAGGATTTTGATCACCATACCTTGCCATCAAGATGAGGTGCATCTCCAAGCAGCATTGAAAATGATGAGGCGCCACTATCAGGATCATCATACCTATGACAAAGCAGAGATGAGAAGCACTCAGCTAAGCTGATAATTGGTGCACAATGATTACCAGTAAAATCAGAAAGTGTATTGCAACAGAATAGAAAATTTTTGGACAGAATGTCCAGACTTTGATCTTAATTTACATATCCCACCCAAGCAATATCCACATACACCTTGATCAACCTTTAGTATAGACCATGACCATCTGTGATAAAAGACGAAATCCAATGTACTAGCAAATTCCTATTTCGGCATCTCCAAGTCTACCCTTATTACAGAAGTTATATCATACAGCCTATTAACACGAACTGTCACCCAATAAAAGATATTAAACTATGTCATGCACTTCACTCCATATGAACATTTCTTATAAGCTGAAATTGCAATATATAGGAACAGTGCATGCCAACAGAATAATGTACCATGGTTGTAACATACAATATATGTGACTATTTGTAACTATGACAATCGACAAATATTACCTTCCCATTGAAAGGATTCCTCTCACATGTTTCACTTCACTAAATTCACCAACAACAGTTTTTTCAGCTTCCACCTTTTGTTCTTCATTCATAGGCGCAGTCCTTCCCCCAACAACATCAGCCACTTGGGCAACAAAACCCTTATCTACCTGCAGATGTCTTTAAGATTCTCATCATTAAATTCCCAGAATGACAAAGCACAATATTTTGATTACTGGCAGTTACCCGAAAGAAGTGATTGGTATTGTAGCCTCCCAAGCGCACGAGCTTGAAGATGTGTTCTACTGTCTTTGGCGCAACACTAGGGTAGAAACCAAATTCAATATCTCCATAATTTGTCTGCAATATAGCTCAAATCAGTCAAAAACCATTTAGATGGATCAAGACGAAGTTCTCGTGCTTGTAGGTGGTTTGAGAGCTGAGGAGTTTAATAATTGACACATCAATGAACTTCTATCGTTTATTGTAAAATACAACTAAAACCACAGGAAAATCCAATATAATAGCAGAATCATGTAGCTGCGGGACTTCTCATAGCTAATAACAATTTATATTCTTGGCAATCACAGTATCTGACCCAATAAACTGAATATCTATTTAACCAAGAAAAGAGTTCCACATATTCATCAAATTCTTGTAATGCAAGGGAAAAGTTACTAAATGCACAAATATACTTGCTACAGATAACAAATGAAGATTCGAGGTTCTGTTTTTATATCTGAATCATTGCATGCCTAGGATCACAAAGAAACCTTTATCCAAGTTTTATACTAAATTAATGCAACAATTCAACCGGCCTAAGATGTGGAGTTTTTGCTAAGCACCCCGACTTGAACCAGATACATATATTACCAGACTTCATCAGAAGATAAGCATCTTTAAAAATGTATATGTCTACTAAGTTCGAACTCATTACCACAAAATAGGAATTAGACGTGATGATACTCTGCCCCGCTAACTAACATCACGAACCTGCCTTTGATTCAAGGGGATATACTAGCAGAATAAACTAACAGTGTGAATTTCTAGCAGTTAATAATATATTCATGCATGACAATCAAATACGCGACGAATTAGACTTAATAGCACACCAATCAAGAAAAATCTATCATTTTAATTCTACTTCTTTAGTTGTAGACATCTAAAACATGTCATCAGGGGTGTGTACCTGCGACCCCAATGAATATAATATATGCTTTAACAATTTTTAAGAATATTGAATTGTAGTAAATTTCATACTTACCACTGACCAAAGGTTCCAGAATCTGCCTTTAATTTTCAACCAAATATACTAGCAAAATTAACTAAACAACATGAATTTCTAACCGTATTAACATTCTTGGTAGTCACAATATCCAACCCACTAAACTCAGCATCCCTCTAATCCATAAAAGTATTCCATTTTCCTTCTAGGGTGTGTTCGTTATGTAGGAAAACATATTTTCTCATGTTCGATTGATTACAGATTTCGGAAAATATTTTCTTTAGGAAAACAAGCTCTTTGTAAATAAGGAAAATGACTTACTTAATTAAAGTAGAAAAAACAAATGGTATTCTCTACTTTCACCCTCATACTCCACCACCAACATAACTCTACTCCCCTTCCATCCACGAAGTTTTCTGTTATCTACTTTAGGATTATATTTTTCACTTACATAATAAACACAAGAAAATAAATAAAAAATAACTTGTTTTTCTGGAAAATATTTTCCATGGAAAACCTTTTCCTCCATACCAAACAAACCCCTACTTCTCGCATTACAATACAATAGTTACCATTTTACATCAATACATGATATATCTAGCAAAAGAAAATACCAAGTTCTGATCTTTACGGGAAAATAACAAAATGCACTGAGAGACGACGAATTTACAATGTTTCAATACATATATGTTCAGAAAAGATATAATGTAAATGAAGATCAAACCTGAAAGACAACACGGGTCGACCCGAATTCAGGTTCAGATGCATAGATACCCTTTGAAACCAAGCAGACAAGGGCTATGTAGGCAAAGAATATCGAGACCCTTTTGTGTGTATACATGTTTCTTTGAATTGGGAGAGAATTTTGGAGTGTTTTCAGCTAGTAGATGGCGAAATGGTGATCCACCTTTGGATAGTCAACTCCGGGTCATGGGGCGGGTTATCGCTTGTCCATTCTTTTTTTTTTTTTTTTTGGAAAAGGACATGGGCGGCGAACCATTTTAAAAAAAAATACAAGTAGTATACTTAAGTATTAAATTATAAAAAATAGCAACACTTTTATTAAATTATATTTTGTAGTATATATATTTGTATGTATTTGTATTTTTGTAGTAACAGTTTGAAAAAATACAAAATACATATCGATAAGGTCAGTAAAAATCATATGTATTTGTATTTTTGTAGCAACAGTTTGCAAAAATACAAAATATAACTTGCTATATTATGTAATTATGAAACTGTTGTTATAAAACTCATAATTAAGAGGATAAGTATGCTATTTCTGAATTTTGTCCGTGGCTCATAATTTGAAAATATGGATAACAATAGTCGGTGATCTAATTTATTTCCCTTTTTTAGCCATTGACTCAATCGGCCACATGTAGATTTTATACTCAATTGATATACTTTTATACCATATTGATACACTTTTATATTACATCGATATACTCTTTTAAAAAAGAGAGAGAATATTCAATTGATACTCTTTTATACTATATTGATATCTCTTATAACAAGATAGAAGGGAAATCTATGCATGCATATGCAGTGTCCATATATCTAATTGATATTCTTTTATATAAAATTGATATACTTTTATACCATATTTGATACAGTTTGTGCAAGCATATACAATAGTTATTTTCTATTAATCGCCTAACTAAGACAAATAACAATTTAAAAAAAAAAAATGGGGAGTATATTTTTACTCCGTAGTTTGATATCAATAAATCTTCTTTTGGTACACTTTTCTACCGTATAACCTACCTAAACATCCTTACTTTGCTTCGAAATTTTCTTTTTGATTTTGAGGTTTTTGTTGAAAATAGTGGGAAAATTAGGTCCATCAAATGAAAAAGCAAGTAAGAAAGTGTTGAAAGACGATCTTTTATCTTTTATGAATTTACTGAGGATGATTTATCATTAAAGAGAGTAGTTGTACAAATTTTTTTCGATTCCAAGTTGTATTTAAATTCTAAATCTGTTGGTCAAATTTCTATCGGAAGAAAGACTCGATCGCAAAGTAAAGTAGGTGTGAAGGGTAAGGGTATTGAATCTAATCTGAAGAAGAAATAGCTCAAATCGCATACAGAAAAAGGTGGTTCAGTGAGAGGTAAATTAGTTTTGAAATAGAAGCTGATGAAGTGTGTTATTGCTGCTAGGAAAAATAAGAAAAAATATGTACAAGTGTATGATGGTGGTATTCCACTGAACTTTAAGGTTCAGAAATGAAAATGGTATACGACTTATACTGGTAATGACTATTTTGTGGGTATTTAAATGGGAGTGCTATTTTTATGGTATTATTTTAGTTTTAGGTGTTACTTTTGTCCTTTTTCTTTTTCTTTTTACCTAGATTCCCCAATATTTTTGATAAATTATTTTTTGATTAAGATTTGGGTGAAGTTTAATCATGTGTTTGATTATAGTTTTTGAAAAAAATATTTGACTTTTCTAAAAAATATAATTTATATCCATAAGTTCTAAAAACTATAAAAATTATCCATAACTTTATACTATTATTTTATAATGAACATGTTTCATGAATTAAACTCACAAATTGTAAGTTTCAATCTCTTTATAAATATTTTCACATATACCTATAGAAGCTATTGAAGTTTTCTCAACTCATAAAGGAGCATTCAGTTTTTCTATTTAAATTACTTTTAAAAAGTGTTATGCAATAATATTACGTACTTGAGTCAAATATCAAAGATTATTAATAGGGTTGGTTGACAATTATTAGTTAGATTAATAAACAGTGAGGTATTTTATAAAATATAAAAGTTTAGAGTAAAGTGTAAATTTTAAATTTTTTCCAAATAATAGAATTTGGAATAATGATAAATTATTTAAAAATATTATTTAACAAAAATATTTATCGAATAATGATAAATTATATGACCAAACACTTTTTGCCAATATTTTTAAAATATTACTTGAGATATTTATGGTCAAATGAGTCCCTGTCACTAAGAGTGAAATATTTACATTCAAATGTCCCATTAATGGGCATTTGTACATGCAACTTTATCTCGTAATTTAAAATAATAAGATGAAATCAACGTTTGGACATGTGATTATTTCATGATTTCAAATCATGAAATGAAATCTTATATTCTCCAAAAAACTTTGATTTGAGAATTTTATATCATGATTTTATCTTTTAAATACAAAAATTGACCTATCAATATATATTTTGTTCGAAAACCCATCATTTTTATATCTACCAACTATTTTTTTCAAATGTAAATAATTAATTTGTAGTTGAAATTATTACTCTTAATATTGACTAGCAAACAACTCAAAGTAACAATGTTGATTCGTTTTCTCGATCATCTAATTCAGAAATGCATGTTCAATGTGAGGAGATTGTCTATACTATGTGAAAGTATTATATTCAAGAGTAGTACAGTATAACTCATGTTCAATTAACTTTTTATTAACTAATGTTCAATCAATAAATGCTGTATTTTTTTGTAGAATAGCTTTGTGATAGTACATTATACTTTGTTGTGAACTTTAGCTTATTTGGTAAAATTATGTAAAGCTTTGAGAAATTTCAATAGTTTTCACAACTATGAGATTTTTATGTTCATGCGAAAAATTACAACTTAAAAAATCAAATTGCATCTCCAAATAAAAATTAATTTCATATCATGATTTCAAATCACGATTTCATCTCGCATGACCAAACGGGCCTTTAGTTTGATGACCCTTAAACAATTATTTAAAAGAAAAATCTTTTCATTTTTCTGGCTAATAATCAGCGCCTATTCAACCTTTTTTTCTTTCATAAAAGGACCTAAATTATCTTCTACTTATTAAAAATGATACAAAATACCCTACATCCACCTTTTATCTCACAATTTGGGCTTCATATTGTCCTTTATTTTAACAGTCCCTATATAAAATAATAATAAAATTATTAGTGAAGTTTCTTCTCCCACTGGTTCCTATATAATTAATTAAGTTGATTTAAATGAGCCATTCAATAATTCGGATCCTCAATTAAATGAACCGCAATTCATTGACTTAACCCATATATACCCTAACCCCATTCCTTACACATTGACATCCCCTTCCCCTGTAAATTTATCTTCTTACTTGCTTCTTCTCTTTTTTCTTCCTTCTTGCTAAAATGTCGGAATCTTCTTTTGTTTAGTCTCTTTAACAACTTTAGTCTCGTACATGTAAGTGTGGACTGATGGCAAGAAATTTCACTGCTATAATCAATAAGAATGGTGGACATCAATTCTACATATATTCTCGTCTTGGATCAATCTCTTGTGATTATTGGGATTGAATCAGTGAAAAACTCCCACATCATTTGTCAATGATGAATCATAATCAAAAAGTTCAATTGAATTTAATTCGAAAGGAAATAAATTATTTGAAGAAGATTGTAAAGGATATGGGTGGAATTGAAGATTTTGGCTTGAATTCTGAGATGAAATATATGAATACTAATGAATTTTTTTATTTAAAAAATATTTCTACCTTGAAGGAAAAAGTGCCACATTTGAGGTTGATGGGTGGTATTGAAAGCTTAAACTTTGAAGAAAGTTTCTACCTAGGATGATAAAATTTTGAAGTTAAAGTTAAAAGTGCATAAACTAAAAATCTTGCATACAGTTTCTTGGGCTGTTATTATTGATTTTGTAGGTGCCAAAATGATGCAACGTGGTACAAATATTTACATATTTAAATTAATATTTTGTGTTAAGTTTATTTATTTTGTGTTAAGTTAGTTTTGTGAATTGTGCTGTAAAAAATGCAGATTTGTTAGTTTTTTGTATGATTCATGTTATATGTAATTCTGTAGCTTGTTGTTATGCCTAGTAATGAAAAATTATGCTTTTAAAAGTTACTTGGATTCTCAGGTTGTTTGTTAGATATAAACTGTTCGAATTTCATTTTCACTGCATCTCAACACATTTTATATACTGTTAAATCAGACCAAACTTATGAGCAAGCATACAAACTTGTGTAGAACATATCTGAGGTGATCAAAACATTCATCTTCTACTAACTTGTGTAAAATAAAATCATCAAGTTAGTGTAAAATAATACATGTAATCTTTTTATTATTATTAATATACAAGTTAAGATATATGTCAAACCTCTCATCATAATGGTGATACCAAGTCAAACAAAAGGATAAGTCGACTTCAACGATAATATAATTTTCAAAGAGAGAGATTTCTTATATTATTGAGAAAAAATAAGCAAAGGGTTGTCCATGCAGATATGGCAAGGCAATGTTGATAATAATAATTCATCCCAACTCACTTTGCATTCAAAATAAATTATTGCAGAAGAATATGTTAAAGACTGATAATTTTGTCACTGTCTTATCAATTGGATAAAGTATATTTGACAGAGAAATGTTGAGTAAATGACGAATAAAAGAAAATAAAATACCAGAGATATCCTCATACATAAAATGATCTCAAGAGAGTACTCTAACTCAGTGATTAAATTTTTTTACAAGACTCCAGCACTTAGACATGTTTCTTCAACACTAAGAGACACCTCAATAAAAACATAGTATCTTGCGTGAATTTTGATATCAGTAAACACATGAAACTGAAATTTCAATCAGAAGAGGAGAGAGCTCAATCAATTGTTACAAAGGTTCACTAAAAAAGTCTAGGATCATTTAAATCCAATAAAATCTAGGACAATACAAATAAGAAGATGAGCAAAAAAATAATCATGATTAAAACTTATTCTCCGTAAAGGAAAGTAAAGTTTAAGGATCAGTTACTGATAAATGGTACATTTTACCTCCTGAAAAATGATATAGGATTCCTCCAAGAAAAAAAATAGCATATTAAATGATATCAGTAAGATAAAGACAGGAAGAAAAATTCTCAAAAAGAATAATTTTGACATGACTTAAAACTGATCGAAATCAATTTTACATAAACTTTTTGACCTACAATTTCTATAATCACTTGTCGTAAACAAAAGAAAAATATTTCAAAACTTTCTTAATCCATGCAAAAATAAACGACACATAAAATGGACCAATTCACTGATTAAAATAGTTCAAATTAGTTGGCCTTTATACTACTATAGCAGTAGACATATAAAATATCAGCAACAAACATATAATACCACCTTTATTGCAGAACTTCAACAACTACAAATATGTATTAAATGCTATAATATATTAGTAGCCCATCTTCACATTGATTACATTCAAAGAGACTTAACTGTAAATGTGCAAAATTCATTCATAAGGAACACATGAACATTAATAAAATCATATTGAATAAACTCCAGTTTATAGATTAACTATCAATAGCATTAATAAATTCTTTCAATTCATAAAATATTTAAATATTATTTTAAATAATAAATTGTCATTGACATGTATGGCCAGCCACAAAAGTAATAAATGTCACAGTTCCACTACGTATCAAATAAAAAACTTAAAACCACTACGAAGAAGCTACTGCCTAACATTTTCCCTTCTTTGCCTTTAATTTTCTAATGTTTTTCTCTTTTAATTTTGTCAATTGATCTGATATCATATGTAACGCCCTGATTTTCTGAATCGGAACGCTACACGGTGCTCATGATCCCGAAGGACCACAAGCTAATCCATGACTGATATCTGTACCTGTAACTGCACAATATACATATAAAATGCGGAAACATGAACAAATAGGGCGTAAGGTTCAATCTTGAATAATAAAATATTTGAAATAAGGTGGTATCACAGTACCAAAACAAAACTAAAAATACTAAAGTCTAAATCTGAAAACTCTATAATCGTCTAAAAGCCTCTAAACAGTCTGAATAAAGAGTTGAAGGAACATGTCTCCAACTAACTCCCTAAACTAAAAATAAACTAAAATACTGGAGTAATAACTGTAACGATCATGTCCTCGAAAGATGAGGACTCACTGCTTACTGAACTGCTATCGCTGATCTGGAATCTACACCTCAGAACCTATGGTGTAACATAAAAAGAAAGCACCATAGCGCAAATGCGTCAGTACAACTAAAGTACTGAGTATACGTGGGGGTAGGCTAAATGCAAAGGGTTTATATGCATGAACAATGCTGACTGATATGAACACGAGAATACATACATACATACGTAACTGCAACTAAACTCATGGTGATACTGACTACTGAGTCTGAATACTGACAACATAAGCTTACTGATGCTGAGATACTGAATGATTGAGTTTACTGATATTGATATGTAATTTCACTAATAAGTGAGGAACTGATACTGTATTACTGAATACTGGGAGACTGATACTATATTACTATAAATGAATGATTGTTTCTGATAGTTCTGATTATGAAGAACTGATTTGATTGATCGTATATAACAGTCCTGAAACTGAGCTCGTGATAACATGACTACTGAGTATGAATACTGATGACATGTATTTACTGATAACATATCATGAATGATAACTGAATTCTGATAATTGATATATCTGATAACATGAGTTTTGATAACTGATAGCATGAATGACTGTATCTAACAGCCCTAATTATGGGGAAAACTATCTGAGTTTAAAACTGTATCTGAACATCTAAGTCTGAGATCAGTCCTAGCTAACGAGTGATCTCTAAAACTGATAATGAGAATACTCGACTGAATCTGAGATTGAGATCAAGCCTGTCTGCCGGGTGACGTCTAGATCTAATAATAAGCACCTGAATATGGGACCAAGCCTATCTGACGGGATGGTCCAGGAATCAATGAAACTATCTGAGTTTCTTACTGAGATCGATGACTGTATCTGACAGTCCTGATTCCTGATTTCTACTCTGAAGACTGATATTGAAACTGTAACTGTAACTACGAGAGGAAACCTAACCGACATTCCCCGATACTGTATTGGTGGGGTCCAATTTTTGCCCTGATTAGAAGGGTGTCAATACCGTGCCACGGGTAGAGACCTTTACTATGGTCAAGCCTCTCTGACGAGTGACCCTGAACAGGAAATCAAGCCTAAGGCAATATAATAGTCAAGTATAGCCTTAATCTGACGGGTGACTCCTATCCTGCGCTGGCTATGCAGTTTTGGAGTACAAGAATTGTTACTAACGGCTCTGCCTTTATAACGAGAAAACCGCCATCCCTGCATTCGCTCGGTGCTAGTCCCTACTCCCAGCTGAAAGACTCTAAAAAGATTAACTGCACTGAACTGAACTGATTTATAAACTGATTAACTAAGCTAATAATATTTTCTTGGCTGAACTAAGCTGAATTCACTGAGTTCCGTTGACTGATGAAAAAGCTACTTGAGATCTGAGGTCTGACTGAGAGTACTGAAACTACTGGGACTACTAAACTACTGAGATTTCTAAGTTTTTCTGAGTCACGTGACTAACTGAAATATATGGAGCATAGCTTGACTGAGGATGTCTTGAAACATGACACTAGCTCTAGGCACACAACTATAGTTTTCGGGTACGAATACCCCCAGGACTCGATAGGAGGAAACTGACACACATGACATGACTTGATCACAAGATTTGAGTCCACAATTCACAATATCATAAGTAAGGATTTCATAATAAGAATGATTCTCAACAAACTATCACATGATCGGGAATGCACACAACATGTATATACTTGCATGGCTTCAATAACATGGTCATTCCATATCACAACAATATCATGGGCATCTCATACAATATCTTCAATTCAAGACAATAGCATGGGGATCACGTTGAACATAAAATTAGAACATGGAATAGTCATTTAGGACTTATTATGTCATAAAAATATGATTTCTATTCCCTTAGGTATTTTCACAAACACCTTACATGCACATCTTAGGCATAGGTGGATTCATCAAGATTACAAATATTCAACCACCAATTTCACATATTTATACATTAAATACCACCATATCCTCACACAAAACATACAAAGATCCCATCTTAGGCATCATCAAACTCCAACCACATGAACATCAACCACCAACAACATAAACATCATAATACAAAAATTTAGAAGATGGTTCTTGAGCTTTATGGATGAAAGAAGTCCATGAATCAACTCACGCATACCTTAGAAGGAAGATTCTTGATGATTGACGGAGGAATTTCCTTGAAATCGGATCTTCAAGCTTAATTATGTAACCCTAGTTGTTTTTATCTTTTAGTTCTCTTGGATGATGAGCTTTGAGATGTTAATAGGGTTGTAATATGTTTAGAAGCTATATATTTCGTAGGGTTAAGTTTAGGGACGTGTAAGGAGTGTTAAAAGACTTAATTACCCTCAAAATAACTCAAAACAAAGTATTTTTGGCACTTGGAACTGACTTAGGCAGCGCCCAAGTAATCGCACAAGCCAGGTTGGGCGGCGCCTAACCAATCGCATACCCTTACTGTCTCTCATGAAAATGGGCATAACTTTTCGCTCGGGTATTGGATTAAGGCGAAATTGGTATCGTTGGAAAGCTAATTTGATTCTATATAATTTGGTGGGTATAAATATGTAGAAATACCACATTAACATCAAGTTATACTCATTCAAATATGAACCTTACGAAATCGAACACTAAAATTTGATGGATTCAAAAACTCTTAGCTTGTATTACCTTAAGTGACTCATATGAACATGCTTAATGCATCATAATCTATATTATCGCTAGGATACTTATTGTAAGTCATGTACTAAAGTATGAATCACAGGATATGAGATTTCATATGTAGGAAAAATGGTTCGTCTCCTAGCTTAGAAACATGCGGGGTATTACAATATCTCCCCCTTGGGAACATTCGTCCTCAAATGGAAATTAATTAAGGCGGGAGAGATGATAAGATGAAGTACGTACACGACATAAACTACTACAACATGGTTTCATAACTGACATGACTGAAAGCTGAGCACAACACACTGAACATGCATATCTGACGCATGGGAAGCTGATTCATGAATATAAGACTGAGGATTCTAATAAAGTGAATTTTCTCAAAATGAGAATGCATATCTGATGCACAACTGAAAGGCTGAATCCATGCATATCTGATGTATGATTACATGACTGACATGATATGTAAATATATAAGTGAAGATACTGATAAATAGTACTTTCTCTACTGAACACGTATATCTAATGCCTGAATATCTGACTGAGATGACTCTTGAAATCTTGACTGATTATGCCATGACACTTGATAACTAATTTATAACGGGAACATGAAAGCATCAAGAAAAGGTGGGGTATCTACCCCATGGGACACTATGTCCCTCTAGGAATGTTTACCTTGCTGAGATACTGGGGTGATGCACAGGGCATCTACGAACTAGATTATAACTAAACTTAGGGGGTCTGAAACTAATGCATAAGATGGACTGAACTTGCAACTACTAGGAGGTTCTACCTTGAAATAGTTACATTCTCTGAGATTTTGGATAGCATGAATAGATGCAAGGAAGAGAAAATAAGCTATACAAATCTGACTGCTCACTGGCATGACATGAATACTGAAAGTAGAGAGACTGTTCCTAAAACATCTTATAGCCTCCTGTACATAAATATGGCGCGCAACACACCCATGTACAAGACTCTACTAGATGCGTCTTTCAGACTTCCTAGGACTCTATTGAACCTTAGGCTCTGATACCAAGTTTGTAATGCCCCGATTTTCTAAACCGCAATGATACACGGTGCTCATGACCTCGAAGGACCACAAGCTAACCCATGACTAATATCTGTACATATAACTACATAATATACATATAAAATATGGAAATATGAACAAATAGGGCGTAAGGTTCAATCTTGAATAATAAAATATCTGAAATAAGGTGGTATCACAATACCAAAACAAAACTGAAAATACTAAAGTCTAAATCTAAAAACTCTATAATCGTCTAAAAGCCTCTAAACTGTCTAAATAAGGAGTTAAAGGAACATGTCTCCAACTAACTCCCTAAACTAAAAATAAACTAAAATACTGGAGTAATAACTGTAACGATCATGTCCTCAAAATATGAGGACTCACTGCTACCGCTGATCTGGAATATACACCTCAGAACCTATGGTGTAACATAAAAAGAAAGCACCATAGCGCAAATGCATCAGTACAACTAAAGTACTGAGTATACGTGGGGGTAGGCTAAATGCAAAGGGTTTTATATGCATGAGCAATGCTGACTGATATAAACACGAGAATACATACATATATACGTAACTGTAACTAAACTCATAGTGATACTGACTACTGAGTCTGAATACTGACAACATGAGCTTACTGATGCTGAGATACTGAATGACTGAGTTTACTGATATTGATATGTAATTTCACTAATAAGTGAGGAACTGATACTGTATTACTGAATACTGGGAGACTAATACTATATTACTAATAAAGGAATGATTGTTTCTGATAGTTCTGATTATGAAGAACTGATTTGATTGACCGTATATAACAGTCTTGAAACTAAGCTTGTGATAACATGACTACTGAGTATGAATACTGATGACATGTATTTACTGATAACATATCATGAATGATAACTAAATTCTGATAACTGATATATCTGATAACATGAGTTTTGATAACTGATAGCATGAATGACTGTATCTAACAACCCTAATTTAGGACTTATTATGTCATAAAAACATGATTTCTATTTCCTTAGGTATTTTCACAAACACCTTATATGCACATCTTAGGCATAGGTGGATTCATCAAGATTACAAATATTCAACCACCAATTTCACATATTTATACATTAAATACCACCATATCCTCACACAAAACATATAAAGATCCCATCTTAGGCATCATCAAACTCCAACCACATGAACATCAACCACCAACAACATAAACATCATAATACAAAAATTTAGAAGATGGTTCTTGAGCTTCATGGACGAAAGGAGTTCGTGAATCAACTCACGCATACCTTAGAAGAAAGATTCTTGATGATTGACGGAGGAATTTCCTTGAAATCGGATCTTCAAGCTCAATTATGCCACCCTAGTTATTTTTCTCTTTTAGTGCTCTTGGATGATGAGCTTTGAGATGTTAATATGGTTGTAATATGTTTAGAAGCTATATATTTCGTAGGGTTAAGTTTAGGGACGTGTAAGGAGTGTTAAAAGAGTTAATTACCCTTAAATTAACTCAAAACGGAGCATTTTTGGCACTTGAAACTGATTTAGGTGGTGCCCAAGTAATCTCACAAGCCAGGTTGGGCGGCGCCTAACCAATCTCCTAAGTTTGGTTGGGCGGCGCCTAACCAATCGCATACCCTTACTGTCTCTCACGAAAATCGGCATAACTTTTTGGCCGGGTATTGGATTAAGGCAAAATTGGTATAGTTGGACAGATAATTCGATTCTCTATAATTTGGTGGGTAGAAATATGCAGAAATACCACATTAACATTGAGTTATACTAATTCAAATATGACTCTTACAAAATCGAACACTAAAACTTGATGGATTCAAAAACTCTTAGTTTGTATTACTTATGTGACTCATATGAACATGCTTAATGCATCATAAGATATATTATCGCTAGGATACTCATTGTAATTCATGTACTCAAGTATGAATCACAGGATAAGAGATTTCATGTGCAGGAAAAATGGTTCGTCTCCTAACTTAGAAACATGCGGGGTATTACATCATACATGCTTTGTCATTCCAAATGATTAGTAGGGACACTAACACCACTCTCATCTCCTTTGAAGCTAATCCCCCTTAAATCTATAGGTTATTGATGCATCTTCCTTATTTAAAGTCTAATCATTTATTTTCGAGACAGATTGTATTGACTGTTTCAGAACTTATAATGTAATTGTAGTTGCTCTTGTAACGACATTATCAGGTCGTGGGATGGTTTTCTATGTTTTATCTCTCTTCAAATTTATCTATTGTCTTGTTCTTATTACAAGTATTTACTTATTGATTTCTGGCCTTTTAGGCCCATTTCCACTAAACTATCCCATTATTTATGGTTTTGGGCTATGTTTTTGCTTACCTACTAGAGGTATAGAGTAAGTGCCATCATGAATTGTCAATTAGATCATGACAAATTGGTATCAGAGTCTAGGTTTTACCGTATTATTGGTAAAAGAATAAATATCTAGTCGAGTCCCACGGATCAAAATGGTGATGTTTGTTTCTTATCTTTGGGAGGCTCTATCACATTATTAGGAGCTCTTCACTTTTTTTACTCATTTCATGCTAAGAGTCTAAGTTAGTTTCTAAATCATTCCTTTGGTTTTACTCTTTTATAGATAGCTAGGAGACATGCTACCGCTACACAAAATAAGGATCTTGAGATCGAGCCTAAAGATTCTGTCATTTTTTGTGGATGGACTAGAGGTTGTGGAAAGCCTCAAGATATGCACCCAGTTAGGGGATAAGATAGGGGCATTCACCAGACCCCATCCTTACTTCCGAGCCAGAGATTCTTTCGCCATGCCAGTGGTGGACCAAAGACCAGCCCAGGCTCCATCGAGATTTATTTCTTTTTCAATGCTTAGGGATGCGTTGGTTCAACTTTTGGGATTGGTTGGTAGTGCATCATCTGATGGTGTATAGTATATAGATTAGAGTAATACAGAAGCAGGAACGTAACTTATAGCTGCAACTCCCAGAGTTGAGGTCCCTTATACGCTGGTAGTTGCTCAGCCAATAGTTTTTCAGCCTGCTATGTCTTCCAAAGAGAAGAAGATGCTGGGTAGATTCTTGAGATTGGCTCTACCTAGGTTTTATGGTGCACCAGGTAAAGATGCTCATGAGTTTCTGATTTTTTATAAGGATAGGCTCCATAATTTTGGCCTAGTTCAGTCTCGTGATATATATTACACTAATTTTTAGTTAGACTTGGAAGCTCGATATTGGTGAGAGGTCATCTTTATTCCAGGACAACTGGATCTTCCCCTTTGACATGGACCCAGTTCTCTGAGATTTTCTTAGAGAAGTTCATGCCTCGCAGTCTTAGAGATTGTCTAAAGGATCAATTCTCGAGGTGGGAGTAGGGCTCTATAACTATTGTAAAGTAGGCTTAATTTTATGAGTTGGGTAGGCATGCCACTTCTATTCTAACTATTGAGTATAAAAGGGTTCATGTTCGAGGATTGAAACTTTATCTTTGCATGTCTTCATCGTGTCTAGTTGCTGTAGGTAGGTCTTTTACTGAGGTTTTTGATCATGTTCAGGTTAATAAGGAGATGCATTGCGAGGCCCAAGGGAAAAATGATAAGATGCCATGGTATTAGGGTAGTTTTAGTAAGAGCCATAGTGGCTCACAATTTAGAGGTAGTACTTCCCAATATAGGTACCTTCTGTATCAGCCATATCAGCATCAGGGGCAGACTAGTAGACCTGTTCAGGCAGCTCTTCAGATTACCGATGGAGGCCAATCTAGTTTTAGTAATCATCCTGTTCAAGGTAAAGATTGGTTTTTGAGAGGTTTGTCTTCTGGTTGTTCTAGTCATGGTGGTTTTTTTGGGTCAGCCAAATCTTCTGGTTTTGGTACAATTCATGAGGCATGTTATTTTTGTGGAGCCTTTAGTTATTTCGCGTGAGAGTGCCTTAGTTAGGGAGCGATTGTTCCTTCAGCTCAAGGTGTTTTACCTATTCGAGTAGTTCATCCCTCAACTTGAGATAGTATACATAGTTGTAGAGGTGGTCCCCAGGGTGCTCATAGAGGTTCTTAGAGAGGTAGGATAGGAGATCGGTCAGGATCCCAGCTAGGTTGTGGGCATGTTCAATTATATGCAGTACCTACTATTCTCGAAGTCTTTAGATACTATTGTTACAAGTATGATTTTGGTGTACCTTCTGTTGGCTTTTGCCTTGTTTGACTCAAGATCCACTTATTCTTATGTTTCTTCTTACTATGCCCCATGGTTAGAGTTATTTTAGGATTTGTTATATGTGCCATTACATGTATCTACCCCCGTAGGTAATTTTTTAGTAGTGGATTGGGTTCTTAGATCATGTGTTATGACTGTTAGAGATATTGATACTCATGCTGATCTTATTATATTGGACATGGTGGATTTTAATGTGATTCACGACATAGACTGGTTATCCCACTATCATGCATTCATGGACTTTTTTACCATAATTGTTACCTTAGCCATGCTTGGCATACCCCAGTCATATGGTAGGGAGTGGTTAAAAATGAGCCGATGGGGATTATTTCTTATATTTGTGCTAGGAGGCTTATTTTGAGGGGTTGCAAGTCCTATCTCCCTTATACTTATGATGATAGTGTGGAGAGTTCGTTGCTTGACTCTATTTAGGTAGTTCATAAGTTCCCTGATGTTTTCCCTATCGATCTACCTGGTATTCCTCCTGCTCGTGATATTGAGTTTGTTATTAATCTTGAACCTGACACCCGACCTATTTCTATGACACCTTACTGTATGGCTCCTGCCAAGCTTAAGGAACTGAATTCTCAGCGTCAAGATCTTCCTAGTAAGGGTTTATTAGACTGAGTGTGTCTCTCCGGGGAGATCCTATGTTGTTTGTGAAGTAAAAGTATAGCTTCATGCGTATGTGTATTAATTATAGACAACTTAACAAGGTGAGTGAAGACCCATTATCTATGCTTCACATTAATGATTTGTTTGACCAGTTCAGGGAGCAACGATGTTCTATAAGATTGATTTGAGGTTTGGTTACTATCTATTGATGTTTCGGGCTGAGGACATTCTGAAGATAGCCTTTAGGACTTATTATGGTCATTATGAGTTCCTAGTGATGTATTTTGGGTTGACTAACAACCCAGTTGCATTTATGGACCCGATAAACTGTGTGTTTAGGCCTTAGATAGATTCCTTTGTGATTGTGTTCATCGATGACATCCTTGTATATTCAAAGAGTAGAGAGGAACATGTGTATCATTTGCGGATTGTGTTCCAAACTTTAAGAGATCATGTACTTTTTGCCAAGTTCTCAAAGTGTGAGTTTTGGCTTGAGTCAGTGACATTTCTTAGGCACGTGGTGTCTAAGGATGAGATTATGATAGACCCAACAAAAATTGAGGCTATTCGTAATTGGGTCAGACCTACATCTCGGACTGAGGTTTGTAGTTTTATTGATTTGACTAGTTATTATAGGCATTTCATTGAGAGTTTTGCTACTATTGCAACACCGATGACCAGATTGACTCAAAAGGAGGTTCCTTTTCGATGGTCTGAGAAGTGTGAGTCGAGCTTTAGAAAGCTCAAGAAGTTTCTTACTTCGAATCTTATTTTGGATCTTCCTATTGTGGGTGAGGGATTCACTATGTATTGTGATATTTCTCGTGTTGGTTTAGGTTGTGTACTAATGCAACAATGTTTATTATTGCTTATGCTTGGAGAAAGCTGAAGGTGCACGATTGCAATTACCCCACTCATTATTTGGAGTTTCCGACAATAGTTTTCATACTTAAGATTCAGAGGCATTATCTTTATGGCATGCACTATGATATTTTCACAAATTATCATCGTCTTTAGCATCTTATGACCCATAGAGAGCTTAATTCTAGGCAACGTAGATGGATGGAGTTATGAAAGAATTATGATATCTCTATCTTGTATCATTAAGGCAAAGCAAATATGGTAAAGATACTTTAAGTCAGAAGGCAGTGAGATGGGTAGCTTGTCTTGTATTTTAATTTCTCAGAGGCCGTAAGCATGGGACATCTAGTCCTTACCCAACTTAGTAGTATGACTTGATATTTCTGACCCTAAGAGGATTCTTTCTAGTATCTAGGCATGGTCCTCTCTATTTGAGTAGATTTAGGATCCCTAGTTTGAGGATAAAAGATTTGCATCATTCTTAATCTGGTTTTAAATGGTGAGTTAAAGAGGGATACCCTAGATTCTGAGGGTGTCTTGAGATTTAATAGCTGTATTTGTGTTCCAAGGGTTGATAACTTGATTCATTAGATTTTGTATGAGGCTCACGGCTCCAGATATTCTATTCACCCCGGTATAACTAATATGTATAAAGATTTGAGACAATATTATTGGTGAAGTGGCATGAAAAGAGATGTTTCAGACTTTATAGCTCATTTTCTATATTGTCAGCAGTTAAAGGCTAAGCATCAATGACCTGGTGGCTTGATTCAGTGGTTGCCCATTCCCAGGTAGAAATGGGAGTAGATCACCATGGACTTTGTTAGTGGATTGCCTTATACCTCGTGTAGTTCTGATGGTATTTGGGTTGATGTTGATTAATTGACCAAGTTGACATAATTTATTCCTATTCAGATGTCTTTTTGTGTCGAGAGGTCGACCCATATCTATTTTAGTGAGATAGCCTATTTGCATGGTGTTCCTATATCTATCATCTCAGATTAGGGTTTGGTGTTCACTCTAGCTTTTGGAGAGCTTTTCAGGAGGATTTGGGTGCTCAGGTGGATCTTAATATAGCCTTCCATCCACAGATAAACAGTCAGTCAGAGTAGACTATTTAGGTTTTTAAAGATATTCTTCGATCTTGTGTTATGGATTTTAGAGGTCAGTGAGAGTAATACTTAGCCTTGGCAGAGTTCTCATATAATAATAGTTATCATTCAAGTTTTGAGATGGTGCCTTTTGAGGTTTTATATGGTAGGAGATGTCGTTCTCTGATTGAATGGTTTGAGACTTCTGTGATTAGGCCTCATGATACCAACTTTCTTCAGGAGTCATTGGATAGGGACAGGGTGATTCAGGATAGGCAGAGGGCATCTCAGAGTAGGTAGAAGTCTTATTTAGATCATAGACTTTATGCACTGAGATTTGGAGTTGGTGATCGAGTATTTCTCCGTGTATCACCTATGAAGGGTGTGATGGTATATTTGGACCTGTGAGATTCTCTGCCTAGTTGGTGAGGTGGACTATGAGTTGGATTTACCCCTTAATTTTGTTATTATTCATCCAGTTTTCCATGTTTCCATTTTGCGACAATACATTCTCAATCCATCTCATGTGCTTAGATGGGACTTAGTCCAGTTGGATGAGCATTTGACTTTTATGGAGGAGCTTGTGCCTATTTTGGCTAGTGATGTCAAGAGGTTGTGCACTAGAGAGATTTTGAGAGCGAGATGTGAACCCAGTATCCTCACCTGTTTGAGCCTTCATGTACATCCTAACCCTTTATTTTGGTAGACAAAAGTTCTTTTAGTAGTAGCTATTATAATGACCCTTTAGGTCATTTTCTATATTTCCACTCATTTTTGTTAGTTAGAGCTTTCTATAGTTACCCCAAGTCATTTATGTCTTGTAGGTACTGATAGTTCGGTTACCGGGTAGTTTGTTTGGTATTTGGAACCAATTCCCTATTTTGAAGCCTTCCCTAGTTTAAATTATGTACTTGGCCAAAACTTCAGCAAAACAACCTCGTATGCAAATTCTGACTATTCTAATCGCTCAAGAATGTCAATTTTAGGCTAGGTGGACCCTAAGTTCGGCTCTCGAGGCACCCAGGCTCATTTTGAGCTATTGGTCAGAAGTTAAGAAAAATAGCAAGTGAGTTTTTGGGACCCACTTTCCATCAAAACGGCCTTAGATAGAGATTTTGAATGTGCCATTATGTGCAGAACATTGAATTTTATAGGGTAGCATAGTTAGTTTATGCGTACAAGATTCTGAATGAATCCCAAGGGATTGGTGGAAACTCGAATTAAACTTGATTATTTAGTTGGTGCATTCAGCTGGTTCACCTGCTTAAGAGGAAATTTGGGTCGCTTAAGCGAAGGTTCGCTAAAGCGCCCAACTAATTGCTTAAGTAGGCAAGCTATCCTGGTGGAATGTCGCTAAAGCTGAACAATTACCGCTTCAGCGGTAGCCGCTAAAGTGTCAAGTGACCACTTAAGCAGTACCTGTGCAATCGACAGGATGTGCTAAAACGACACTAGGTTGCTTAAGCGCTGACCGCTTAAGCGGTATTCGTGGACCTAGGAAGAGTATAAATACCCCACTTAGTTCGTTTTTCACCATTTCTCATTCATCCTCTAGAATCTTAAACCCTAATAAGTGGGAATTTGGTGGTGATAGTGACAAATTAGAAAATAGGGTTGTGATAGTGACAGTTTGGTATTAGAGCATAGGTTTACCAGTATATTGGTAAAAGAGCTAAGTGTCTAGTAGAGTCTTATGGATCGATGCGGAGACGTATGTAACTTATATTTAGGAGGTTATAGGACATTCTTAGGAAATTCTATTCTTGAATCCTTGTTGTGTGTTCGTGATTCTATGTGCCTCAAGCACACTCTTTGACTCTATTCTATCCCAGAGGGACGATGCGAGGTTGTAGATACATACAGACAAAACTTTGACATACATTTCCAAAGCTTCAGTATAACGTCAGAACAAGGTGTCAGGTATAGATGTCAAAGTTCTTCTGTGTCAACTAGAGGATTTGGGATGAGGTCAAGTTCTGGTAGAGTTCGCGAATGCTTCATCCCTCAGAATTTAACATTAGGAATCCCATGTCTTTTTGTGGATACTCAGAGCTAGTGGATGCATCTGGTTCATCGAGCAGTTTTCAGTCTAGAGTAAGGTTTATTGGTGTTCAACAGGAATTTTTGTCAGTTTCAGAGTATGAACTTTGGTTTCTTGAGTGGGCTAGGATTATTCCTATGTTATATCCTTCAAAGCATGATATGGTGCGTGAATTTATTTAACGATTAACATTGCCACTCTATTTGGCATCAGGGCATTTGATAGTAGATGGGTCTTCTTTCCTTTAGGTTGTTAATCACGCGAGGGCCACAAAGAGAGCATTTATTGAGACTTATGGATATAGTGGTAAGAGACCATATCATCAGTACAGTGTCATTGGTATTCCTTTTGGGAGTGAGAATTCTCTAGGTGGAGGTTAGCTTTACTTGCAACCTATCAGTTCTTAGCTTTACTTGTAACCTATCAGTTCTTCACAAGTACCATCTCAGATTTTGATTGACTCTCAGATTAGTTATGGTGATCACAGTGGGCAGAGTTCTCATCGGAACTTATAGAGTTTTTGGTACGGATCTTAAAACTGTGGCAGCCATTGTGAATTAGGAAGGTCAGTGCCTCAGAGTATTCCAGGAGCTTGTTTTGGTTATGGCAAGATAGGACATTGGTCTAGAGAGTGTCCCAGACGCAAATGGTTATTTCGACAGACTTAGCATATATTTATGGCTAGCCTAGAGTTCTTGAGGTGTGTTATGATTGTGGGAAGAATTTTTATTTTAGTAAAGAGTGCACTCGACGTCAGTTGGTCAGCCAGTTGGGGTCAGCTCATATTTTTTGCCAAGTTAGAGCTTCAAGGGTTTGTTACGACTGTAGAGCGTGTCCCCGAAGTGGGATTATTGGTCATTGATCTTATTCAAATTAGTCTCATAGAGGTGTGATTCTCAGTTAGAGGAAGTGCACTTAGTGCCTTAGTTGATGATTCAGACGATCAGTCCGAGTTTGGACCCATTTACATTTATTTTCCCTCGGACATGCAAGGCATGTAACTTCAAATTTTCATCGTGATAGGTGTTTTTTTTATTTCTTTCCTTTACCTTTTTATTGGTATGTATTGAGGTTCACATACCCATCAATGATAGTATGCCGTGGTAGGTTTATATCGACCATTGTGTTTCTTGATATAGAGTTTATGATGATATTACTACCTCATAAATTATTTCTTTTAGTAGTGGATGGAGTGGATCGATATTGATATTTTCCCCTATGGGTGTAGCATTTGGGTTTAAGTCCCATTTACTTTAGCATATTGGCCTTCATATGGCCCTATAATGGTACTGTGGTTGACTTTATTTTTGAGTATCGCTTATCCAATATGTTGATGATTATATTGTTGTTGTTCTTATTGTCATTGTTTGATGCTGATCGATCCTCGCTTGGTAGAAGGCTAGACTATTACTATCTAGTTAGAATTCTTTTCCTCGCAATTCTTATCCATTAGCTTGGGCAGCTAGCTTGGTTGTTCTCTCCTGTAGTGAGGTAATGTTGGGTATTTCCCCTTCTGTTAGAGTATGCTAGATCGATTGTTGAGTGGATTAATTGAGGGTAAGTTGACCTTCCATGATTCTATTATGGTTCTAGAGATGGTAATTTGGTTATATTGCCCATTCTTGAGTTTGGGATTCTTGGAATTTCCTCCTAGTTTGTATAGGTCTTTACTTTATCTAGCCCTTTCTATGTAGCCCATTTCTAAGGTTGACCAGATTGGAGTTTGTTATTCTAATTTGGCTAGTTCATCGCCCGATAGTGGTTTTGATGTTGAGGTCGAGAAGTCTTGGATTTGTCTTCTAGTTTGTTGGGTTTATCTCTTAGTGATGGTTTGTTCTTGGTATTGGTTTGGAGTTAGATACTCCATTCTTATTGTGATGTAGTTCTTGTCTAAGTGGAGTTAGAGAGTTAGAGATAAGTGATCTTTCCCGTAACCACTTCTTAAGTTGGAAAATTAGAAATTCTTTATCTTAAGTTAATTGGTTCATTTTTTGGTAGTGGTCTTGACCTTGGAATTAGTGTCAAGATTGGTACTTTCTTCCTCAGCAAAGTGATTCATGGATTGATTGAGTGAAGATTGTCCTACTTGGGTGGATTCAGAAAATCCTCATTTTAATTTATTCGGCCTAATAAAACTCAGTGGAGTGATTCTCCTTGGTGATATATGCCTGTGGGTATTCTTTATGTATTATTTATTGAGATGGAGTATTGGATTGATTAGTTTTTGGCTAAAGTTGCATTTCTTTGAGTTGCTAGAGTTTTTTCTATTACTAGTGCAGTTTGCAACCTTAGTGAGTTTTGGAATATGCTTTAGTGGTTCATGCCCTGTAGTGTATATAGAGTTGGTTGCTTGTGTTTTCAGCTGGTGATTTATCCCCTGTTATGATTTTTGTTCTTCAACTATGTTTCAATTTTAATTTTGGCACAATTTAGTAAGATATGTCTGATTTGGATAGTAAGGTTGATTTAGTATTTGACCTTAGTCAGACTTGTTGGCTCAGTTTGGACCGGACGCCTTAGGATGGTGATTTGGAGGTTATGATAGATTTGGAGCACAAATTCTTACCTATCTTCAAGTTTGGTTTGGGTTGTTGAAATGGATTAGTTTAGCCTTGGTGTCAAGAATTTAGCCTGAAATTGTAGAACTTAGGTGCAACCCTCATTTTTAGATATGTTTCAGTTGGAATTTCACCTAGAGGTTGGCTAATCCAAGCCTTTGTCAACCTTTTTAGTCTTCTTCAGTTTGGATGGATTATGGTTTACTAGTGTTTAAGATGATAGCCCGTTGGCATAATATTGGTTCCTTCATCTTGGACCTTGAGTTTTAGCATTCATCGAGATTTTTGGATGATCTACTCAATGAGAGTATTATGCTTGAGTCGGATTTTGCATGGCTTCATTCTTGGTTGGCGGGATATCTTAGAGCAGATCATATAATGGTGAGTAGTTGTGCTTCAGATTCCTGGTTTCCAGATTCAACTGTCATCTGATCCAGTTGTACCATTGGCATAGATTGTAGGCCTTGGTTATCTTTATTTATGTGCCCAGGTATCTCTTTATGGGCTTATTCTAATGGTTACCATTATGGATTTCCGGTGGGTCAACTTCAGTTCTTTAAGGTTAGCGTGATGGGATTGCTCGGACAAGACTCGGGTGAGTTTCTACTTGGTTTGGAGTAGATAGCAGCTTTGAAAAGGCAAAATAAGGTTATACTTGGATTTAGAGTTGGTTGTATGACTCATGACTTGGTTTGCCTTTGGCTTGAATGAGTTTTTGTTTACTTGTTTTGGTATCGATGTGGTATCAGTATGTCGTTGTTTGGATTTACGTGCATCAACTTTCCTCGAGTTAATTGGAGGCCAGTTGGCAGTGAGGTTAAGTTTTGGCTATTAGAGTGAGGTGTGGATGTTGTTTGAAAAAAGATGCCAATGGAAAAATCCCTTGGAAGTGTTGTTTCTTCTTAGGGGATGTCTGGGAAGTCATGCTTGGAGCATGCGGGCCCAGTACCTCGTCTCTTTGAGCTTCCGTAATCCTTTCTATCCATTGACTTTTGTGGGCAAAAGTACTTTTAGTAGTGGATATTGTAATAACCCTCTAGGTTATTTCCTTGGTTTACATATATTTTCGGCATTTTGAGCCCTCCCATAGTTGCCAAAGGTCATTTATGACTTACAGGAACTGTCGTTCGGTGATCGAACAGTTTGTTTGGATTTTAGGCTTATTTCTCTATTTTGAAGCTTTTGTTGTTTCGAATTTGGTATCGGGCCAAAACTCCTAGTAGATGACCTCATATTAGAATTCTGATAGTTCCATTAGCTCCAGAACATTGAATTTAGGCTAGAGGGACCCATGCTTCAGGTTTCGAGTCTTTCAGACTCTTTTGGATTGTTGGGTGGATTATATGAAAAATAGAACCATAGGTGTGAGCTTCACGTTTTGTCGAAAAAAATCTTATATGAAAGTTTCGATGATTCTATTGAGTCCAAAATGTCCAATTTGGTATGGTAGAATATTTTGTTTGTGCGTACGTGGTTCCAAATAAATCCCAAACACCAGGTCGAAGTCTGTTTTGGACTTCGCAAAAATCTGGTTCATGGCACCTGATAGGTCCGCTTAAGCGCCTATTGGGTCACTTTAGCACCCAAACCGCTTTAGCTAGACCATTGATAGAGGTGCACTTTAGCGCCCAATGGTCACTAAAGTGGTGCCCACTTTAGTGACACCTGCGTTTGTTTCTAGACCGCTTTAACGGTCGTGTTGCCGCTTTAGCACCCAGGTGGTTGCTTTAGCGTCACCTGTAGCCCTTTTTATTCTGTTTTATCCACCCAATTTTCTATCACTTCCTCAACCATTTTTAAACCATATTGAGAGCTCAAAGAGAGAAAAAAGTAGGAAATCATCCACATAGGTTAAGGTAAGCTAACCTAACTCATCTTGGTAGTTGGTCATTTCCCATTAATTTTCCCTTCAATTTCTATCCTAATTCTTTGTAAAATTCTAAAAAATTAGGGCTTGAATTCCTAAACTTTGAGGGTAGATTTGTGCTCCGTTTGTGCTCAACTTTTGAGCATAACTTTCTTGTCCTTTGAGGGACCTTGTGATGGGTTCAAATTTGTATTCTGTTTGTGGGCCCCTGGGCTCATTCTTGACTCAAATTTTGACCAGACTCTTAATATAACAATATGGATCTCGTTTTACTCCTTATGATGTATAGATTACTCTTTTGATAACATGATGACATTTTAAAATTGTGTAGTGAAACTGGATGCTTTATGGATGATTTTATGGTTGCGATTCGACATCGAGGTAGGCTTCTATCTGCTCTTCTTCATGAGATGGTGTTATATGTATGTTGCATGTTAGATAGGAATGTTAGGTTGTGATTTTGGGTAGAACACCGTGACTTAGCAAAATTTATGAGTTTGGGGGTTAAAAGGGTAATTGACCCTTAAGGCGAAATGTTTATTATACTTCTATAATCCTATTACCTTCTTTATAGCCAGAGCCAATTCATAGTATGATTATGATATTATTCTAGATATGGAATGGGATTTTGGTATTGGAAGTATGATTAGTATGATTGGTCTTATTTGTACCATTTAGGCTTTCATGAAATCGTAAATTAGGAGAAATTGGCTTAGTTACACATGTCTTAGGTGAATTTGTCTTTGTGGCCATGTTTGGAATGGAAAAGCCTTAGTTTCTTAAGCTAGGTGTATTGCCTTAATCACTCATGTTAGGGTGGAATAGGTCTTATTTGCGTAAGTTAGGGGAAATTGCCCCAGTTGCTATTATTTTAGGTGGAATTAACTTAGTTTCTCGTGATTGGAAAGAACTACTATCTTAGGGTTAGTTATGGCTTATTCAACATCTAGATGTAAATTTATATACCTTAGCCTAGACCAGATTAAAAGCTTTTTTCTATAATTGATTTTTGGGATTAGAAGTGGGCCCTTCTGGCTTACCGTAGGCCAAGACTCATGTTGGATTTTGTAGACTAATATGTGCATGTTAGCGTGTTAGGCATAGTTGAGACTAATGAGCCTTTAGTATAAGGTTACTTCATGACTCAGTGGATTGTGATGATTTTCCCCGGATCATGATGTTATGGCTTATATATATATGATTAAGGATTCGACTTGTGGATAGGATTAATGATGTGATTCATTGATATGACTAATGATATGTCTTATGCATATATGATTATCTATGTGGCTGCTAGATATTGTTAATGATATGGCCTATCGGCATGCTTAATGATACAGTTGTAGATGTGATTAATAATAGATCTTATCAATATGTTAGCAGCTTATTGATATGAGAAAAAAAGTATAATTCATGGATATGACTTTTAACATGGCCTATGGGAATGCTTTGGAATTACTTAATAGACATGAGAAAAAAGGGTGGCCTTTATTCATAGTTTATTAAGCTAGTTTATTATATAGTTATTCAGGATGTATAGTGGGCCCAGTGCCATGATTATGATATTGGTTGGATTCTGAGAAGTATTCTATGCTTGTAAATAATATAGTCGTAGCTTATAGACATATTCATCCTTATAATCATATTGTTTGAAAACTGGCGATGGCATACATAGATTCGATACATCATGGTCGCGTAGATAGTAAATGGTACGATTCCGATTGAAAGTATGGTTTTACTACTCTTTTCCTAAAAAGGGAGTTATTTCCACTTTTCACTTTTAAAGTAGATGTTCTTTATTTAGAGAATCATACCATCTTAGTGAATAAATTTTGATCCTTTTATACCAAGAATGACAATTTAGAGATTTGATTGAAACAGATTCCGGTCCATGGTTTTGTTACTACTATTTAACCCGATCAAGAGAGATTCCGACCATTTCTACACTCCTATGATGATTTAGTCTCAAATTACCCTAGGAAATGGATTTATAGATTTACACTTCTTTAGCTATATATATATATGTATATATATATATATGCACACACACATAATCGATTTCAGTGATATGGATGATATGAGTTTTGGTTCAAGTCTGGAGACCGGTGATGATATTGATGATACAAGTTCTGGATCAAGTCCAACAATTGATGATGATATGAGTTCTGGTTCAAGTTCGACGATTGATGATGATATGCTTTTGTACACTGGGTTACTTTATGGTATTCAGATCGATTATGGTACTATGAATATATCTTGTCATTCATTCTTGCATGTGCATTTCCTATCACCAGTATGCGCCTGTATCTATCAACCTTTTGGGGGTTGTATAGGTATACGTATGAGTGCTGCTTGAAGTATATTTTGTGTTTCTTTTGCCTATCAGCCTTATGGAGGGTTGCATTGGTGTAGGCACTGATTGTTGTTTACTGAGTGTTGATTGAACCTTTTGGGTCTCTGGCGGTAGAGGTTTATGAATAGCCCAATTAGGTATTGGTTGTTCGGGTTAGCCAGTTACTCTATATTGTTATTGTTGTTATTATGGTTAGTACGTGACAGGTTGATTATTGGACTGGTATTGAGATTTTAGGTATGATTCCGATTCCTATTCATATGGGTATATTATTATTCATGATTACCCATTAGTTAGGCTTATGGCTTTAGACTTTGATATTCTGATTCCTTTCTTTACATTTACTTTATTATTGGTAAACTTCTCATGTTTAGACATATGGATTGGAGACCCTGATTATATTTGCACTAGCTCCTACTATGATTAGGAGGCCTGGAGATACTAGTGTGATTACTTAGCTTATACCCTTGAGTTAGCCTTGTTATGTATGTGTCTCTATATATAGTAGTTATGGTATTACCTTATATCTGTAACACCCCCAAAACAGGTCCCGAGACGTCACACGGTGCTTAAGATTACAAGTATCCTCAAGCTAACCCTATAAGCCATCTACTAATCTGAAGTTCATAATAAAGAAATATAATCATAAAATCAATGCGGAAAACTGTATGAGCTAAAATGAAATTATTTGAATATAATATCTGAAAAGACTAGACTCCAGAGTCTGGACAATCAACACTGAAAATTTGAATCATAACTAGCAGTCTGACAAGCCTTTACTACTAATAACTAGAGAGCCACTGGGACAAGTCCCCAGCTGACTGAAAAATATTGAATCATCTACTGTAATAAACTTGAAAAACTAAATGACTGGGTCCCCAGAATATGAGGACTCACCAACTGTCGGGATGTAGATGGAGATGCTCGAAATCACTCATGCTACTGAAAATGAGCACCAAAACCTACATTATGAGACAATGTAGCACATAGACATATATGTGGATCAGTACTTCTGGATTGTATTGAGTATATGGGGGTGAATGCATAAGTAAAACAATATCTCAATGTTCGTATAAACTTGTAAAATAATGCATGCTAAGTATAAATGACTCACATTGGATGGAATTACTAAAAGCTAAAAATCATGAATCATGAGTGATAAAACATACTGTATAAATCTTGTGAGTCATAACACTTAGTTATAAAAGCTGTACTAGTATTCTATCTTTTAAATCATGCTGTCTAAGTGTAGAAAGAACTCAAATTTATATCTGTAAACTAAAAGCTGAAATCTAGTAGCTAATGTCTTATGTAAAGCAATATCTGAATAAAACTATGAGCCTTTACACTTAGTTTTTGAAAGCTTTTCTGTTATTCCTTACTCTTTTCTATAGGTTATAGAGAGGTTTTTCTAACAGACATACACTATGTGAGCTATCATAGTGTCCAATGTCTAGTTTCCTTGTGGGAAAAGCTCACATTGGAGAGAGGTGTCATACTCTTGCCAAGGAGTATAACCTAAGCTAAGTGATCACATCTGTAACTGTCATCCATATAGAAATGGGAAGATTCTGATAATTTGTACCTACCCTGGCTCGTAGTTTTGAGGTATGTAAACATATCCAATTCGGTGATAAATACTACTCCCTTTAATCTGTATGCTCATTCTGTAGGAAATCCGCTATTAGAACTAGTATAAGGATTTATAATGAATACCTCTTGTGAATCTGTTTACTTTAAACAGTAGTTAAATTTGTAAAGTGGATTCCATATCTAAGCTGAGATCAAAAGATCAAATCCTTGTTCAAAATCTGAATATAACAAATCATGAGGTGCTTAAAAACATAATCTTCTCAAAATAACAACATTCAAACTAGGGCTAATAACCCATGCATCTATTTCATGTCAAATCATCATAAAGTTCATGCTAAATAATGAAAATCTTGATAATTCAATTCTAAATCTAGGAATTAATGTCATACGCAAAAAAATATGAAAAGTTGACATGCAATTCAACATCTAAATCAATTGTAATCTCAACTTCTTCAAGTAGTAAAGTGTGGGTATAAACCCTAGACTGAAGTTCATATAATTTCATACAAAAATTCAACTTTAAAACTAATTTTGGGCACAAGAATGAAAGGATTATCCTTGTTGAAAACCCCACATACCTTAATTGATGAAATTGATAAAGAAACTTGAACTTGAATTCCTATTTGTGCTTTTAAAGATGATTTCTTGAATACCTTGGATTGGGAATTTTGAATTTTGGGTTATCTTGGAAAAAATGGTGGAATTTGAATTTCTTAAGGTTTAAGTGTTGAGGTTCTAGGGTTTCTTGGAGAGTAATTTGATGAAAAGTAATCATAATATGCTTAGAATAGGCTTGATCTTGTGTTTTACACAATTTGGGGGCTTGGGAAATGACTAGGTTGCCCTTTGTAAAAATTAGTTCGGAACTGGAAATACCAATTTCGCATCCCATCGTGAAGTGGCGCCATCGCGTTGGCTTATTATAAAATGGACAATTGTCACTTTGGGCACTGGCGCGACGCGGTGTAATCGCGTTGTGTCATTGAAAAAGGATGAGTTCCATTTTGTACTCCACCGCGATGCGGAGTTTGTCCCATTGAGATTTCTGGCGTGATATCGGCAAATCGCGGTGAGCTACTTGAAGGGTACGAATGGGAATTTAGGCTTCACCGCGATGCGGGCTAATAGCGGTGCCTCACCGGAAATAAAAAAATTGCGATTCTGCACCTCACCGTGATGCGGTGGTATAGCGGTGCTCTACTATTTTTAACTAAAATCGCCATAACTTCTCAACTGAGTATTGGATTAAGGCGAAATTAGTATCGTTGGAAAGCTAATTCAATTATCTACACATTGATTTGTCTAGAACTAGAAAATTGCACATGTATCAAGTGTTATACATTTCTAAAGTTGTCCCTTGACACACTAGGAGCTAAACAGGACTAGAAAAAGTATGGGGTATTACAATATCTCCCCATTGTGAACATTAGTCCTCGAATGAGACTAGTTAAACTAAGGATACTGAGGAACTGAGACTATATACTAGCATGCACAACTAAAAAAAAATTGCATGACTGAATCTAAAACATACGCCACTGAACTAATCTGCGAATGCATAAATTTACAAGAAGATAACTATATGGCTGAATCTGAGATTGGAAAAGAGCACTGAATTAAGGAAGATTCTTACCTCAGGATGAATCTGGGTTCGTGGAGAAGGGGTGAGGATACTTGGTTTGCATGTATGCTTCTGCTTCCCAAGTAGCACCCTCAATCGACTAATTTCACCATAGAACTTTGACTAAGGAAACTTCTTTGTTTCTTGGTCTACGGATCTGATGATCAAGAATCACTACTGGAAGTTCTTCGTATGAAAGGCTATTCTTAATGTGTATGCTTTCTAGAGGGACTACAATAATTGAATCATCCATAAACTTCTTCAATAAGGACACATGGAACACTGGGTGAATTGATGACAAGTCTGCAGGTAGCTCAAGCTCATATACTACTTTCCCCACCCCACTTAAAATCCTGTAGGGACCCATATATCGGGGACTAAGCTTCCCCTTTTTTCCAAACCTCTTCACCCCCTCATGGGTTAAACCTTTAAATAAATAAGATTATCTGCTTCAAACTCAAGATCACACCTTCTTACGTTTATATAAGTTTTACGACGGCTCTGAGTTGCGTTCAATCTCTCTCGAATCAACTGAACTTTGTCCATGGCCTCAAACTCCATATCTGGCCCAATCAAAGTGGCCTCACCCACTTTAAACCAACCGACATGTGATCTACATCTTCGCCTATAAAGAGCCTCAAACGGGGCCATCTGAATACTAGAATGGTAACTGTTATTATAGGCATACTCGATTAATGGCAAGTGGTCATCCCAACTGCCTTTGAAGTCAAGAACACATGCTTTCAACATATACTCTAAGGTTTGAATGGTCCTCTCCGCCTGACCATCTATCTACGAATGAAAAGCTAAACTACGGTGAACTTGGGTACCAAGACCCTTCTGAAAGGTTTTCCAAAACTGAGAGGTAAACTGAGTACCCCTATCTGAAATAATGGATAAAGGAACCCCATGCAATTTAACCAACTCTTTGATATACTTCTTAGCATAATCTTCAGCTATGTAGGACGTGTGAACTGTTAAGAAATGGGTTGATTTGGTCAATCTATCTACAATAACCCATATCGAATCATGTTGACGACGCGAATGGGGTATGTCACAAAGTTCATGTTCACCTCTTTCCACTTTCAGGTAGGAATACCAAACTACTGCAATGTGCCGCTACGTCTTTGGTGCTCTTCCTTAACCTATTGATAAGTTGCACCCTTGGATACAAATTCTACGATATCTTTCGTCATACCAGTCCACCAATAGACTTCCCGCAAATTGCGGTACATCTTGGTGGCTCTTGGATGAATGGAGTAACGCGCACCATGCGCTTCTACCATAATTCACTGACTTAAAATGTCAACACATGGAACACACAATCTATTATGGTATCTCAACACATCATCTCCCCCTTGGGAGAAAACCTCTACCTTTTGGTCTTTAACTGACCCCTTCAGTTTGACCAAACTAGAGTCCTTATCCTGCTTCTCTTTCACTTCAGAAACTAGAGAAGATTCTGAACTACACTGAACCCAAACATTCCTTTCAACTGAGTCAACCAGCCTCGCGCCCAACCTAGTTAATCGGTGAACTTCTTAAAATAATTCTCTCTTATCATTCTCCACATGTGCAACGCTGCTCATAGACAATCTACTAAGGGCGTCTACCACTATATTAGCCTTGCTCGGATGCTACAACACACTCGTATCATAATTTTTCAATAATTCTAACCACCTTCTCAGATGAAAATTTAACTCTCTCTAAGTAAATACATATTTCAAGCTTTAGTGATCCGTAAACACATCAACATACACCCCATAAAGATAGTGCCTCTAGATTTTCAATGCAAAAACAACAACAGCTAACTCAAGGTCATGAGTAGGGTGGTTATTTTTGTGAGATTTAAGCTATCTAGAGGCATAGGCTTTAACCTTACCTTTCTGCATCAAAATACAACCCAGAACGATTCTAGAAGCATCACAATATACAATAAAACCATATGTACCATCGGGTAGCACTAAAACTGGGGCTGAAGTGAGTCAAGTCTTCAACTCCTAAAAACTCTTCTCATAGGAATCTGACCACGGAAACTTAACTTTCTTCTGAGTTAATCTACATATAGGGGATGCAATAGAAGAAAAACCCTCAACAAAATATCTGTAATAACCAGCTAAACCCAAGAAGCTTTTGATGTCTGACGGAGAGATAGGTCTAGGCTAGTTTCTTACTGCTTCTGTCTTTTGGGGATCAACTCTAATGCCGTGACTGGAAATAATATGACCAAGGAACGCAACTGATCTTAGGCAAAATTCACATTAGTTGAATTTGGTGCACAACTGGTGATCTCTAAGAGTTTGAAACACAATTCTAAGATGGTCTTCATGGTCACCCTCACTACGAGAATAGACAAGACTATCATCAATAAAAACTATGACAAACATGTCCAACGACTATTTGAACACTCGGTTCATCAAGTCCATGAAGGCTACTGAGGCGTTTGTTTGCCCAAAGGACATGACTAGAAACTCAAAATGACCATAACGAGTTCTGAAAGCTGTCTTTGGAATATCACATTCCCTTACTCTAAGTTGATGATAGCCGGATCTAAGGTCTATCTTGGAGATATAACTTGAACCTTGGAGTTGGTCGAATAAGTCATCAATCCTAGGAAGAGGATATTTGTTTTTGACTGTGACTTTATTCAGCTGATGATAGTCAATGCACATTTGGAAAGAATCATCTTTATTTCACATGAATAGGATGAGAGCACCCCTTGAAGAGACACTGGTCCTTATGAAACCCTTATCTAAGAGGTCTTTAAGATACTCTTTTAACTCTTTAATCTCGGCTAGAGCCATATGATATAGAGGAATGGAGATGGAATGAGTATCTAGAAGAAGGTCAGTACTGAATTCTATTTCCTTATCTGGAGGTACCCCTGGAAAATCTTTAGGAAAAACTTTAGCAAACTCATTGACTACATGGACTGACTGAACTATTGGTGCCTTAAACTTAGTGTCTTTGACTCTAAATAGATGATAGATACTTCTTTTTGATATCAACTTTCTGTATTTAAGATAAGATATGCAATGACTCTTGGGAGACACTGAATTACCTTCCACTCAAAGACTGGCTCATCTGGAAACTGAAACTTCACTACTCGGGTGCAACAATCCATAGATGCATAACATGAATGGATCCAATCCATGACCAAAATAATGTCAAAGTCGACCATATCTAGATCTATTATGTCTTCTAATATAATTTTATGAAGAACACTAATAGGACACTTTCTATAGACTCATTTGACAATAACTGACTCACCTACTGGGGTAGAAACAAAAATGACTTAGGAATCTTTTCAGGACCTATTTCAAAATTTACTGCAATTAGTGGGGTAACATAAGAGAAATTCGACCCTAGATCTAACAACACATAAATATCAAGATAAAAGATATGAAGTATTCTAGTAACAACATATGGTGAACTCTCCTACTCCTGATGAGATGGTAAAGCATAAAATTAATTCTGGCGTTGACCTCCACCGATACTGAATGATGCGCCCTGAGGAAGGACTGGGCGACCAAGAGGAGCTGGTGCTCTAGTAGCCTGAGTCTGGAGACTAACATCCCTATTTTCCTTCCTAGCATACATATACTCTTTGATTTTATGTCCCAACTTACCACAACTATAACAACCTTTTTGTCCCAACAAACACTCACCAAGATGATTCTTACCACACTTAGCACATGGAGGATAACTGGGTTTTCCACTCATACTATTCTGAGATCTGGACATAGAAGTCTTACCCCACTGCTCCTGTTTAGCTTTGGGGGTGGGATCACCGACTGAAGATGGCGCTGTATAGATGAACAATTCTGTAATTAAGATCAGTTTCCCATCCAAACTTTATCTGGCCATACTCAAACTATCCAGTTCTAGCCTTCTTATTTCCCCTCTCTCTTCCCTTCAACTTTTCTGCCTCAATCTGCTGGACATGACTCATCAGCCTAGAAAAATACATATCCCCTATAATCATGGCAGTCCTACACTCCTTGACTACCAAACTAGATACTCCAGTAACAAACTTACTCATACTCGCCCTAGGGTCATCCATCGTATCAGGGGGGCATACTTAGACAGCTAGTTGAACTTAAGGCAGTACTCCTTCACTATCATCGAGCCCTGTCTTAGGTTCATAAACTCTTCTACCTTCGCTTATTTTATTTTATGCAAAAAAAACCTGTCTATAAATGCATCCTGAAATACCCGCCAACTCATAGGAGCTGCAGTCCCACCTTTACCATTTTTCCACATAACCACCCAATCATGTGCTATATCCTTCAACCTATATGATGCTAACTCTACACTCATCTCCTCAATAACATGAATAATATGGATGATCTTTCTTATCTTATCTAAGTAAAGTTGTGGGTCCTCACCTGCTTTTTACCTAAATAACTCAGGTAAATTTATTCTCATGAAGTCATGAATTATGGTTGCTGCTAAAATCCCTATTTTGCTGAAGTGGGACTGCCACCTGATAGTTTTCCTGAACATTGGTAGTCACATCTTGGGCTAACGCCTGAAAGGAAGCCCAAAATTTAGCATGGGATAAAGTCTTATTCAGAAGGTCAGCGGACTGGGATGTCTGGTTATCATTTCTGCGTGTATTAGCTCAATGAGGAGGCATATTAAACAACTGTCACATAAGAGCATGAGTTAAAAGTATATAGAGACACTGTAAGCATGATAGATCATGAAAAAAAGAGATGATTTCCGAAAAACGTCCCGTAGCCTCTTGCTCATAAATGTGGTGCGCTTCACACCCATTATCAAGACTCTACGTAACGCAGTTTGTCTGACTCCCTAGGACTCTTATAACTGTAGGCTTTGATACCATGTTTGTAACGCCCCAAAAAAGGGTCTCGAGATGTCACACAGTTCTTAAGACTACAAGTAGCCTCAAGCTAACCCTGTAAGCCATCTACTAATATGAAGCTCATAATAGAGAAATATAATCATAAAATCAATGCAAAAAACTGTTTGAGCTAAACTGAAATTATCTGTATATAATATCTAGAAAGACTAGACTCCAGAGTTTGGATAATCAACACTAAAAATCTGAATCATAACTAGCAGTCTAACAAGACTCTACTGCTAATAACTAGAGAGCCACTGGGATAAGTCTCCAACTGACTCAAACTAACTAAAAAATACTAAATCATCTACTATAATAAACTAGAAACTCTGAATGACTGGGTCCACAAACTATGAGGACTCACCAACTGTTAGGATGTAGATGGAGATGCTCGAAATCACTCACACTGCTGAAATTGAGCACCTGAACCTACATTATGAGACAATGTAGCACATAGACGTATATGTGGATCACTACTTCTGGATTGTACTGAGTATATGGGGGTGAATGCATAAGTAAAATAATATCTCAATGTTCATATAAACTTGTAAAATAATGCATGCTACGTAGAAATGACTCACATTGGCTGTAATTACTGAAAGCTAAAAAACATGAATCATGAGTGATAAAACATACTGTATAAATCTTGTGAGTCATCACACTTAGTTCTAAAAGCAGTACTGGTATTTTTTCTTTTAAATCATGTGTCCTAAGTGTAGAAAGGACTCACTTTTATATCTGTAAACTGAAAGCTGAAATCTAGTAGCTAATGTCTTATGTATAGCAATATTTGAATAAAACTGTGAGCCTTTACACTTAGTTTCTGAAAACTTTTCTGTTATTCTTTACTCTTTTTTGTAGGCTTTAGGGAGGTTCTTCTAACCAACATACACCATGTGAGCTATCATAGTGTCAAACGTCTAGTTCTCTTAAGGGAAAACCTTATGTTGGGGAGAGGTGTCATACTCTTGCCGAGGAGTATAACCTAAGCTTAGTGATCACATCTGTAACTCTCATCCATATAAAAATAGGAATAATTTGATAATCTGTACCTACATTGGCTTGTAGTTCTGGGACATGTAAACATACCCAACTTGATGCTAAATATTACTTCCTTTAATCTGTATGCTCATTCTATAGGAAATCCTCTTTTAAAACTAGCACAAGGGTTTTCAATGAAAACTTTTTGTGAATCTGTTTACTGTAAACTATAGTTAAATCTGTAAAGTGGATTCCATATCTAAGTTGAGATCAAAAGATCAAATCTTTTTTCAAAATCTTACTATAACAAATCATAGGGGTGCTTAAAAGTATAATCTTCTTGAAATAACAACATTCAAACTAGGGCTAATAACCCATGCATCTATTCCATGTTAAATCATCATAAAGTTTATGCTAAATAATGAAAATCCTGATAATTCAATTCTAAATATGGGAATTAATGTTATATACATAAAAATACGAAAGTAGACATGCAATTCAATATTTAAATCAATTGTAATCTTAACATATTTAAGTAGTAAAGAGTGGGTATAAACCCTAGACTGAAATTCATATAATTCCATATAAAATTCAACTTTAAAACTAATTTTGGGCACAAGGATGAAAGGATTATCCTTGTTGATAACTCCACATACCTTAATTGATGAAATTGATAAAGAAGTTTGAACTTGAGCTCCTATTTGTGCTTTGAAGATGATTTCTTGAATACCTTGGATGGGTTATCTTGGAAAAAAATGGTGGAATTTGGAATTCTTGAGGTTTACGTTTTGAGGTTCTAGGATTTCTTGGAGAGTAATTTGATGAAAAGTAATCATAATATGCTTAGAATAGGCTTGATCTTGTGGTTTAAACAATTTGGGGGCTTGAGAAATGACTAGGTTGCCCTTTGTAAAAATTAATTTGGAAATAGAAATCCCAATTTTACATCCCACCGCAATGTGGATCCATCATGGTGGCTTATTATAAAATGGACAATTGTCACTTTGGGTACTGGCGCGACACGGTGTAATTGTGTTGCATCACTAGAAAAGGACGAATGCTATTTGCACTCCACCACAACATGGAGTCTGTCCCATTAAGATTTGTAGCGCGATACCAGAAAATCGTGGTGAGCTACTGAAAAGGGATGAACAAGAATTTAGGCTTCACCGTAATGTAGGCTAATCGCGGTGCCTCACTAGAAATCAAACAATTGGGATTCTGAACCTCACCGTGACACGGTGCTATCGTGGTGCTCTACTATTTTTCACTAAAATCACCACAACTTCTCAACCAAGTATTGGATTAAGCCAAAATTGGTATCGTTGGAAAGATGATTCAATTATCTACACCCTGGTGGGTCTAGAACTGGAAAATTTCACATGTATCAAAGGTTATACATTTTTGAAGTTTTCCCTTGACACACTAGGAGCTAAACGGGACTAGGAAAAGTATGGAGTAATATAATATCCCTCCATTCTTTAATTTTTTCATATTGTATATCTATTTTTTGGCCTTGTATATTACTATATATTCATTCTTCTTTCGGTCTTTATTCATATATTGGCCTGTGATATATGGTATAGTGCTAGTGTCTTAGAGTATGGTTGGAAGAGCATAACATATCCTTATTGTTCCATTAGCTTATTATGTTAGTTTCTTGGATATGAATAGAATAGTTGTCCTTATTATCTCCTAAGCTTTATGTAATGCCTCGAGTCTGTACCCCGAACACTATATGGTGCTCATAATCCCGAAGGACCACAAGCTAACCCATGACGTGTACCTGCTGCATTAACTGAATGATAATACTGTAATATGCAAAAATTAGGCACAAAACATACCATAAGGTTCAATACTATAATAAAACTGAATACAATATAACGATACCAAAACTAAAACATCTTTCTGAAAATACTCTAGTCTGAAAAGCCTTTAAACTGTCAGAAATATGGAGTTGATGGGACAAGTCCCCAACAAACTCCGACTACTAAAATAAACTGAAATACTAAAATAACAATCATGTCCTCGAACTATGAGGACTCACCACTAACTCTGACTACTGAAGATATGAACTGCTAAGGGTGCTCCGGAGGCTGTGCATCTGAACCTATGATATAAAACATCATAGTGCAAGAGAAAAGTATGCGTCAGCACTTTGAATATTCTGGTATGCTAAGTGAGGTAGGCTGAGATACATGGGTTCATATGCATGAACTATACTGATTGAATGACATAAGTAGAACTGGATGAGTGTACATGCATGAATACGTAACAGGAATTGAGATCATGATAACACTGAATACTGATTAACTAATATCTGAGTATACTGATACTAAATTACTGATAACTGAATGACTATATCTGACAGTCCTAATTCTGTGGAATTATACTAAGTTCCGTACTGAGCTGAGTGTCTGTGTCTGACAGTCCTGAATCTGTAAAACTGAACTGAGTTCTATACTGAGACTGAATCTGAAACTGAGACCGTGGGAGGTAATAATCTAACCAATATGCCCCTTTTTGCATAGATTAGGTTCCAACCTGTAACTCCAGTTGGAAGGGTATCAATACCGTGCCACGAATAAAGATAAGCTGTGAATTAACCCTCTCTGATAGGATGCTCTTTCCTCAACCCTCGCTGGTAGGAAAACTCGAATGAGATATATCAACCCTCATAATAGCTGGCAAGAAGATATCTCAACCTACGCTGGCTATGTAGTTCTATAACACAGGGATTTCTACTAAGGGTCAAACCCTCTGCTGGTAGGAATGCTCCCATCCCTAGGTTAACTCGATGCTAAATCATACTCCCATATGAATAGACACTGAACTATTTTCCTAGTTCATACTAGGCTTGACTGGACTGTTACTAATTATATAGTCTAATTAAACTGAACTGAGTTCACTGAGTTTCATTGACTGATAGAATACTACTGAATTCTATTAACTGATTGAATCTACTGAGGTATGAACTGAATACTAAACTGGACTGGACTGATACAGAATCTATTGAGTTTTCCCGAGTCCTATAACTAACTGAGAGTACTACTGATCGTGACATGACTGAGATTATTTTATATCTGACACTTACTTTAGGTAAATAGCTAAATTATCGGGTATTAAATACCCTAGGACTCGATAGCATGAAAAGTAACGCATCACATGATCTTGCATAGCATAAAATGCACACTTGTTCACAATGTATCTATAGGGACATTTTATCAACACTTGCATGGTATAACTTGCACATAAGCTAGCATGACATGATTTCTTTCCCCTATTAGTTCACAAGCATAATATATGTACATAATAAGAGGGCATCATGATTCATTTCCAATTTCATAATTTCAAGGGGGTTTAACATGGATTCATATGAATCTTCACACATAATAACAAATTCCACATGAAACGTATAATAAATCATGAATAGAAATCTAATTCAAATAGTAATCATTTATACACTTTAATTCCAATCACGAAAGTCATAAATTCCAACTACTTGAAGTTTAAAAGAGTTTCTAGGACTCCAAGGGTAGAAGGAACCCTTGGATGAACACTTCAGATACCTTGGTTGCTAAATTCCTGAAGATTAATGGTGGAATCTTGATCCTTGAATTTGAAATTTAATCTCTTAGGGTTTTTGTTATTGAGTTTTTTGAGAAAGAATGATTATAATTTGCTAATTGAGGGTTAAATCTCATGTGATGGGGGCTAAAAGATGTGGAAAAAAGACCCAATTACCCCCAAAGATGTGGCTTTTTAATGACTTAAAGTTTAACCATCGATGCGCAGGCCGCCGTGCCGCACCACATCTTGTCTGCGTTGGTTCACTGGAAATTGCAACTGGGAGCCAAGGAAAATATTGATTGACACGATGGCCGATGCCCCCGCACCGAGATAACTTTGATACACAGTTTTGGATTCCCAAACGTTGTTCAAACGAGGTTCGAAAAATCCAAAACTCGTTCAGGAACACCTTCTAACATTCCTGATCATGAATCAACCTAAAGATTGACATATTAAGGTCATAGAGGTTGTGAAATAGCATTTCCAACTTACGAAGGCCAAAGTGACACTAAGTTTGAATACCTAGCTAAAATTTTCTAAGTCTGGAATCCCTTAGCAAGTTTTTAGGGACTGAGTTAAGCGTAGGATTTTGCGGGGTCTTACTATATCCCCCCTTGGGAATATTCATCCTCAAATGAGACTAAGATGCGAATACTGGTAGACTGAATTTAGACACCGGACATGAACAACTGAAGCATGATTTCATGACCGAGATTATTGATATACTGAATTATCATACTGAACATGCATATCTGATGCATGCGTACATAGCTGAACATGATTCATGGATGCATGACTGGGATTACTGATAAGCTGAGTTTATATACTGAACATGCATATCTTATGCATGGGTACAAGACTAAACTGATTTGTGAATGCATGACTGAGTATGCAACATTAATTGATACCAAGTTGGTAGCTATATATGAACATGATACTGAGTAAGTTTAAGGGAAAAACTGTTATCTTAGGCTGAGTCTGAGTTTGCGGAGAAGAGGTGAGGATAATTGGTTTGCATATACGCTTTCACTTCCCAAGTAGCTCCCTCAATTGACTGATTCCACCAAAGAACTTTGACTAGATGGACTTCTTTGTTCCTCACTCTGTGAATCTGATAATCAAGGATTTTGACTGGAATCTCTTCATAAGAGAGGATGTTTTGAATATCTATGCCCTCTATAGGGACTATGACTGCTGGGTCACCTATTGATTTCTTTAGCAAGGAAACATTGAACACTGGATGTACTGAAGCTAAGTCTGAAGGCAACTCAAGATCGTAAGCTATATTTCCAAAACGGCAGAGAATTCGGTAAAGATTGACATATCGGGGACTGAGTTTCCCCTTCCTGCCAAATCTCTTCACTCCTTTCATAGGAGAGATTTTCAAATACATAAAATCACCAATCTCAAACTTGAGATCCTTTCTGCGTACAATTTCTATCATCTCTGAGCTGTCTTAAGCCTTTCCCTGATCAATTGGACTTTCTCTAAGGTATTAAATACCAAGTCAGGACCTACCACCACGTCCTCACCCACTTCAAACCAACCAATAGAAAACCTGCATCTCCTACCATAAAGTGCCTCTAACGGAGCCATCTGAATACTTGAATGATAGCTGTTGTTATATGCGAATTCAATCAAAGGTAAGTGGTCATCCCAACTACCTTTAAAGTCAATCTCACACTCTCACAGCATATCTTCTAAATATGAATGGTCCCTTCTAGTTGACCATCTTTCTAAGGATGAAAGGCTATACTTAGGTGAACTCGGGTACCAAAACCCTTTTGGAATGCCTTTCAGAAATAAGAGGTGAACTGGGTACCTCTATCTGAGATAATGGACAGCGGAACACCGTACAATCTGACCAACTCCCTGATTTAGAGTTTGGTGTAATCCTCAACTGAATAAGAGGTATGGACTAGTAGGAAATGAGAGATTTGGTCATCTTGTCTTGACCCAAACTGAATCATACTGGCAACGAGTACGAGGCAAACCCGTCAGAAAGTCCATGTTTACTTCTTTCCACTTCCAAGTTAGAATACCGAGATCCTGCATGGATCCACTAGGCTTCTGATGCTCAATTTGAACCTGCTGACATGTTGAGTATAAAATCTCTAATATCTTTCTTTATCCCACTCCACCAATAGATCTCCCACAAATCCTGGTACAACCTAGTGGGCCCTGGATGAATAGAGTAGTATGCACCATGCGCCTCTGCAAGAATTCGCAATCTCAAGTCATCTACACCTGGCACACATAGCCGACCCTGACAGTGCAACACACCATCTCTCCTTTGGGAGAAAACCTCTACCTTTTGATCTCTGACTGATTCCTTTAACTTCACTAGACTGGGATCCGTATCCTGCTTTTCCTTCATCTCAAAAACTAGGAATGATTTTGAACTACTCTGCACCCATACACTACCTTCTGATGAATCGACTAAGCGAACACCTAGTCGGGCAAGCTGATGAACTTCCTGAGCTAACTTCTTCTTACTGTTCTCAACATGAGCAATACTTCCCATAGACATCCTACTAAGAGCATCAACCACTACATTGGCTTTACCCGAATAATACAGGACACTCATGTCGTAGTCATTCAATAACTCCAACCACCTACTCTGACGGAGGTTTAGATCTTTCTGTGAGAACACATATTGTAAGCTCTTATGGTTTGTGAACACATCAACGTGCACCCCATACAAATAGTGCCTCCAAATCTTTAAGGCAAATACTACTGCTGCTAACTTAAGATCATGAGTAGGATAGTTCTTTTCATGGGTCTTAAGATGACTAGAGGTGTAGTCTATGACCTTACCTCTCTGCATCAAAACACACCTCAAATCAACTCTAGAGGTATCACAATACACTACAAACCCATCTGAACCATTTGGTACGGTCAAAACTAAAGCTGTAGTGATTCAAGTTTTCAACTTCACAAAACTCTTTTCATAAGAATCTAACCAGTAGAATTTGACTTTCTTCTGTGTCAATCTGGACATAGGGGATGCAATAGATGAAAATCCCTCAACAAACCATCGATAATAGCTAGCCAAACCCAAGAAACTCCTGATATCTGATGGAGAGATGGGTCTAGGCTAGTTTCTCACTACTTTGGTCTTTTAGGGATCAACTCTAATGCCATCACCAGAAATGATATGGCCAAATAAAGCTACTGACCTTAGATAAAATTCACACTTACTGAATTTGGCGAATAACTGATGGTTTCTGAGAGTCTGCAATACTATTCTGAGATGGTCTGCATGATCATGCTTATTGAGGGAGTAGAAAAGAATGTCATATATGAAGACTATGATGAATATGTCCAAGTACTGCTTAAACACATGGTTTATCAAGTCCATGAAGGCTGCTGGGGAATTGGTGACTCCAAAGGACATGACTATGAATTTAAAGTGACCATACCGAGTTCTGAAAGCTATTTTCGGGATGTCACATTCTATGACTCTGAGATAATGATAACCTGATCTGAGGTCTATCTTGGAGAAGTAATTGGCACCCTGAAGTAGGTTAACCAAGTCATCAATTTTGGGAAGGGGATACTTGTTTTTGAACGTGACATTATTTAGCTGATGGTAATCAATACACATTCTGAGAGAACCGTCTTTCTTACGGATGAATAAAATTAGTGCACCCCACGTGGACATACTAGGTCTGATGAATCCCTTATCTAAGAGGTCCTTCAACTATTCTTTTAACTCTCTGAGTTCTGTTGGGGCCATTTTATCTGGCAGAATAGATATGGGCTGAGTATCTTGAAGAAGGTCTATTCCAAAGTCGATTTCCCTTTCAGGAGGAACTCCAGGAAGATCTTCAGGAAACACATCTGGGAATTCACATGCTATTGACACTGATTCAAAAGTAGGGGTTTATGAACTAGAGCCATGGACTCGAATGAGATAGTAGACACAACCCTTAGATATCATTTTTCTCGCACGAAGGTAAGAAATAAACTGACCCCTAAGTGCTAAAGTACTACTCCTCCACTCTAAGATGGGTTCATTCAAAAACTAAAACTGTACAATTTTTTTCTACATTCGACCCTAGGCATAGTAGGAATAAAGACAATCCATGCCGAGAATGACATCAAAATTGGTCATCTCTAATTCGACTAAGTCTGCTAAAGTGACTTTTGAGATATCATAATCGGGAAGTTCCTATATACCAGCCTGACTATGATGGATTTACCCACTGGGGTGGAGGCTGAGAAAGGCTCTGCTAGAATTTTGGGACTGACTCTGAAATCAACTGCTATATATGAAGTAACAAAGAATAGAGAATATCCTGGATCTAGCAAAGCATAAACATGTAAATAGAAAACTTGTAACATACCAGTGACCACATCAGGAGAGCTTTATTGATTCTATCAGGACTAAAAAACATAGAGTCTATCTGGGTACTGCCTACTGGTGGCACTGGATGCGGAACCCTGCTAATTCAAGCGATCGGACTGAGCTAGGGGACGGTTATGCTGATTCTGAGAACCCACCCGAGGACATTGTCAGACCCTGTATCTTGGCTTGCCATATTTAAAACACATGTCACTGCTAGTTTTGTAGATACCCTTGTAGTTTCTGCCACACTTCTGACAAAGGGGATTGGTTCGGGCACTGCTAACACTACCCTAGGGTTTAAGGCCGACGCCCTATCTCTGTTGCCATCTCTGAATTTCAGAACAGGAGCACTGGATAAGGATGGAGCTAGAACTGAGGATTTTGGGAGGAACTAAGAACGATTCCCACCCTCTGACTTAGGTTGAATGAAGTTGAAACTACCTGTTCTTGCTCTCTTATTCTCCCTTTCCCTCTTTTTATTCTTAGCCTCCTTTATCTGCTGAGCATAGACCATGAGCTTGGATATGTCCATCTCCTTAATCAATATTATGGTCCTACACTCTTTGACCACACTGTTAGATACCCAGACATAAACTTACTCATCTTTGCTATGCTATCTGCTACTACATGTAGGGCATATCTGGAAAATTAAGTAAATTTGAGAGAATACTTTAGTTCTATAATATTGCCCTGGTTCAGGTTTATAAACTCCAAAACCTTTGCTTCCCTCAACTTTAGCGGGAAGAACCTATCTAGAAATGTGAATAGAATCTCCTCTCATTCTATGGGCTCTGTATCTGCGACCCTTTCTGCTTTCTACTATTTAAACCATGAGTATGCCACATCCTATAACTGATATGCGTCCACCTCATCATATTCAACAGCAGTCACCCCCATAATATCAGTAACTTTCTGCACTTAATCAAGAAATTCCTGAGGGTCCTTATCTGACTTAGACCCTGTAAAAGATGGAGGGTTCATTCGGGTGAAGTCCCAAATCCTGGCAGTAGTAGTATTGGCCACTGGGTTGGCCAGAACAGCAGTTGGACGTTCGTTCTGGGATGCCACAAAATGAGATAGGGTGGTGAACGTTGCTCTGAATTCAGCGTGGGAGACGTGTTCGTCCAGAGGTTCTGGATTGATGGGCTGGGGTTCAGGCTGGTCTTCCGTTCCTCTTCCTTTAGTCCTTTTTGGAGGCATATTTTGAAAATGGTCGAGAAACTTAGATTAGACAGAGAGTTTAACTGGAGCTCATGCTCACTCGGACAACATGAATATTGAAAGAAGGGAAAATTTTCCTAAAACATCTCATAGCCTCTTGTCTATAAGTGTGGCGCGCTATACACCCATGCACAAAAATCTACTAGATGCAACTTTCAGACTTCCTAGGACTCTGTTAAACCTTAGGCTCTGATACGAAGTTTGTAACGCCCCGAGTCTGTACCCCGGATGCTACATGGTGTTCATAATCCTGAAGGACCACAAGCTAACCCATGACTGGTACCTACTGCATTAACTGAATGATAATAATGTAATATGTGGAAATTAGGCAGAAAATATGCAATAAGGTTCAATACTGTGGTAAAACTGAATACGGTATAACGATACCAAAACTGAAACATCTGTCTGAAAATACTCTAGTTTGAAAAGCCTCTAAACTGTCTGAAATATAGAGTTGATGGGACAAGTCCCCAACTAACTCTGACTACTGAAATAAACTGAAATGATAAAATAATAATCATGTCCTCAAACTATGTGGACTAACCACTAACTCTGACTGCTGAAGATCTAAACTGCAAGGGTGCTAGGGAGACTATGCGTCTGAACCTATGATATGAAATATCACAACATAAGAAAAAAGTATGCATCAGTACTTTGAATGTACTGACATGCTAAGTGAGGTAGGCTGAGATGCATGGGTTCATATGCATGAAGAATACTGACTGAATGACATAAGTATAACTGGATGAGAGTACATGCATTAATACATAATTGTAACTGAGGTATTGATAACACTGAATACTGAGTCTGAATACTAATTAACTGATATCTGAGTATACTGATAAAGAATTACTGATAACTGAATGATTGTATCTGACAATCCTGATCCTGTGGAACGATACTGAGTTCCGTACTGAGCTAAGTGACTGTGTCTGACAGTCCTGAATCTGTAGAACTGAACTGAGTTCTATACTGAGACTTAATAAAAAATTGAGACTGTGGGAGGTAATCATCTAACCGACATGCCTCTTTATACCTAGATTGGGGTCCAACCTATAACCCTAGTTTGAAGGGTGTCAATACTGTGCCATGAGTAAACATAAGCTGTGAGTTAAACCTTTATGATAGGAAGCTCTTTCATCAACCCTCGCTGGCAGGAAAATTTGAATGAGATGTATCAACCCTCATAATATTTGCCAGAAGATACCTCAACCTATGCTGGCTACGTAGTTCAGTAACATAGGGATTGCTACTAAGGGTCAAATCCTCAGTTGGAAGGAATTTCTCTATCCCTGGGTTAACTCGGTGCTAAATCCTACTCCCATCTAAATAGACATTGAGCTAATTTCCTAGTTCATACTAGGCTTGACTGGACTATTACTGATTATACTGTCTAACTGAAATGAACTAAGTTCACTTAGTTTCGTTGACTGATGGAATACAACTAAATTCTGTTAACTGACTGAATTTACTGAGGTCTGAATTGAATACTGAACTGGACTGGACTGATACAGAGTCTACTAAGTTTTCCTAAATCCTATAACTGACTGAGAGTACTACTGATCATGACATGACTGAGATTATTCTGTATCTGACATTGGATCTAGGTAAACAACTAAATTGTCGGGTATTAATACCCCCAGGATTCGATAGCATAAAAAGTAAAGCATCACATGATCTTGCATAACATAAAATGCACACTTGTTCACAACGTATCTATAGAGATATTTTATCAAACACTTGCATGGTATAACTTGCACATAAGCTAGCATGACATAATTTCTTTCCTATATTAGTTCACATAAAGAATTCATCAAGCACTCGGTGAGCATAATATATGCACATAATAAGAGGGCATCATTATTCACTTCCAATTTCACAATTTCAAGGGAGTTTAACATGTATTCATACAAATCTACACACATAATAACCAATTCCACATGAAGCATATAATAAATCATGAAATAGAAATCTATAGTAATAATGAATACTCTTTAATTCCAATCATGGAAGTCATAAATTCCAACTACTTGAAGTTTAAAAGAATTTCTTGGACTCCAAGGGTGGAAGGAACCCTTGGATAAACACTTCACATACCTTGGTTGCTAAATTCCAGAAGATTAATGGTGGAATCTTGAGCCTTGAATTTGAAATTTAATCTCCTAGAGTTTTCGTTCTTGAGTGTTTTGAGAAAGAATGAATATAATTTGCTAATTGAGGGCTAAATCTCATTTTATGGGGGCTGAAGGACGTGGGAAAAAGACCCAATTACCCCCAAAGATGCAACTTTTTAATGACTGAATATTTAACCATCGACTCGCAGGCCGTCGTGTCGCGCCGTTGGCATCAACGAGATAGCCAACGCGCCGTATCAAGTCTGCATCGGTTCTCTGAAAATTGCCATTGGGAGGCAAGAAAAATATTGATCGATGCGATGGCTGCGGCGCCACGCCAGATCGCGTTGATACACTATTTTGGATTCCCAAACGTGGTTCAAATGAGGTCCAAAAATTTTGAAACTCATCTGGGAATACCTACTGACATTCCTGATCATGAATCAACCTAAATATTGACATTTTAAGGTCATAGATATAGTGAAATATCCTTGTCAACTTACAAAGGACAAAAAAACACTAACTTTGAATACTTAGCTAAAATTTTTTAAGTTTGGGACCCCTTAGCAAGCGTTTAGGGACTGAGTTACGCCTAGGATTTTATGGGGTCTTACACTTTATTATGCAGGTTTTTGGATATTTGGGTGGAGTTTACATTCCTGCTGGCATGTTAATTATATTTGCATTATCTTTGGAGCTTATTTGGTAGTTGCCTGATGAGTACCACATGCTGGTACTCATACTACACTTCTGCAGCCTGTAGATCATAGCACGGATTCAAGCCATTGTTGTATCCGTTGTGTGGTGCAAATATGGTACAGAGACATAGGGTGAGCTCCTAGAGGTCAAAGCATTGCTATTCTCCCTCTTATGTACTGACTAGTCTCTTGTTATATTTGGAGATAAGTTGTATCAATATATTTATTTAGTACTTCACTTTGTAATCTTATTACATTAGAAGCTCTTGTGCTGATTTCACTAGGTTTTGGGACTACCTTATATATCTTAGTTTTTTATTTTATTTTATTTCGCATTCTTCCTCCATTTCTCTTGGTAGTCCGTTACTAGTAGTTTTGGACCACTGGTTGGCTTACTTATTGGTGGGTATAGTAGGTGTCATCATGACTTGAGAAATTAGGTCATGACAATAAGATGCTTTAAATAGGGCCTTTTGAATACTAGAGTGATAGCTATTATTATAAGCAAACTCAATCAAAGGCAAATAGTCATCCCAACTACCTTTGAAATCAATCACACATGCTCTCAATATGTCCTCTAAGTTTTGAATGGTCCTTTTTGCCTAACTACCTATTTACGGATGAAAAGTGGTACGAAGAGAACCTAGGCACCAAGTCTCTTCTAAAAGGTCTTCTAAAATTGGGAGGTAAATTAAGTATTACTATATGAAATAATGGATGAAGGGATTCCATCCAATTTCACCAATTTTCTAAGATGGTGTCTGATGTCGCCTAAAACTACACTCCAATTAGAAGTATAGTGCAGTCGATTATAAATATAATAACCTAACTAGGTTTGGTTGATCCTATAGGGAAAACATGAATAATTGCTTGACTTGATGTTATCCACGTGCAGTACAAAAAAGTAAATAGGGGGACTTTACTATCAATTGCGAATAGTAACCAAATCTTGAGTGCTTTCAAGTTGTAGACAATTTGAGACGAACATTAGGCTTGTGTTCCCCCTAGGTTTTCAACTCCATAAAATTCTCATGATCAACCCAACTATTTTGTTGTTCTTCATGCAAAGTCTACAAGATAGGTATTATCGGTCGTCTTATGGGCGCGAAGATAAATCTCACCCTTTACCAGTTAAATATTAGGGCATCGCCTTGTTTCTCTGTGATATGACCTTAGTTCCTTTTAGGATAAAGTGATAAGATGAGACGCGGGGATTAAAAGGTGGAGGTAGAAATCTTAAATCACTATCTTAACTTCTTTTCCCAATAAAAAAATCCCTTGTGGGGATGGATGCGAATACATGCTATCTCAAGCTACTGCAGTTACTTGAGACTAATTATCGTGAAGAGGATTAAGATACATGTAGTAACCCTAGAAAAAATGAGCCTCACACTTTCTCTACGTAGATAATCCATCAGGGTTCCCACAACCCTAGTCAAGGAGATTAGCGCTCATGTTTATGCAAGAAATCTTGATTCTCAATGAAGAACACATATAATTAATTACACAATGTCTTTAATTGAATAAACCCTAGAATCTCAAGAATAATTGTAAAAGTATTATAATAATTTGAAAAAGAACGTACCATAATAAAAGATAAACCCTAGGGTCTTTATAGTATCTCAAAATAACATATAAATCCTAATAAAAATGGGAAAGGTAAAGTTATGTAGGCAGTCGGTATGACTCGATATTCACTCGTATCGATATCAGACGAGTCGTACCGTACCTTCACATATCCATTCCACTATCTATTCTCCCAAGGCTTCAACTTCCTATTCAACATACGACTTCTACTTATGAGTCGTACCTGAGTGTACGACCCGTGTCCTTCACTCGTATCCATCTAGGGCAGTAGTCTTTCCAAGTTTTGAACACTGGTTTATGTACGAATTTCCTATATAAGACTTCTAAGACTTCCGACTCATGTACTTCTGAGACTTCAACTTCTGGATAGTAGGTTAGGTTCTGTTATGCTTACGACTACTTTGTACGACTCGTATCCTAGCTTACGACTAGGATACTTGAGTCGTATCTTCCCCATACTTACCTCCTTAGGTTGGCTTTTCATTATTTTTTTTATATGATTCATCATACGAGTTATACTAGATGTTTATGACTCAAGATTTAACTCGTACCCTGATCAAAATTGTTTTTTTTCTTCTCTTTTCATTCAAACTCTGTTGTAAACCTATTTTACCTGCAATATACCCCAAAGTGTATCATATCTACCAAAATATCCTAAGTTCATCCATAAATTCGTGGGTTTAAGAATCAAAATTTTTGTGTTTCCACACCACATCAACAACCTCAACTTAGACTTTTGCATGTCCTCAGACAAACAAAACCAAATAACTATTTCTAGCACAGTGACGATGCTTAAACAGGAAGATCTCAAGCAACCCATGACAGTGATTTTGAACTTGATTTAAATGTTGTTCCCCTCCTAATTTTAACTATTCAATTTACACTACGTATAATGATTTAGCACACGTATAAACATGAAGGAATCCAATGATGGCATTACATTAGCAATTTACACTTGGGCATAGACACAAATTACATTTATTGAACAGTGTTGCAACCAAGAAACATAAACCATGCGCTTTCATAGTCAAACAAATCCCATTCACTCTTTATTTGGATAAACCAATCTATTCAGGGATATAACAAATGACCCTCTCACTCAAAAAAAAGTATCAACGGTGCACACAGAATACCATAGACTTGCCTTTATTCTCTTTTCCTAAGTTGTCAGACAATCACGGTAAGATCACTAGAGGAATTTATTTGGATTATATGTAGGCTTGGGGCTGATATAATATCTTTTGAGTTTCTTTTAGTAACTAAGCCTCTTGGACACTACACCTTTCTCAGGGTCGGCTTAGTTTTCACTTCTTCTTTTATTTCAACCCTTATGTCTCCTTTTATATTTTAAGCACATTCTAATTAGGCCAGGTATGGTTTTCTAGCATTTACTTTTCTTTTTCTTGTTTTTCTCCTTTCGATATTTCATTGCGACTCTTTTTTCTTTTTTTTTTCATTACACCGGCTCAACTTTCAAATATTTTTCTTCTACCCACTTTCTTCATACTTGTTTTCTCTTATGCACCCCTATACTAGCCACCTTAATTTAGGCAATTTACCTGAGTTGAGGTGCATAGTGTCCATAGGAGGACTAGGGCAAAATAGGTTCATTGTAAGTTAAATGGGAAGGTGATAGGTGTAACAAGAAAAATTGGTCTATCAAGGCTCAAACGTTTGAATCAAAGGGATTCATTCATTTGGTTAAGTCATTTTAGGCTCAAGTAGACTCACACAAATAGGGCCTATGATCACTTTCTATCTAACTATCCTAGACCTAGGTAAAAGCAACCAGGAAAGTTCTAGATTGTAACACACCAGGAACTTAGTAGACCTCATACATACGTGCACATAGCTACATTACTAAGTACTAGTTATCCAACTATGCCACTGTTCTCCCTAACTGTTCTATCCCTAATCCGAATGCCATTACCAGACACACAATAGTCTCCCACAAGTATACAAATGATACAATACAACACAAATTTTTTAGAGAAAGGGCTCAACTTTTTTGTCATAATTTCAGCATAATTTAACACAGATTTTCACAATAACATTTTGAATCATCAGTGTTTTAAAAACCATAAATTAAAAATTAAATAAAAAATCTTTCATTACAACTGAAATTTTTCAAAATCCTCAAAAATCATAATCAAAATTAATTTGTTGCCATAGGCGTGTTGATTTTCTCCCTATCTCAGCTGCCTGCATCAAACCTGCAAGTGAAAACAAACTTTCTTTCTTAGCTACTTATACTTTTTAGATACTCCATTTTCAGAATAACCCCCACCCCAACTAAAAATTATTGCACTATCCTAAGTGTTACAAAAATTAAATAGAGTAAGGATAAAGGTCATACCTAAGCGCTCAAGGCACCGGTGCATCCACATCAGCACGGGGGCCTTCAGATCGGGTACCACTCTTCTCAGATACCGTTCCATTAGCTGGGATTAAATCAACAACAATCGGGGTCATCACATATGCCCCCTCAATGTCAACAGCTGGTGCTCTTGATCCACCAGCTCCCAAGGCCATCTCGCGGATCCGTGTCTGCCTGTTTTGCTCATCCTTGATACTTTCAGCTTTGGCTATCTTATTGGATGCTTTGTCTTCCTTCCTCTTTATTTTTTTCTCTCATTTTAGCTCTTAGATTTCCTCAACTGGTGTATCTGCTGGGACTGCCCAAATGTTAAGCACATAGATCGTACGAATTACTATCTCGACTATAGGCTCAACAACCACCGGTCTCTCATAAAGCTCTGTGACCATTCTCTTAATTTTTACAACCTTAGATATGATATCAAAAATATTAGGCGTCTTTCCACCACTCAGCTATGAGTGATCCTCAACTCAAAAGCATCCAGGCAACCTTGGACCTATCTGTCTTGTCTCTCAAACTATGCATCGATTCAAGTCTTCACACATCCTTCCATATGCTCAATCTTAGTCTCCAGTGTGGCTAGTCGTGTCATGACCTCAGTCCAAAGTGCCTATGAAATAAGCATAACAACAAATGGCAAACCTCAAGGTTTGGGTGGCACCGACTAGACTGGTGGTGGGGCACTGTAAGTGCCCGTTGTGTCAGTATGGGAGCCCTCTATCTTGATCTACCTCGCTAGACTCTTCTACAGTTGTAGTATTAGTCTAACCATCCTTAGGGAAAAACTCTACCCAAATGTCTGTAGCCTATCTTGCCTGTCGAGCCGATGGGTTGGCCATATCTCTAATTAGGTCAAAGTCAAATGTCCTTGTGGCCTCAATCATCTCATCAATACCATGGAGTTCTACTCGCGGACATACATAACTGTGTAATCATACAGGGGTAGGCCAATAACAGCTTTTCATCCCCAACTGCTCGACCCCACATCTCTCAAGATAAGAATTCTTCCACGTCAAACTCATAGCTAGCTATAAAACCAGCTATCATAGCTGCCCGGATCGGGCTTAGAATATCATCACCAGTAGTTGGGTACAACCGGTGTCGGGCTAGTGTCCACCAAGTCTTAGTGTCCACCAAGTCTTATCCTCAAAATTGATGGTACCCTTGTTTATCTTCTATGAGACCTCTTAGGGGCCTTCTACAACCAAAATAACATTTTTCCCATTTGTGGCTATATGCTCTGCAATCCAACGGAAAATCTCAATCTTTTTCTCAGAACCCAACATCCGCCTAATTATCTTCCTCACTCTTCCATTTTGTAGTCCATCTAACTAGTGTTGATCGAAGCCTGATACTCTAGTCCACACAAGAATCTGCCAATAGTCTAGGGAGAAATATTAACCCAAACTTCCTAAATTACAAGTGAAGTGATAGGATCACTACCTTTCCAAAGTTGGCCCTACGAGTATTGCCTTAGAAGTTCACCTTTACATGCTACATAAAATTCCTGAACAAGGAATTTACTATATTTTTTGGGTTCTCATGTCATCCACTTAAATCCGTACTATCGTAATTGCTCTTCAAAACCTGGTAACTCAGACATTTCGATAGTAGTAAATCTTCGCTCAAGATATAGTCCTCTTCTGATTTTGTCACCTAAAATATGGAATAACCCACTATTGAATGTGTTCTACATATTAGGGTACCCCCATCATTCAATGATGGGCACTGGAGCAGTGGCCAATGCAAGTGGGGGGTCCTGTCTATCTATGGGGGTTGCATCTACCTCTTCCAAACCTTGGTCCTCTTTAGAACTTGCTACTGCTAAGCTTGATTCAACCACATCATCATCATCGCCAGTAAACTGTGGAGTGTGGGGAGGAGATGTGGTAGGATTCTTTCTTCTCTGGCCCTTTGCAGGTGATTCTGATTCTTGAGAAACCACCTTTTCCCCCTTTGATTTCTCAGCTACCTTTCCCTTTGTACAGATTTCTTTGCTATGGTTCCTTTATTAGCTTCACCAGTGCTAGTGGATGATGTTTCGTACTCTGAATCACTCGATTCCACACTAGTAGCTGGTGCTTGATTAGTGTTCTTCTTAGCAACTTGTTTGGATGAGGAAACATTCTTTGGAGGTATGGTCCCGCAAATGTACTATAATTATTAACTATGTAAAGAAAAGAAAAGAAAAATTTAAAACTAAAGTTCAGTGTGCTTGTTCTGGTTAGGGTACGAGTGGTGGGTACGTATCGTACCGATTGGGTACGTATTGTACTAACTGGGTATGACTCGTATGAATGAGTCATATCTTATGCGATGTAGACTATTTGTTCACTGGTTAGCTTATGACTCCTCCTAACCAGTCGTACCGGCAAGGTATGACTCGTTACCTACAGTCGTAAGCAAATCAGAAACTTTATTCTAACTTAATTCCTCCCAGGTAGGTACGACTAAAAGTGTATGAGTAGTATGGTCTGGGTATGACTCATATGGTCGAGTCGTATCTATTCCAGAACCTTAAATTTCTTGGACTTCCATGTTTTCATTGGGTATGAATCCCATTACAACTCTCGTACCGGTGGGTACGAGTCGTTAAAGGTTTTGTATCCACTGCAACATAGAAGTCTAACTTTAAAGTTTGACTCCAATGCAATTTCCCAAAATACCCACTACTGTTATCAACCAGATCAATCATTTCAACCCATACAATCATACCACAACCATTTCCCAAAACCTAGTTCTACCCCAACTTTTGATTTTTAACAAGAACACATAAGCTATGTTATTAACACTCCGATATTTGAATAAATCCTACTCAAACCAAGATCATAGTAGCAAACACAATTCCTTTTAACTTGAAATGTAGAGAAAATAGTTTTGAAAACTTACTTGGTGTTTGGAAGATATGGAATTCTTTATTCAAAGTTCTAATTGCTCCCAAATTTGAGTTTAAATCAAGAAGAATAAGAAATTTCAAGTTGTTGGTAGCCTAATAAAGTTGATTACAAGTTGGTTTAGTGGATTAAAGCTTGAATTTTAGTAAAAAGTAAAGTTGGGGTTCGATTGGGAGTATCGGGTACCCATCAGGTGTCCTAATGTATTTTATATTAAAAATATGGGCCGGGTCAACCCGTGACCTAATATGAAACGCATGGGTACGAGTTGTGTATACGACTAGTACCCAAGCTTACGGGTCATGTTTGTGACTCGTATAGACCTAGAATCTTACCTGGGTTCCTAAATTGGGTACGAATAAAGGTGACAAATCATACCTTGAGGGTATGACTCGTTTTGAGAGTCGTATCCATTACAGAAACTATTGCCTGATTCTTATTTTGTCACCAGGTGAATACCACTCCTACTTATGAGCCATACCATCTAGATACGACTTGTAAAGAGTCCGTATGAACAAAAACTTTTCCACTCCTCTGGGTATTTTTTGGTTTTCTTAATCCTGCACACTGAATAAACATATTAACCTATAATTAAAATAGTACAAAAAAATATGGGTTGTCTCCCATGCAACACTTAATTTAACATCGCGACACGACGTGGCTAAGTTGGGTACTCAGATTTCACCAACAAGATACATTGTTTTCCTCCCATGCAGTGCTTGATTTAATGTCGCGGCACAACATAATTTCCTTGATTACTCAATCTTCATCAAGGACAATATCAACTACTTCATTCAAGCCTTTTATATTTACAGGTAGTGCTTCACTTTTTGCCCATTTACTTTTAATAGGGGCTCACCATACTTCTTCAATTCTAAAGCACCATAGGGGTAAACTCTTGTAACTGTGAATGAACCATATTACCTTGACCTTAGCTTACCATATTACCTTGATCTTAGCTTACCTAGAAACAACCGAAACTTGGAAGTTTATAGCAGCACCTGATCATTTTTTTCAAATACTCTCTTCTCAACCTTTCGGTCATGATGCAACTTTATTTTTCCTTGTAAAGTGCTGAGCTTTTATATGCCCGAAGCTGGATTTCATCCAACTCATTGATATTTTTCAACCTTGACTTGGATGCATCCTTCCACTCTAGATTCAGCTTCTTTAATGCCCATAGCGCCTTATGCTCAATATCGATTGGTAAGTGGCAAGACTTTCCATACACCAACTGATAAGGTGAGGAACCAATGGGGATTTTATAAGCTATGCAGTAAGACCACAATGCATTATCTAACTTTCTTGCCCAATCAGTCCTATTGGCATTTACAGTCTTTACCAATATGGACTTGATTTCTCTTTGGACACTTCAACTTGTCCACTAGTTTGTGGGTGATAGGGTGTTTCCACCCTGTGTTTAACTCCATTTTTCAAGCATACTCTTGAAAAGATGATTGCAAAAATGTAACCCTTCATCACAAATAATAGCCCATGACATGCCAAATCGAGAGATGATGTTCTTTCTTAAGAATGTAGTGACACTGCGTGTTTCAGTGTTAGAAAGTGCAATAGCTTCCACCCACTTCAAAACATAATCTACAACCACAAGTATATATTTCATGCCGAACGAACTCACAAAAGGTCACATGAAATCTCTTCCCCATATATCAAACACTTCAAATTCTAAAATAGAATTCATAGGTAGTTCATTTCTTCCAAAAATTGTACCTTGTCGCTGACATTGATCACAAGTAAAAGCATGATCATGAGAATCTTTGTATATTATTGGCTAATAGTAGCCGCATTGCAGGATTTTATGAGCTGTGTGGGTGATACGCCCAAATTACACCTTTGTTACGAGAGAGTAAGCGGTCGTTGTCAAATATATAACCCAACTAGGTTGGGGTCGAATCCCATAGGGAATATGGTGTTAATTAAGTTGTATGCAGATTAGTTGACTTTTAATCATTCGTTTCCGTAAAATAAATAGGGGGATTTGATTCAGTTAAAAAATTAATGGTTTCAGTTTAAAAAGATGAAATATGTGTAGTAGTATTCGAATTCAGAGAAATAACAAGCTAGGGTTATGTTCACCTTGTAGTTTTCAATACTTTCTAACTATGGGCTTTACGAATTCATACATGCATCGTGCTTACAGAGAAATGTATTGTATTTAATAACATAATCCTAGTGTTTCTCAACCATCAAGGACTAATTCACTTTAGTTCTCTCGAATAAAAAACGTTTAAAAAAAACAATACGAAATCTCCAAGTAGTTAATCCTGCTAAGGCATTAACATATGAAATAGGGGTTGGTAATCCTATTTTCTTGTCACTACTCTCTTTTCCGAACATCAACCTTTCTTTCGAACAAGTTGTGTTTTAAGGCATATCCTCTATGTTTGCAACCACGAGAATTCAAGATAAGCGAAGAGAGTATGATGTAAACAAATCAATGCATAATGAATTCAAAACCCAAAGTAATAGATTGTATGCTACAAGGCTTCCATAACCCTAACTACTAAACTTAGCTACTCATGAATAAAACAAAAATCATAATTGAAATATTCATCATACCAAAAACTAGAAGACAATCTTGGTGTGCGAATAGTGAAAATAAGAGAGTAGAAACATTTTTTCTCTCTCTCCCCCAAAGCTAAGCCGTCACTCTCCTTTCAAAAACTAATATAGAATAATTCAATAATGAATAAAAATTCAGAATTAAGCCTTTTAATAATCTTTTCTCTCATAATTGTCTTCTAAGTCCCTGAACTAATTATAAATGACAAACTAGTCTTGGACATAGTTTCTAGGAGCCATATTTGATCCAGACTGCTACTCTCTCTTGTGTCATATGCCATCCGCATTCCATAGTCCCATTATGTCTTCATCTACCTCATTAATACCTGCAATCATGCTAATCATATCGGTTAGCTCAATTACATAGAAGTAGTGTAAAAACATAAGAAACTAGGCATTTTGTTCTCTAAACTTAGCTAAAACATGGATCTGTTATGGTGCTTAGGCGTATAAATACACCCAAGATCACCACCTCACACTTAAAGCTTTGTTCTTCCTCGAACAACCTATCTATTTATGCATACTACACAAGCCTTAGCACCCACAAAGGAAGACAATATGCTCAAATAGGCTCACACAATAATTATGAACAAGAGGTAGATTCAGGAATCATTACTAGAGACAACCTACCCTCAAGAATAGACTGATTAAGTTGGAAATTTCATGCATACCATTTGAGCTAAGAAATTATATAAATTACCCAACCTTCATCAACCATGTGCCCTCAAAACAAGAAAGTTACCCATAATCACTCTCAATCATGCAATTTCTAACAAAACGGGTACAAGAATCAAGTTGCGCTCACTCTCACAAAGAATTCTCAAATTACAACTGATGACCATATGGTTGCCCTTAGTGTAATACTTCACTAATATCAGAATACTAAGATTAGGATCAAATAGGTCTTTTACGGGTTGTAATGCAGGCTAAAGGATTGGTAAAAACTATTTTGGCTAGAAATAGTGACTTTCTTCCCTAAGCGCTTTAATACACTACATTATGCAATTAAGACCAATCTCTAACAACCAACTTCCACTTCTGCTATCTTCACAGATTTGCTTTTCACCCCAACTCATTAAGCTCAATTAATAACACTATGGTGGGAGTATGCAACCCTTTCAAATATTTTTTTTTACATCCTTTTCATGTTACACACCCATATAATAGCCACCCTCAACTTAAGCGATTTACCTTAGTTGAGGTGTACAATGCCCAAGAAGGACCAGGGCCAAAATAGGTTCATTGTAACATGTCCGGGATAAAATTTGGATCTTTTTTTTTACAATTTTCACTACTCCCAACCACATCAATTTCAGACGCCAATAACTAGACTTTGGGGCATCAATTTCACCTTTTTTGTCTAATTGTCAAACTCCTAACTCAAATTGATTTTACATTAAAGTGCTTAGGAGCTTTTGGAACAAATTACGGTCTATTAAAGAATGGATTAGGCTAAATATGAGGCTAACAAAAGAATAAGCTAAAGGCTCAATGGGGCTAGCTAAGATAATGTACAAAGGTAGGTCAAAAGAAGGTATGAACAATGGCTATCAAAGAAATGCCTAAATCATCTCCTAAACTCACAATCTTTATTTCGCTTTGCGCACACACCAGGCAAGTTCTAGCATCAGTTGCAATAAGGAATATATAACAGTCTTACACACTCTTGGCACATGGTCAACTCAATTAGAAGCATTATAGATTCTCGACGCAATAATTACATGAATTCAAATAAAACCAACAAACACAACAAGAGTCACAACTAGAGCCTAGGTATTTCAAACGTAATGATCCATCACATACTTATGTTATAATATCATGTGATCCACAAGAACAGTTACATGCAATTAAATGAATAATTTTCTCTTAAGACGGTCGTCATCCATCCATCATTGAGAAAAACACCTAATTATGACTAAATAGAATAAACATCTAACAAGAAACAAAATAAACAAAATAACCAATCCTATCATAGAAAAATGCTAAGGAGAAGGTACTATTTTCTTACAAAATAAATAGAAAAGTAACCAGCCACCCCACACTCAAGATCAACACTGTCCCCAGTGCAAATAACAAGATAAAGAACCTAGCTAGTAGTACTCCTCATCCAAATTAGGAGTCATGCCACCTGCATTGAGATCATCACCAGAGCCATTTTTCCTGTGTTTATCATATCATCCACGTCAGCCACACATAATAAAACTAACTACAATTAAGATAAAGGTGGTGAAGTCACAAACCCACACTTAATTTGTTAGTATAAACCAATTAAGTGTTATTATTGGGTACTCAGACTTCGCCAACATACACTTTGGTATGGTGAACCTACATTATTCGCAATACAATTTACTCACTTCAATTCCCCCAATTCTATTTCAATGAAACACTTTTTAAATAGAATCATGCTCTACACTTTCAACCATACCAAAATATACAAAACACCATCACTTTTACAACATCTCTATGGAAAGAATTTAATTCATAATCCTTAAGAAATCAATTAACTATAACATAGAGTCACAATAACTAAGGATTAAAAAAAGTAAAACTTACCTCGAAGATGGAAGATTAGTGAAGGAAAAAGAGAATGGTGAGAGCTCAATATTGGATGGCTTAAGAGTGAAATAAGGATGAATTTGGGCATTTAGGGTGTGAAGTCTATTTGAAGAATGAAAATTTGGGTCGGGTTGACCCAAGTTAAAGTTGGAAGTCGGGTTTTAGGCTTATTTGGACTAAGAGTGTGACACATATCTTATCGCACATCTCAAAGTGTGCGTCACATACGTTGTCGCACAGTTGGGACAGTGAGCCTATGCGGAGAAGTGGGCGACGCACTACCTATCGCAAACATCAAGGTGTGCGTCGCATAAGGTATCGCAGACTTAAGGTAGTGGGCATGTGTGGCTAGGTGTGCGACGCATATCCTATCGCACATGTTAAAGTATGCGACCATAAGTTATTGCACACATCAAGGTGTGCGACGCATTGTGCAGCGCATAGTTGGTCCAGTGAGCATGTGCGATGGGATGTGCGACGCACTCTTGGTCGCACACATGCCCTCGTTTTGCCTGGTATGAAGAAATGCACCTATGTTAAGTGCTAAATGATGCCCTTACCAAGATTCAAGTGAAATTGAGTGCCACACCCAATAGTACACTTAAAATCTAACACTATGCATAACATTTTTCATATGAGGCAGTGGGAAAGGTCCATACTGCGGGGTCTTCGCCCTCGCACCCCCATCGAGGTCAGTGGTTGGCTTCGGGATCGGACCTATCGTCTCGATCCCTATGCTACCTCGACAGACCTCATTGAAAGTCACAAAATAAATTTACACTGCGAAACTTTTTGGGTCGGATTAACATAATTCGAGGCACGACTCTAATGCGAATCATACTTGAGCCTTACATATTTGACCACTCCAACTTACCTGTAATGTTCCCATCACTCCTAAACTTACCACCATTGACATAGCTCAATTCCAAATCAAATTTGGTACTAATCTCCTCTTAGTACTTCATGCACCTACACTTACTCAAAAACAACAAAAATGATTAGAAGGATGGGTTGCCTCCCACCAAGCGCCGTAGTTTTGGTCGTGGCTCGTCTCTTCTTTTTGCATTTTTGTTTAACATGATAAAGTGAAAATAAAATCATGGGTTGCCTCCCATGTAGCGCCTGATTTAACGTCGCGGCACGACTCGATTATCTTGACTACTCAGACTTCATCAAGATACATCGATGATACCATTTGTCCCTCATTTGTTGAATCAAGACAATGCTTTATTCCTAGTCCAACCACTTTGAAGTCACTCACATCCTTGCTTATAAGTTCAACCAAACCAGCTATGGTCTCCACAATAGACCTATCCTTAATAGGTACATCTCGCTCATCTTCGTAAAATACATCAACAATCGAGAAGACACTCATTTCCTTTTGTTGTTTCATAGACCGACATACTTCAAAACTAACTTCTTTCTCATTGAGCCTAAATTTCAGCTCATTCATCTCTATGTCAACTAACACTCTCCCAGTTGCTAAGAATGGCCTACCCAAAATTATGGGTACTTTAAAGTCCACTTCGTAATAAAAAATTACAAAGTCGATAGAAAATATAAAATCCACAACTTTTACAAGTACATAATGTAGAATCCCAATCGACCTTTTTACCGATCTATCCGCCATTAGAAGCCGCATATTAGTAGGCGTAGGATCTCCCAAATCCAATTTTATGAAAACCGTCAATGGCATAAGATTTATACTTTCCCTAAGATCACAAAGGGCCTTTTCAAACTTCAGCAATCCAATCGTACATGGAACAGTAAATTCTCCCGGATCAGCTCTCTTCTGGATAATAGATCTTGTAGCAATAGCACTAAAATGATGAATATTGTCTACCGTTTCATAGCTCACAGTCCTTTTCCTTATCAGTAGGTCTTTCATAAACTTAGCATATCTAGGCATCTGTTCTAGTGCTTCAACTAAGGGCACATTCACTGTCAACTACTTCAACATAGCCATGAATTTGCTAAACTTGCCATCATCTTCTTTCTTCTTTAACTATTGTGGAAATGGGGGTGGTGGCCTTGGTATTTTAGTTGGAGCAACTTTTACCTCCTTTCTTATGCCTTGATCCACATCACTAACATGCTTCGGCTTAGTTGGTTGTTCCACTTCTGCACTCTTTTCTTTCAAACCTCCCAACTCCACAGGCACCACTAAAGATTCATCAAATATCTCCCAATCCATTTTGACCGTATTAGTATGAGAGGATGCTTGCAATATTAGACTAGATAACATCTTACTTCTCCTAGTGGTATGACCATACACGATCCATCAGTCCTTGGATTCTGCACTGTATCACTTGGTAGATTCCCATTCTGTCTTTGGTTGAATGCTGTGGATAATTGGCTCATCTGCTGCTCTAGGTGTTTAATAGCAATTGAGTGCGAGTTTACTAGTTGACTCATGGAATATATGTCACTCTTCATAGTAGTCACCCCAGAATTGGTCGCCTCAACTCCCTTTAATAGTTTATCCATCATGTCCTCCATGGACATTTTTCCTGAACTGGTGGCAACATTATCACGACTTCCAGGAGGTACATAGAGTCCACTCCTATCACTTTTATTCTTCCAATCTCCTTGATGGTTCCAACCTTGGTTTTCTTGGCCATCGGTCCGGAAACCCCCTGGTTATGGAAGTAGTTAGCCTCTTCCTCGGTGTTTGATTCAGCTCCCTTACCATGGGACCCCATAACTTTTACCTTTTCTATATTCCCTGCTAGTAAATATTTCATGAGCAGATCTATTTGGATTTTCATGTGATCCATATCCTGATCACGCTCCTCTACTCTTCTATGCTGCTCTATTGATATTACACTAGACCCAGTATTACTTGCTACTACAGAATCTCTGGTATGCCAAGCTCTACTTGTCTTAGTTATTCTTTCTAACATGTTCGCAACCTCAGTAAAGGTGAGCTCCATAAAAGCTCCTCCTGCAACATTATCCACTATTGGCTTTATAAGTGAGTTCAAAGCTCTGTAGAATATTTCCATCAAGTGTTCGTCAGTCATCTTATGGTTTGGGCATTGAGTCAAATTCTTTTTAAACTTCACCCAAGTCTCATGCAAAGCTTCATTAGCCAATTGCCTAAAGTTGTTGATCTCATCCCTCAACTGTAACATTCTAGAGGGCGGAAAGAACCTTTCTAGGAAAGCTCTTTTCAATTGCCTCCAGTTTGTTATAGAATCAGGAGTCAACTCATTCAACCACATTGTTGCCTCTCCAGACAGAGACAGTGGGAAAAATCTTAGATGAATAGAATTTTGTCCCACTCTAAGAGTATTAAATAACTTATAAATACTGATGAAATTCACCAAATGTAGATTTGGATCATCACCAGGTAATCCACCAAATAGTCCTTTCAAATTCAGTAGTTGGATCATAGTACTAGTGATGTTGAATTTCACCCCAGGAGCTAGTGGTGGTAGAATAATTTCCCCTGTAGATCCAGTTCCATCTAAATCGTCCTCATCATTGTTAACATCAAACTGTGTAGCTTGACAATATGATTTTTTTCTGAATGGACGATTTTGATTTACAGGTGCAACTACCTCTGCTGCACGCCTCCTATTAGCTGGGTCAATTAAATCATCATATCCCAGGTCCTCTTCATCTAGATTAGGTACCCGACCTGGGTTATCTGCATTCTGTAGATTTAATTGAGCATTAGCCAAAGCGGCTAATCTTTCTGCTTCCTGTTGGTTAGCCATTCTTTCAAAGAGATAAGGTTTAGGATTGAAGGGTAATAATGGTTCTCCTGAACTTCTGGTTCGTGGCATAAACAACAATGATCCTGTAACAAACAAAAACAATAAATAAATATAAAATTAGGAAACTTGACTAATAGTCAATTAACACACATAAACTCAATCGACAATCGTATTCCCCGGCAACGGTGCCAAAATTTGATACGCCCAAATTATACCTCTGTTATGAGAGAGTAAGCGGTCATTGTCAAATATATAACCCAACTAGGTTGGGGTCGAATCCCACAGGGAATATGGTGTTAATTAAGTTGTATGCAGATTAGTTGACTTTTAATCATTCGTTTCCGTAAAATAAATAGGGGGATTTGATTCAGTTCACAAATTAATGGTTTTAGTTTAACAAGATGAAATATGTGTAGTAGTATTCGAATTCAGAGAAATAGCAAGATAGGGTTATGTTCACCTTGTAGTTTTCAATACTTTCTAACTATGGGCTTTACGAATTCAGACATGCATCGTGCTTACAGAGAAACTTATTGTATTTAATAACATAATCCTAGTGTTTCTCAACCATCAAGGACTAATTCACTTTAGTTCTCTCAAATAAAAAGCGTTTTCCAAAAATAATACGAAATCTCCAAGTAGTTAATACTGCCAAGGCATTAAGATATGAAATAGGGGTTGGTAATCCTATTTTCTTGTCACTACTCTCTTTTTAGAACATCAACCTTTCTTTCAAACAAGTTGCATTTTAAGGCATATCCTCTATGTTTGCAACCACGAGAATTCAAGATAAGCGAAGGGAGTATGATGTAAACAAATCAATGCATAATGAATTCAAAACCCAAAGTAATAGATTGTATGCTATAAGGCTTCCATAACCCTAACTAATAAACTTAGCTACTCATGAATAAAACAGAAATCATAATAGAAATATTCATCATACCAAAAACTAGAAGGTGATATTGGTGTGCAAATAGTGAAAATAAGAGAGAAGAAACATTTTTTCTCTCTCTCCCCCAAGATAAGCCTCCACTCTCCTTTCAAAAACTAATACAAAATAATTCAATAATGAATAAAAATTCAGCATTAAGTCTTTTATTAATCTTTTCTCTCATAATTGCCTATTAAGTCCCTGAACTAATTATAAATAACAAACTAGTCTTGGACATAGTTTCTAGGCGCCATATTTAGTCCAGACTTCTACTCTCTCTTGTGTCATATGCCATCCGCATTCCATAGTCCCATTATGTCTTCATCTACCTCATTAATACCTGCAATCATGCTAATCATATCGGTTAGCTCAATTACATAGAAGTAGAGTAAAAACATAAGAAACTAGGCATTTTGTTCTCTAAACTTAGCTAAAAACATGGATAAGTTATGGTGATTAGGCGTATAAATACACCCAAGATCAGTGGGACCCTCCATAATGACCCCTAACTAGCAGTGAATGACAAGCTTCAAGTATGCTCATCATCTCCACCTCAGGTATTCACCTACGAATGATTCCATCTGTACAAATTCTGAATATGGAAGGTTTATCCAAGAAAAATTTCCTTACCTTATCCATGGACTTTTTTCTTTGCTTATATGAAATTAGATCTTGGGAAGCTGTCAATATCTATTCATCTGGAAAACTATCATCAATCTCCAACCCTTTAGCAACCTTCTGCATATTTTTCTCCTCTAGTCTAGATAAGTGATGTGCAACTTGATTTTTTATGGATTTTTTGTCCTTCACCTCAAAGTCAAATTCTTGCAAAAACAACACCAACCAAATAATCTTAGGCTTTGGATCCTTTTTAGGCATTAGGTACCGTAATGCTGCATGATCAGTGTGCACAATCATCTTTGTCCCAATCAAGTAAGATCTAAACTTTTCAAAGGCAAAAACCACCGCCAATAACTCTTGCTCCGTCACGGTGTAGTTTTTTGGAAAAGGATTTAGTGCCTTACTAGCATAGTAGATGGGATGAATGATCTTTTATTTATGTTGGCCTAGTACAACCCCTAAGGCCACTCCACTAGCGTCAATTAGGGGAAACAATGATTGAGGCAGTCACCAAATTCTCTTTTAGGCCTTTGAAAGCCTTCTTACATGCATCATCAAAATTAAATTTTACCTTTTTTTCACGAATCTTGCAAAGAGGATTAGCAATCTTTGAGAAGTCCTTGATAAATCGCCTATAAAATCCTGCATTCCCTTGAAAACTTCGAATCCCCTTTATAATAATTGGGTAAGGTAATTTCTCAATCATCTCAATCTTCACTTGATCAACCTCTGTGCCCTTCTTTGAATCTTGTGCCCAAGAACAATTCTATCTTTGACCATACAATGGCACTTTCCATAATTAAGCATCAACTTACATTCTTCACATCTTTGTAGAGCTTTTTCTAAGTGAATGAGAAAGTCATCAAAAGAGTCACTAAAAACCAAAAAATCATCTATAAAAACTTCAATGGTGTCTTTGACCATATCATAGAAAATAGATATCATATATCTCTAAAATATAGCCGAGGCATTGTATTGCTCGTATGACATTCGTTTGAATGCAAAGGTCCCATAAGGACATGTAAAACTTGTATTTTCTTGGTCCTCATGTGAAATAGTGATCTGATTGTAGACTGAGTATCCATAAAAAAATAGTATCATCTTCTTCCTGTTAACCTGTCTAACATCTGATCTATGAAAGGTATGGGAAAATGGTCTTTCTGAGTTCATGAATTCAATTTTGTATAGTCCATTCACACTCTCCATCTAGTGACTAACCTTATAGGCACTAGCTCATTTTGTTTGTTAGGCACGACAGTTATTCCTCCTTTCTTTTGAATGCATTGTACCAGACTGATCCACTTGCTATCTATAATAGGAAATACCATACAAACATCCAACCACTTGATTATTTCTTTCTTAACCACCTCCTGTATAAGAGGATTTAGTCGACACTCATGTTTTGTAGATGGAACACAATCCATCTTAAGTTGTATTTTGTGAGTACACAAACCAGGCGGAATACCTATAATATCTGTAATGTACCATCCAATGGACCTCTTGAATCTGAAACACTGACAATAATGCTTCTACTTCTGATTTTCTAAGATCATCTACAATAATAATTGGCAAAGTGTTGTCGGCACCCAAAAATTCATATCACAAGTGAAATGGGAGGGCCTTCAATTCCAACACAGGTGGTTCCTCAATGGATGGGCGAGCAGGTTGAGTCGTTCTATTCTTCAAGTCTAAATCAAGCTTTATTGGTGCAAAATTATAAGAACCATTACTATAAAGTGCACCTACTAATTCCTCATACTCCTCGTTACCATCATAGTCAAAATTCATGATAACAGCTGTAAGTGATTTAACACCTAGTCTCTCTTCAAAAGGAACAACTGCATCAGAACCATAATCCCACAGAGTCACTGTATCAATATCATGGAATGAATCTACCTCTTTATCATCCATATTAATAACAGATATCACTCTAAATTCATCAGGCTGCCATATAGATTTGCATACATTGAATATCACCTATTCATCATTCAATCTCAATATCAGATGTCCCAACTCCAAATCAATCAATATCCTTTCTTAGCCAAAAATGGTCTTCTAAGAATAATTGGGACTTGGTGTAATGCCCCGGCAAAATCCTCTTCCAGTCTGAGCCTTAGAGAGTATTTAGTAAAGCAAAAATCTGAGTCAAAATATTTTAGAAATATCCTCCCAAGTATGAAACACTTTGAATCATGTGGGAGTAAATTTGAGCATGAATTAAGATCATAGAGGTGCCCTAACTCATGGACGAGTTGAAAGCTTTCCTATCGTTCAAGTTTTAGTGACCGTCAAAATTTGGGTCAACTTCAATCGACCATAAATCCTTGTATATATATAATTAGAGGAAATAGTATATAACAAATGAAATATTTTTGAATTATCTTTCCAATGATACCAATTTCATTCAAAATTGATATCGGAGCAAAGGGTTATGCTTATTTTACTCGAACGTGTCAGCCTGGAAAATCCATGACGATGTTTTGTGATGACTGGTCACAAGCCTGATGGCCCATCACAAAATGTCATTATCTTAAGGCAGAAAGTCACAAAATCCACCCTTTTTGTGATGATAATTCGTGACGGCCTATCACGAGGCTGACGGCTTGTCACGGATGTCGTCAGCTATTTTTTTCCAGCAATTTTAGAATATTTTTGCAAGGGTATTTTGGTGATTTCTCACCTTTTGGGAGCCTCTATAAATATGATAACCCACTTCCAAAACCCTAATTTCATCATTTTTCTCTTCCAATTCTCTTAAGAATAACTAAGGTTTCATCAAGAACCCTAATCTTAAAAAATCATACATAAATTCTTCAAGATTTCTTCAAGAATTAAGTTCCTCATAGTGTGGGCTTCAAAAATCAATTATTACAAGTGCGGATAGAGTCTCAAGAATTAGAATTCATCCAATTGTAAAGGTTAAGGTATGTAGATGTTATTTTTTGGGTCCCTTTCATCCAAGAAGCTCAAGCACCCTTTTTAAAACTCAAAGATTTTTATATTTATGAGTTGTTAATGATTTGTATGAGTTGAAATAGATGTTCAATGTGTTGTTGAGTTTTGATTTATGTTTGTCTACAAAATTTATGAGCTTTGACCCTAGTATGTGGAACTCATGTGATACAACCTCTTGAAGTTGTTTTTCTATGTGATGTGTTCATGACTTTTGGGTGTAGAAATGGTTGAATAAGTGAAGAATGTCCCCCATAGGTTTGATAAAAAGAATAGGTGAAGCATAAGGGCCATTATAGTATGTTGAATAGGAAACCCCAAATTGTGAGTTAGTTTGTGATTAGTGTTTGATAAAATGCCCAAGTGAATGAATTATTCCATGGTAGTAGGAAATTCCCAAATAAGTGTGAACCCGTGCATGTCTAGTGTTTTTATTAAAGGACCTTAGTGAACAAGTTGAGATGTGATAGTAGTAAATTTCCCCAATTATGTGATCCTGATATATACTAAGTTTTAATACATGTCAAGTGGTTAGAAAGTAGGTTATGATATGATAGTATGAAGTTTCCCCAAGCTATGTGATATACAAACACGTGTAAAGATTGATATAGGTATGAAATAGCTGAGGTAAAACCTTATTGAATGGAGTACGATTTTGTAGCATGTTTCCCCTACGTTACTATATGATTATGATTCCGAGATGCCTAAAGTGACCTCTCGACGACTGTGAAAATGCTTTAATGATTATGAGATGTTTTGATGATTGTGATGAGACATGAATGCTTGTGATGTTGAACGAATGCTTGTGATGATGAATGAATGATTATGCTTTACTTTTATGCTATCGAGTCCTGAGGGTATTTATACCCGACAATAGAGCTGTTGTCTAGAGCCTATGTCAGTTTCTCGATAATTTGAGTCAAGCCATGATTCTCAGAACTCAGTGAATTATAGAACTCTGTATCCTCAGACAAGTGCAGAACTTAAGAAAGCTCAGTAATCTCAATTATCTCTGTAATCTCTGTATCACTAGTAATCTAGCCTCAGTCCTGTAATTGGCTCAGATCTAATAGTATTCAAGTGATGCAATTCTAATCTCAGAAGTGATTCGTGTAATCTATTCAAGCTCTGTACCATCAGTCAGATACCATGATTGGCACGGTAGTGGAACCCTCCCAACCGGGTATTGAAGTTTGACCCCACCTATGGTAGGTTGGGGAATGTCGGTTAGATGACTACTTCCTATAGTTTTAGTTTCAGATTCAGTCTCAGTTTCAGAATTAATCTTTAAAAATCAAGACTGTCAGATATAGTCATCTATCTTTATGAGGAACTCAGATAGTTCCATTGATTTATGGACCATCCCGTCTTATAGGCTTGGTATCATTTATAGTTGTTTAATATCATATTCATTGATATGCCGCCAGATAGGATTGATCACAGTATCAGATTTCTATTGAATATTCTTTTCATCAGATCAGATATAATCATATTTCTTATCATTGATAAAGCTTCCAAAGTAATCAGTTAGAAAAATTGATCTCAATCTCAGACCATGTTGAGTATTTTTATTATCATATCTAGATATCTCCAGTCAGAGAGTCTTGATCTCCATCTCAGATTCTATTGAGTATTTTTGTTTTCAGATTAGGACATAATCATACTTCTTATCATTGATAATCGCTTCCAAAATAATCTGTTAGAAATATTGATCTCTAATTCTGTCAGTCGAAAGAAGTAAGCTCAGCGTTAAGTCCTTGATGTAAGTGCATCCAAATCCTCAGTTATCTATATTGGATGAGTCAGTGATTCAGTAGCTCAGTGTTAGTAGTGAGTTCAGTTTGCAGTAAAGTGGTATCCGAGTTACAGTATCTAGAGTTGCGATGATTGTGTTTATGGTCTGTACATTCATATATGTGTTCTCATACGGCATTTTCACGATTATTCAGTTTAGATATTGTGCATGCATGAGTCCTTGCATTAGCCTACCTCGTCTACATACTCAGTACATTACTGTACTAACGTATTTGCGCTATGGTGTTTTATTTGACACCATAGGTTCAGAAGCACAGGATCCAGATTATCCCCTGTAGTTTGGTCCCAGTTAGTAGCAGTAGTAGTGAGTCCTCTTCTTTTGAGGACGAATCTCAGTTTACTATTATTGCTTCAGACTTTGTTTATTTTCAGTTGGCGGAGTTAGTTGGGGACCTGTCCCATCAACTCTATAGTTCAGACATTTTAGAGGCTTTTCAGATAGATGTATTAGTATTCAGTTTTCTGTAGTATGAGTATTCATAGATGTGTTCAACCTTATGTCTAGTTTCTGCATTTATTTCAGATATTATGCAGTGGATAGGTATAGATATCAGTAAAGGGTTAGCTTGTGGTCCTTCGGGGTCATAAGCAGCGTTTAACATCTCGGGACGGGATCTCAGGGCGTTACAAACTTGGTATCAGAGCCTAAGGTTCAAGAGTGTCCTAGGGAGTCTGAAAAGCCATATCTAGTAGATTCTTGTGCATGGGTGTGTAGCATGCCACATTTATGTACAAGAGGCTACGAGATGTTTTAGGAGTAGTTTCCCTTCTTTCAGTGATTATGTCATGCAAGTGAGCATGAGCTCAAGTTGATTCTCAGTCTAATACACTTTTTCTTCCAATTACAAAGTATGCCTCCTCGCAGAGATTTTGTCCATGGGGTTGATGACCCGCCCCCTCAGCTAGTAGATCTTGAGAATGAGAGTGTGTCACATGCAGAGTTTTGGGCAGCTTTTCAGGCACTATCCCAAGCTATGACTAATGTTTAGGGGAACCGTCAGACTGCAGCCCCACCTCAGCAAGATGGGGACTCAGCCGCAGTCAGAATCAGAAATTTCATGAAAATGAACCCGCCCGAATTCTTTGGGTCAGTAGTAGGTAAGGACCCACAACTTTATCTAGAAGAGGTGAAGAAGATCACCCAGATTATGCATGTTTCTAAGAAGGAGAATCTTGAGTTAGCATCTTATAGGTTGAGGGATATTGCTCATGATTGGGTAGTGATATGGGAGAAGAGTAGAGAGGAGAATGCAGCTCCTATGACTTGGCTATAGTTTTAGAGCACCTTTGTAGATAGTTTTTTCTCGCTAGAGATAAGAGAGGCTAAGGTAGAAGAGTTCATGAACCTAAGGCAAGGTTCCATGACCGTGAAAGAGTATTGTATTAAGTTTAACCAATTAGCTAAGTATGCTCCTGACTTGATAGCTAACCCTAGAGCGAGTATGAGTAAGTTGTTGACTGAGGTATCAAGTGATGTGTTGAAAGAGTGTAGAGCTACTGTGCTCAATAAGGATATAGATATTTCTAGGCTAATGATTCATGCGCAACAAATTGAGGCATATAGAATGAAAGAAAGAGAGAGAGTGAGTAAGAGAGCCAAAACAAGTAGTCATAGTTTCTCCCAAGAAGGGTCACAGAGTGGTAATTGTTCTCACCATAGTTATAAGTTTTCAGTCCCAACTCCATCCTCAGCTTGTGTACCATGCTCTAAGATCCAGAGTAGTGAGAGTAGGGGTCTTACCTACCCGTTGTATGAAGAATATGGTAAGAATCATAAGGGTGTATGTAGAACCAGTAGTGATGTGTGTTTTAGATATTGCGAGATCAGTCATATAGTCCGAGACTATCCTAATCTAGGTCCCCAAAGTCAGGGTAGTCGTCCCTCAGCTCATAACAGATTATATGTACTTTAGGCTCTCCTTGATCGGGAAAGATCCCCTGAAATAGACCCGGGTATGTTATGAACCCTTTTATCTTTATGATATGCATTGATAGATCCTTTGCTCCCATTTTGAGCTTATATGTTAGCATGAGTCATGCATGAGTTTTTGATTTTGATCGGTCAATCATGACCCAGTCTGTAGGTTCCCCGTGCACCGTCCCAGTATTTTAGCGAAGTGTGTTTAGAGGGACATAGAGTCCCAAGGGGGAGATACCCCATAGTATTATAATGTTGCATGCCATTAGATTCATCCTGATGCATGTTCATAGTTTCTTTATGGAGTTAGCATTAGTTGTCCATGCATTGTCAAGTCGTGCTTTCAAAAGTCAGCTTAGCTGGAGATTAATGCATTAGATATACATATTTAGTAGAAGGAGTTCATCTTGTCAGCGTGTGTTCAGTCGTGTATTCATGAGATCATCCCAGTGATGAGTCCATGCATCAGATATGCATGTGTATTATGAAAATTCAGCTATAAGTATCATTATTCAAGTATTCCATGCATTAGATATGCATGCCCAGTGTGAGAACTCTATATGTCAGTCATTCCAATTGCGTAGTCCTGATCTGAGATGTTTCCATTTCTTGAGTAAGTTCTGTTGATCCGTATTCTCAGTCTATCAAGCGACATTCGAGGATGAATGTTCTCACGGGGGAGATAATGTAATGCCCCGCAAAATCCTCTTCCAGTGTGAGCCTTAGAGCGTATTTATTTGGTAAAGAAAAAATATGAGTCAAAATGTTTTAGAAATATCCTCCCAAGTATGAAATACTTTGAATCTTGTGGGAATTAATTTGAGCATGAATTAAGATCATAGAGGTCTCCAAACTCATGGATGAGTTGAAAGCTTTCCTATCATTCAAGTTTTAGTGACCGTCAAAATTTGGGTCAACTTCAATCGACCATAACTCCTTGTATATATCTAATTAGAGGAAATAATATATCAAATGAAATATCTTTGAATTATCTTTCCAACGATACCAATTTCGTCCAAAACTGATATCAGAGCAAAAAGTTATGATTATTTTACTCCAATGTGTCAGCCTGGAAAATCCGTGATGACCTTTTGTGATGACTTGTCACAAGCCTGACGGCCCGTCAAAAAATTTCATCACCTTAAGGCAGAAAGTAACAAAATACACCCTTTTTGTGACGACAATTTGTGATGGCCTATCACGGGCCCGACGGCTTGTCACGGATGTCGTCAGCTATTTTTTTCAGCAATTTTAGAACATTTTTGCAAGGATATTTTTGTCATTTCCCACCTTTTGGGAGCCTCTATAAATATGAGAACCCACTTCCAAAACCCTAGTTTCATCATTTTTCTCTTCCAATTCTCTCAAGAATAACTAGGGTTTCATCAAGAACCCTAATCTTCCAAAAATCATCCATAAATTCTTCAAGATTTCTTCAAGAATCAAGTTCCTCATAGTGTGGAATTCAAGAATCAATTATTACAAGTGCGGATAGAGTCTCAAGCATTAGAATTCATCCAATTTCAAAGATTAAGGTATGTAGATGTTGATTCTTGGGTCCCTTTCATCCAAGAAGCTCAAACACCCTTTTTAAAACTCAAAGATTTTTATGTTTATGAGTTGTTAATGATTTGTATGAGTTGAAATGGATGTTCAATGTGTTTTTGAGTTTTGATTTATGTTTGTCAACAAAATTATGAACTTTGACCCTAGTATGTGGAACTCATGTGATACAACCTGTTGAAGTTGTTTTTCTATGTGATGTGTTCATGACTTTTGGGGGTAGATATGGTTGAATAAGTGAAGCATGTCCCCCATAGGTTTGATAAAGAGAATAGGTGAAGCATAAGGGCCATTATAGTATGTTGAATAGGAAACCCCAAATTGTGAGTTAGTTTGTGCTTAGTGTTTGATAAAATGCCCAAGTAAATGAATTATTCCATGATAGTAGGAAATTCCCAAATAAGTGTGAACCCGTGCATGTCTAGTGTTTTTGTTGAAGGACCTTAGTGAACAAGTTGAGATGTGATAGTAGTAAATTTCCCCAATTATGTGATCCTGACATATGCTAAGTTTTAATACATGTCAAGTGGTTAGAAAATAGGTTATGACGTGATAGTATGAAGTTTCCCCAAGTTATGTGATATCCAAACACGTTTCAATATTGATATAGGTATGAAATAGCTGAGGTAAAACCTTATTGAATGAAGTACGATTTAGTAGCATGTTTCCCCTACGTTACTATATGATTATGATTTTGAGATGCCTAAAGTGACCCCTCGGCGACTGTGAAAATGCTTTAATGATTATGAGATGTTTTAATGATTGTGATGAGACATGAATGCTTGTGATGATGAACGAATTCTTGATGATGAATGAATGATTATGCTTTACTTTTATGCTATAGAGTCCTGGGGGTATTTATACCCGATAATAGAGCTGTTGTCTAGAGCCCATGTGAGTTTCTCAATAATTCCAGTCGAGCCATGATTCTCAGAACTCAATGAATTATAAAACTCTGTATCCTCAGACAAGTGCAGAACTTAAGAAAGCTCAGTGATCTCAATTATCTTTGTAATCTCTGTATCACTAGTAATCTAGCCTCAGTCCTGTAATTAGCTCAGATCGAATAATATTCAAGTGATGCAATTCTAATCTCAGAAGCAATTTGAGTAATCTATTTAAGCTCTGTACGGTCAGTCAGATACCATGATTTGATATCTTTTCCGTCAGATATGAAACTAAGTAATCTCAGTGTAACTCAGTCAGATCTTTTGAGAAACATGATCAGTATCAGATTTAGCTCAGTCTAAGTTCAGTTAAGAATCAGATCAGTGTCTTTCAGTTGGGAGTAGGATTCAACACTGAGCGAATCCAAGGATGGGAACTCACCTGCTAGCAGAGGTTATGATTCTTAGAAACAATCCTTGCGTTCCAAAACTGTGTAGCCAGCACAGGAAAAAGAGTTACCTGTCAAGCAAGCTTGATGTCCTGTTGATGGTCACCGCCAGAGAGCCTGACCTTAGAGAAAAGATAATGTCTTTAACCGTGGCACGGTATTAGCACCCTCCAAACTGGGGTTTGAGGTTGGACCCTACCTGTGGTAGGTTGGGGCATGTCGGTTAGATGACTACTTCCCACAATTTCAATTTCAGATTCAGTCTTAGTTTCAGAATTAATCTTCAGAATTCAGGACTTTCAGATACATCTATCTATCTTTTTGAGTAACTCAAATAGTTCCATTGATTTATGGACCTTCCCGTCAGATAGGCTTGGTTTCATATACAGTTGTTTGATATCATATTCAGAGATATGCCGCTAGACAGGCTTGATCATAGTATCAGATTTCTATTGAATATTCTTGTCATCAGATTCATATATAATCATATTTTTTAATCATTGATAAAGCTTCCAAAGTAATCGGTTAGAAAAGTTGATCTTAGTCTCAGACCATGTTGAGTATTCTTATTATCATATCTAGAGATCTCTCGTCAGAGAGGCTTGATCTCCATCTCAGATTCTGTTGAGTATTCTTGTTGTTAGATTCGGACATGATCATATTTCTTATCATTGATAATCACTTCTGGAATAATTCATTAGAAATGTTGATCTCTAATTCTATCAGTCAAAAACAGTAAGCTAATAATTCAGTCCTTGATGTAAGTACATCCAAATCCTCAGTTTTCATATCGGATAAGTCAGTGATTTAGTATCTCAGTGTTAGTAGTTAGTTCAGTCTATAGTAAAGTGGTATCCGAGTTTCAGTATCTAGAGTTGTGATGATTGTGTTTAAGGTCTGTGCATTCATGTATGTGTTCTTATGCGGCATTTTCATGATTATTCAGTTTAGATATTATGCATGCATGAGCCCTTGCATTAGCCTACCTCATCTACATACTCGATATATTCCTGTACTAACGCATTTGAGCTATGGTGTTTTATTTGACACCATAGGTTTAAAAGCACATGATCTAGATTATCCCCAGCAGTTTGGTCCCAGTCAGTAGCAGTAGCAGTGAGTCCTCTTATTTCGAGGACGAATCTCAGTTTACTATTATTGCTTCAGACTTTGTTTATTTTTAGTTGACGGAGTTAGTTGGGGACCTTTCCCATCAACTCTACAGTTCAAATAGTTTAGAGGCTTTTCAGACGGATGTATTAGTATTCAGTTTTCTGTAGTATGAGTATTCATAGATGTGTTGAACCTTATGGCTAGTTTTCGTATTTATTTCAGATATTATGTAGTGTATAGGTATAGATATCAGGAAAGGGTTAGCTTGTGGTCCTTTGGGGTCATAAGCACTGTGTGACATTTCGGGATGGGATCTCAGGGCGTTACACTTAGAAGTCCACTTAACTATCTAAGACCACAAAATCAGCAGGAAAAATGAAAGAGACCACCTTCATCGATATGTCATATTGAATACCAACTAGCTTTTTCATGCTCATGTCTGCCATTACTGGTCTCATAGTGGTGGGTTTTGGAGCTTTTAACTCTGATTGCTTGTAAACAACAAATGGCATGAGGTTGATGCTAGTACCCCAAGTCACACAAAGCATGCGTAAAGTTGAAAGATCAAATGGTGCAAGGTATAGTGAAGGCACCAGGATCCTTATTCTTCTCCACCAATGATCGAGTGGATGTAGAACTATAATGATTAACATTGATAATTGGCTCATAACTGACTACTCTCTTCTTAGTGATCATATCCTTTATGAATTTTATGTATCCAGGAATTTTCTCTAATGCCTCTAAAAGTGGTATGTGGACTGACAGTTTTTTTAGCATAGAAAATAATTTCTGGCACTTACCATCTTCTTGTTTTTTTTCAACCTTTATAGATAAAGGAGGAAGAGATTTTGGAATGGGCTTCAGCATAGGATTTGTAGCGTTCTCTTCTCCTTTATTCTGCTTACTACTACTCTCTACATCAACCGACTTGTCATCACTCTTCTTCTCATCAATAGTGGGTACAGGTGTATCTGTACTGACTTTACCCCTCTGAGTGGTAATGGTATGACATTGGCTATCATTTCTGGGGTTTACCACTGTATTACTTAGAAGAGTGCTAGAATGTCTCTGATTTACTCTGGCTGACATCTGACCAAATTATTGCTCCAACTTCTTGATTGTTGTAGCATGTGACTCAACTTTCTAGTTTAATCCTGATAGATCAGCTTTGATATCCTTCAGGCAGTTCTCTTGAATTTCTTGTCCTTTGACCCAATTAGACATAAGAGCCTCCATTCTAGACTCTGTATCTCGACTACCTAGTGGAATATACTTGTCACTTTTCTCCTTATAGTCATCTTTGTGACGCCAATCACCATCTCTGTCTCTACTCCTATCACCGTATCTATCATTATAATAGTTTCAACCTTGATTCCTTTTCCCTTAGGCTCGGAAATCAGCCAATCTACGATCAAGATACTTTTCCTCTTCTTCAGATTGAATCTCGAATGGTTTGGAAGTAGACCTCTGTGTTGCAATTGCATTCACCTTCTCAACACTCATTGATGCAAATTATTTTGTAAGCAACCCAATATATGTACTAAGCTGTGTAACCTCTTGTTCGAACATTTCATTAGCCGATCCATAAGTATTTATTTCTCCAATAACATATGTACCACCACCACATTCTGAATCTTTAGTATGCCATATCCTATTGTTCATAGCGATATCATCTAGAATTTTCTATGCAACATCCCAACCAAGATGCATAAATGCTCCTCCTCTGATTCTGTGATTTGGTACTATGCTCAACTTTTTCTTGAATCAAAATCACGCTTCATACATAGACTCTGCAGGTAACTCTTTGAAATTGTAAATTTAATCCTTCAACTGTAGCTCCGAGAAGGAGGGAAAAATCTACTCCGAAACTGTGTCTTCAACTCCTGCCAAGTAGTGATAGATCCTCTTGAAAGTTCCCCTAACCATAGTGATGCTTTACCTATCAAAGAGAATGGGAACAACCTCAATCTCAAAGCTTCCTAATTAACCCCTAGAATAGTATAAGATGTGTAGATCCCAATAAAAATTGTAAGGTGCATATTTGCGTCATCCTTCGCTGCACCCGAAAATACACCCTTTAGATTTAACAATTGGATCATAGCACTAGTGATATCAAACTTCACATTAGGTGCTAAAGCAGGAGAAATAATGGCTCCAGACTCAGTAGGCTCAACATAACCCAGATCTTCATCCTTCTCCTTTTATCGATTGAAATATTGATATGCCAGAATAAATGGAGATCTGCCTCTCTGACCTCGATGATCAACCACCTGTCTAGGACTGACTAGTCTACCTTGCTAAGCTAACTCAGCCTCTGCAACAAGTCTTACCTCTTTGACTTCTCTATGTTCTCGCTCCAACAGTTGTTGTGTCTATAAGTCAGCAATATTCTATGAATCTAATAGAGCACATAGGAGTGCTGCATTCGAATCCACAGTTAGGGGGTCTTGAACCCCATCCATGAACTTATCCTTATATCCTTATCAATGTTTGAAGGATTCTCTCTGGTTCTGGGTCAAAAGGGAGTAAGGGATTACCTTTACTCCTAGTACTTGGCATACACTGGTGTATGCCAAATCAAAAACAAAAAATCAAAAACCCACAAGCTTCACCAATTCAATTCACTACTCAAACCGTCTTTCCCAGCAACAATGCCAAAATTGGATTTTGCCCAAAACTACACTCCAATTAGAAGTATAAGATGGTTGATTGCAAATATAATAACCCATAGGGAAAACATGAACATTTTCTTGACTTGATGTAATGCACCAGCAGTACAAGAAAGTAAATGGGGGGATTTTAGTATCAATCATGAGTAGTAACCAAATCTTGAGTTCTTTCGAGTTGTAGACAATATGAGAAGAACACTAGGATTGTGTTCCCCCTGACACGCCGTCACAAATGCCGTCACCTATTCCGAAGGATTTTTTGAACATTGTGATTTTATTTCCTTATTTAGGATTAACTATAAAAATCATTGTTTAGGGTTTTTCTGGGGGTTGGCACTTGAGTTTTAAGAAACGTATTTTGATATTTTCTCTCTCTAGTTTTCTGGCTTAAAAAAGCAAATACTTTGGAGAGATTATTATCAGTATTTTGGATTTTTTCCTTTGTGATCTAATTTGCAATTCACTTGTTATTATTCATCTTTGTAAGTTTATCTTTCAAATCTTGAGTTCAATTATGTGTTTCATTCGTTACATCATGAGTGGCTAAACTCCATTAACCTGAGTTATGAGATCTAGGGTTAGGTCTTGATAAGGTGCTAAGTGTTCAAGATTTAAAAGGTGGTAGGATTTCTTAATAATTCTGAGGTTTTAATTAACGTCTATTGGTTGCAAAAAGTAGACACACCTGCTTTGATTTACTTGAGAAAGAAATTAAATATAGTAGGAAGTGAATTATCAACAGGGACTCGGAAATACTTCGTTTAATAATCAGCGCTGTAACAAAGTTGGTTAACCTGAGGTAAAATCTGGACAGTAAATAGAAATTCCCTAAGTTCGAGTGGAGTAGGGAATTAAATGCTTAAGTAGGTCGAGATACATTTAAGCATAACATTGATAAAGATAGCTTGTTATCCTACCCACCGTGAGAATCTTGAACCACTTTTAGCATCTATCTTGCACCGGAAGCCCTAGTGAACATAATTCTGGTTATTTCATAAACTCTTGATTTACAAACACCGAAAGTAAAGTAAAAAACAACAACTTGTTAAACCTAAACCCCCATTTTATCTTTTCGTATCATTTGTTTGAATTTAACTTGTAGCTTTAGTTTCAAACTAGTTTAATCTCCACTCACATTATTCCCTGTGTATTCGAACCCGACTCCAAAGTTGGGTAAATATATTAATGACGACTGCCTTGCACTAAATTGACGTGTAAGTTGAGCGTTATCAAAAATGGCACTGTTGCTGGGGAACAATTTGGCGTATTGAGTTGGTTTGGAATTTTAGTCTACTTGCTTGAATTTAAACTTGTAAATATTTGTTTTTAGTTTCCTTATATTTTTGGTGTTAGGTAGATTTTTATTTTAGTTTACTTATTACTATGACGTCTTGGAATGAACATGATCTTGGTGGTTGGAAATCGTATCTTGATGATCCATGTCCATATTGTGATGGATCTCACTTTTGGCAAGATTGTAGATATGCTCCTTAGAGAGAGATGTATGCACCATCTCTATCCTACTAGGAGTATGATTGTTCTTGATGTGGTGGTCAAGATGGACACTAGAGTTATTGCCCAAATGCCCCCTCCCCCTAGTATGCTAACCAAAATTTTAGTTCTTTTTATGATTTTGATAGGTCTTATGGTCAAGAACAGGAAGAAAGAATCACCGAAAAGAGTGGCATTAAAGCTATGCTTCAACTAGTGTTGGATTGCATGGACACAACGAATGATATCATATGTGATATATATCAAGACATAAGGGAAAATACCGAGGAAATATGAATGATAGAGGATATAGATATAAAGGTCAAGCATTCAAAGCACTTTTCCACATTATGTTTAGATGATATCTTGTCTGTGGAATAATTTAACTTAATGGACATGTGTGAAGATGAGGAACAAGAATCCTATATCGATGTTGTTCTTGATGTTGAGCAACCCTCGATGATTTTCCAACCAACCGAACCAACCATGAGGGATGATGCCAAGATTGAGGAAATGGTGCTAGAGTCAAAAGAAGAAACCAAGAAAATCTCTTCTAAAGACTCTAGCCCAATTCGGGGTGAGGATGCCCAGAAGGATGCAACTCCGAAATTAATGAGAAGACCTCATTCGAACCATTTTCATATTATGCTTGGTGGATGAGATGGAACTCCACCTACCCAAGCAACTGAGGTGTTTTGAGGATGAGGAACATAATCCTTATATTTTGGAGTTTGGCATTCAAAATGAGCAAAATGAAATCCCCCACTTGAAGGTCAGTAAAGGCAAAATTCAATGTGCATCAAGTAGATTATTGATAATCTCATCAATACCCAATGAGCCTATTCGGAAATTTGATATGAAGTTGGGTAAGAGATTCAAGTCATCAAAGTGGCGAGATAAAGAAAGTGTCATTGTATCTGTACGTTTTCCCAATGCACCTTGAAGATGTATTGATCAAAAGTTGGGTCGACGTTTCAAATCCTCCAAATGGAGACATAAATAATTATCAACAAGGTATCTTGATGAAGTCTGAGTAGTCAAGATAACTGAGTCATGCCTCAACACTAAATCAAGCACTTCTTGGGAGGTAACCCAAGGTATTTTATTGTTTGTATTTGTATTATGTGATTGACATCAGATCTTTGCACCCGTGGTGCCACAGGTATGTTTCTATATCTATTATTTTGGTTTGATGCATTGGGGACATTGCATGATTTTAAGTTAAGGGCGGGGCTACTTGTGGGTGTTGATGTCCTCCATGGGTTTTTGTTGTCGTACCTCTTTTCTCCGGAGTCTTGTTCCTAGTAGAGCTGGCATGTTTAGGCGTATTATGATTTGTTGTAACATTTTGTAGTTGACTAGGAGAAATACAAGTACTTGAGGCCGTTAACACGGTTTTGTTATTTTGTGAACACCTCTCAAGTGGTCTAATTCTTTAACTGTGTGATTTGCATCTAATTGTGACCTCTGTTCATCTTTGTATGGTATTAGTTCTAGTAACATGATAACCATTGCTAAAAAATTGCATGAACCGAATGGGTAGTAGCTTGTGACATACCTTTATGACAGGTGTGTGTGAGATGGTATCTAGTTTCCTTTGTGTTTTAAATCTAGAACTTGTCCGGTTGGTCTTGCCTTGGTTGTAGGATAGCGGTTAGGAAAGGATCATAGGCCGTTGTTGATATTAGTCCACTTTAAGCCTAAATGACCTTCCATGTGTGAATAATATCCCTTGATCCTGATTTTGAGCCTAAATGCCTATTCTTTTTATTATACCTATCACTTGCCCATTTGTATCACAACGAACCTATTTTGGCCCTAGTCCTCCTTGGACATTGTGCACTTTGACTGAGGCAGATCGCCTAAGTTGAGGGTGGCTACCATAGGGGTGCATGACGTAAAATGAGTATGAAGAAAGGTAGAATAAAAGCAAAGAATAAAAAGCTGGGAGCGGTGGAAAAAGAATAAGAAAAGAAAAGTTGTGAAAAATAAGAAATTATTGTCAAAAATACCGCACCCATCCGGAGTATGTGTGATCAAGAAAGGAGAGAATTAAGTAAAGGTTGATAAGTGAGACCCCAAAAAAAATAGTGTAGTGCCAAGGAGGCTTAGTTAATTTAAATATCCTTGCATATCATACCAGCCCCGAGCCTACGTTACAAAGCCAAAGAAAAAACCTGTAGTGATCCTAACTTAACTGTCTGAAAACTTAGGCAATGAAAATAAGGGCAAGCATATGGTCTTTGACATGCATTGATTGGAATTTCTTTCTGAGAGTGAGTGTCTCTTGACCGTCCCTACATTTACATGCTTGATTTCATATAAGAGTGAGGAGGGACTTCATTGTTATAAGGGCACATCGGTTGCATTGCTAGTTGCCTACTTGTTTGGGTAGTGTAATTTGAACATATGTATAGTTATTGTTGCTAAGTTGATTCCATATCTTGATTCCTTTCTGTCACATTGTTGATCTTCATGGATATACACATCTGGGTTTAAAGATATTGAAAATGGATAGAGTAATGTGTTTTGAACTTAAACTGATGATCAACTGTCATAGGTATCTTATGCGTATCTTGGTTAAGCATTGTAGTGTTGTGTTTTAGTTGCTTGAGGACAAACAATTATTTTAAGTTGAGGGTGTTGATGTGTGAGCAGGCGCTAGAACATTTAAGGCTTTTAACTGAGAATAATTGTGAAGCCTTAAGCAACTTTTGTTGTTTTTAATTATTTTACTTTGATATTGCAGTAAAAGTCATGATGAAAGGGAAATTTAAGGAAATGGAAGCAAAAGAGCTGAAAACTGATGCAAAAGAACTGGAAGTGTGGCTGACGACATTCTTGATAAGTCGTCAGCCCTGTGATAAGTTATCAAAAATCATGTCAGGTGTTACAGTGTTAGAAGGATTAAAGTGAAACTGTGATGACATTTTTGACATGTCCTCACAACTGTGATAAGGCGTCAGAGTTGCCGTCAAGTGCAGGCAGAGAATCAAATTTTGAATGAAGAAGTGACGACATTTCAGAAATGTCATCACGTATCTGATAAGTTGTCAAGCTTTATCGTCAGTTAAAGAAGAAGATGCCAAGAATGCTGGAGGGCCTGGCGACATTCCTGATAAGTCGTCAGGACCCTGACACGCCGTCACAAATGCCGTCACCTATTCCGAAGGATTTTCTGAACATTGTGATTTTATTTCCTTATTTAGGATTAACTATAAAAAGCATTGTTTAGGGTTTTTCTGGGGGTTGGCACTTGAGTTTTAAGAAACGTATTTTGATATTTTCTCTCTCTAGTTTTCTGGCTTGAAAAAGTAAATACTTTGGAGAGATTATTATCAGTATTTTGAGATTTTTCATTTGTGATCTAATCTGCGATTCACTAGTTATTATTCATCTATGTAAGTTTATCTTTCAAATCATGAATTCAATTATGTGTTTCGTTCATTACATCATGAGTGGCTAAACTCCATTAACCTGAGTTATGGGATCTAGGGTTAGGTCTTGATAAGGTGCTGAGTGTTCATGATTCAAAAGGTGGTAGGGTTTCTTGATAATTCTGAGGTTTTAATTAACGTCTATTGGTTGCAAACAGTAGACACACCTGCTTTGATTTGCTTGAGAAAGAAATCAAATATAGTAGGAAGTGAATTATCAACAGAGACTCGGAAACACTTTGTTTAATAATAAGCACTGTAACAAGTTTGGTTAACCTGAGGTAAAATCTGGGCAGTAAATAGAAATTCCCTAAGTCCGAGAGGAGTAGGGAATTAAAAGCTTAAGTTGGTCGAGATACATTTAAGCATAACATTGATAAAGATAGCTTGTTATCCCACCCACCGTGAGAATCTTGAACCACTTTTAGCATCTGTCATGTACCGGAAGCCCTAGTGAACATAATTCTGGTTATTTCATAAACTCTTGATTTACAAACACCGAAAGTAAAGTGAAAAACAACAACTTGTTAAACCTAAACCCCCATTTTATCTTTTCATATCGTTTGTTTGAATTTAACTTGTAACTTTAGTTTCAAACTAGTTTAATCGCCACTCACATTGTTACCTGTGGATTCGACCCCGACTCCAAAGTTGTGTAAATATATTGACGACGACCGCCTTGTACTAAATTGATGTGTAAGTTGAGAGTTATCAATTTCCATGCCACATCAGTGTCTAACATAATCATTGGTAGAATCTGAAGTGTTGACTGGAAGGAAATAGGTCGACTTAGTCATTCAATCCATGATATCCCAAATAGATTCATGTTGTCTATGAGTACAAGTCAACCTTATCATGAAGTCCATATTCACCACTTCCCACATCCAAGTGGGAATACTAATATCCTGAAGCATACTACCAGGTCTCTGGTGCTCAACCTAACTTGCTGGCAATTTGGAACTTTGCCATAAATTATATGGTATCTTTTTCATTGCATTCTACCAGTAGACTTCCCGTAAATCATGGTAAACCTTAGTGACCCCTAGGTGAATAGAATATTGAGAACCATAATCTTTGACTAGTATCCACTGTCTCAAGTCATCTATATCGGAAAAACATAGTCTACCTTGAAAAACAACACTATCTCCCTCTTTTGAGAAAACCTCAACCTTCTGAATCTGGGCATCTCCTTTTAACTTAAGTAAAATGGGATCATAATTATGCTTTTCTTTCACCTCGACTATCAAAGAGGATTTTGAACCATTTTAAACTAAGATACTACGTTCGGTTGAATAAACCTACCAAACTCCCAATCTAGAAAGCTAGTGAAGCTCACGGACTAACTCTATGTTCTAATCCTCAATGTGATCAGTACTCTTCATAGACTATCGACTAATAACGTCATTCACAATATTGACTTTACTCGGATGGTACAAGACACTCATATCATAATCCTTCACCAGCTCTTGCCACCTTCTCTAAAAAAGATTTAGATATTTTTTTCTGAAAACATACTGATGACTTGTTGTAAGTGAACACATCAACATGAACTCCAAAAAGATAATGCCTCTAAATATTTAAGCCAAAAATAACTACTGCCAACTCACGATCATGAGTTGGGTAGTTATTCTCATAAGGTTTGAGTTGTCTAGAGGAATATGGTATAACCTTGCCTCACTACATAACCACACAACCAAGTCCAACTCTTAAAGCATCACAATAAACCACAAGCCCATCTGAACCTTCAGTAGAGTCAAAACTAGAGCAGAGGTGAGTCGAGTCTTCATCTCCTGAAAACTCTTCTCACAAGAATCGAACAACTAGAATTTGACTTTTTTCTGAGTTAGTATTGACATGAGAGAATCAATAGACGAAAATCCTTCAAAAAACCATCTGTAGTAACCAGCTAAACCCAAGAAACTCCAATATCTGATGGAGAGATGGGTCTAGGTCAGTTCCTCATTGCTTTGATCTTTTGAGAATCATCTCAAATGACTTCACCGTAAATTATATGACCAAGGAATGCAATTGATTTTAACAAAAATTCACACTTACTAAACTTAGTAAATAACTGGCGATCTTTGAGATTCTGCAAGACAATTTTCAAATAGTCTGCATATTCATTCTCACTCCGAGAATAAACAAGGATGTCATTTATAAAGACTTTGATAAACATGTATAAGTACTTTTTGAACACCCTATTCATCAGGCCCATAAATCTGCAAAAGCTTTCGTTAGTCTGAAAGACATAACAATAAATTTGAAGTGACCATACCGAGTTTTGAAGGCTATCTTTAGAATGTCACATTCTCTAACTCTGAGATGATGATAGCCAAATATAATGTCTATAGTAGATAAGTACTTGGCACCCTAAAGTTGGTCAAATAGATCATAAATCCTAAGAATGGGTTACTTATTCTTGATTGTGACCTTGTTCAATTAGCGATAGTCAATGCATATTCTGAGTGAGCCATCTTTCTTGCACATGAAAAGAACTAGAGCATCTTATAGAGAGATACAGGGAATTGATAAAACTCTTGTCTATGAGATCTTTCAATTGTTCCTTTAATTCCTTAAGCTAAACTAGAGCCATTCAGTAGGGTAGAATTAAAGTAGGTTAGGTATATGGAAGGATACCTATTCCGAAGTCAATTTCCCGCTTAAGAGGAACCCCGGGCAGATCTTAAGGAAGAACTTCTAGAAATTCATTTATCATAAGAAATGACTCAAGAGATGGAATCTCAAAATTTGAATCCTTAACCCAAACAAGATGATAGATGCACCCTTTGGAAATTATTTTTCTTGCCTTAAGGTAAGAGACGAACTGGTCTGTAGGTATTAAGGTACTACCCTTCCACTTTATGACTGGATCATTTAGTAATTAAAATTATACTACTCTATTTCTACCATCAACTATGAAATAGCAAGAGTTGAGCCAATCTATGCCAAGAATAACATCAAAATCTGTCATGTCTAACTCTACAAAATCGACGAAGGTGTCTTTTTGGGATACTGTAACTAGGCAATTTCTATATATCCATCTGGCTATGACTAAATTACCATCTAGAATAGAGATTAGATGGGTTCTGAGACAATTTTAGGGATGACAACAAAGTCTACGGCTGTATAGGGTATCATAAAGGAAAGTGTGGCTTTGAGATCTAATAATGCATAATCATAAGTATGAAAAACTTATAATGTACCAGTGACGACATCAGGAGAACCTTCTTTATCCTATCGAGTCTGAGGGCATAGAACCTATTCTAATGCTGTCCACCAACTACACTAGATGAGGCACCCTATTGAGTCGGGCGATCTGCTAGAGATGCTGAAGAGTTAGATCAACATTGCTGACGAGCATCTTTACCTTTCTGTGAAGCCATCAGATATTTCCTCAATCTTTGGCCTGACTTGTCACACCTAAGAATAGCATCACTATCCGCCATACCCTCACCCTTGTGGTTCCTACCATATTTTTTGCAAGCTGGGTTAGTACAAACAATATTCACACTAACCTAGGACTTAGAGCCTGGCTCTCTATCTCGATAATCTTTCCTGAACTTGGGCACTAGAGCACTACAAGAATATGGTACAAGATTTGAAGATTTCTGAAGAAACTGAGAATGACTACCACCATCTGACCTCTACTAAGAGAAATTAAAGCTACATATTTTGGACCTATTACTCCCCCTTTCTTTCTCCTTTATTTTATCCTCTTTAATCTGTTGAGAATGAACCATCAATATGGAGATGTCCATCACTTTAACCAAAATTGTAGTTCTACACTCTTTGACCATATTCTCAAAAACACTAGACATAAATTTACATATTTGTGCCCTAGAATTAGCAGCCATAGTCAAAGCATATTTTGCCAATTGAGTAAACATAAGAATATAATCCTTCACACTCAGGTTTCCATGCTTCAGATTTATGAATTCTTGCACCTCTCTTAACTCAAGTAGAAAGAACCTATCCGTAATTGCAACAACAAACTCATCCCATTCCATCGATCCTACATCTGCACCTCTATCATCCTTCCATTGCTTGAACTAGGTGTGAGCCACTCCTTGTAACTGATAAGTAGCCAAATTAAAACTTTCAGTTGGAGTGACATCCATGATTTCAGACTTACACCTAAAGAATATCAGGGGATTCATCTGAGTGAAGTATCAAACTCTGGGTGTTGCTGTATTCACTATTGAGTTGGCTGTTACAACAACTTGCTGATTGTTATTTATGCTCATGGACTAGGATAATACCATGAAAGCAGCCCTAAACTCAACATGAGAGACCTATTCATTCAGAGGGTTTACTGGAGCTACTAGTGATGCTCACTGGTTCCCATTTCTCCTTTCGTTTGTCATCTTAAGAGGCATATTCAGTAATTGTATTGAGAATGAGTTAGCATAAGGTTTTAATAGATTTCACTCTATGGCACAACATAAACATGAAAAAGTGAAATTTTTCCTAACATGTTTTATAACCTCTCACTCATAAGGGTGGCGCACTTCACACCCATGAATAAGACTCTACTTAAAGGGACTTTTAGACACCCTAGGACACTTTAAATCTGATGCTTTGATACCAAGTTTTTCATGACTCAAGACTACTCCTAGTTGCAACACAGTACTCAGTTTCAGAAGCAACCCTAAGCTAACCCATGGTCTAGCAAAACACTAAGAATACTAAAGTAAATAATGAGATACTGAGTGGAAACTAAAATGAAATTACAGGATCCTAATAAAAATAATCAATATTAGATGTCTAAATAGAGACCGTCTGACAAAATCAATATGCTAAAAATATAATTATCTGTCTGAGAGCCACTAAATTATATGAGTTATTAGGAAAGCCACCAACTAACTTCAACTATCTAAAACTAGAATAATACTAAAAGGAAATTTTGATAAATGACTCTCAAATGAGGAGGACTCACCAAACACAGCTGCTGATATGCTGCGTAATCCTATTAAGCGCGATCTAGATACTGAATGTCCGAACCTATGTTATAAGATAATATAGTGCAAAAGAAAGTATGCCATCAGTACTTTCAATGTACTGAGTATGTGAGATGGTAAATAATTGATATAGGTTGAACATAATGCATATGACATGATAAACTAATTCAAGATGACAGCGCCCAAGCGCACACACAAGTGTACGTGGTTTGTCAAGTAGTAAAGTGGCCTTCAAGAAGCCAAGTATCGATTCCACAGGGACTTGCTTCAACAATGATTCAGTTCTAGTTCACAGTTTAGATTAATTTGATGCAAAGGTAACCAAAAAGAGAGTTTTAAATTTTTAACTAAAGAAAACTAAACAATGCGTAAAGTAAAGATCTTGAAACAATCAATAGGAGAAAACCCAGGGTTAAAGCACTTCAAATAATCAAACTATGTTATTGAATTTCATTCATTAACTTTCTTATCTTGGTTGTTGATTCATAGGGTTAATTGCATGATCATGGTCTCCCGACCTCTAATCCTTTACCTAAACTGAACCTCACAACTACATCGTTGAGAGGGGATATAATAATCCAATTTAGTTCTTTAAGCTATCATCCTACATTTTAATCAAGTAGGGCATCTAAGTACATCCCTGTCCTAGACACTAATTTGAATTCCTTATTTCATAAAAAAAATACAAACCACACTTTGTTCATCTCCATGTTCTATCCCATATTCCCTCTCCCGAGTTCAAAAGGTTAACAATTGATATATTTTTTGGGTGATCAATCCATCAAATAGTTAAATCAAAGATAAACACACAACCAATAATGATAAGCAAAGTTAAACAAACTTAATTATAAAAAATAGTACTCATGTTCTTGGCTTTAAGCTCGAAAAAAGGGCGTTTAGCCACGCATAGTCATGACCGTAATCACAAGGTTGTATTTAACGACTAAGAACATGCATGAACTAAATTAAAATAATAAAAACCTAATAGTTGAAGTTATAGCAGACTTAAAAGCGTGCACACTGATGTATTTATAGCACAAGAGTAAGCCAAAGCCATGTTGGACAAGAATTCTAATAATTTGTCAACAAGGGAGTAGAGGGGGCGCCTTCCTGGGTTGAGCCCTGCTCCAGGTGAGGATGTGCTCTAGGTATAGCACCGCTTCAGCCAATGATCCATCCTAGGTATATCTCTGCTCCATCTAGGGTGCCGCAAGTTTATAGCCTTGACACACTGGAAGTTGCCATCCAAATTTTGGTTAAGTGTTGAGTGCCTCCTTCCATCCCTTGACTTGTATTTCCTTTCCCATGGATTTTCAGCCTTTATATCATCAATATATCACTATATTCAGCTCACAAATCTTCCTACATAATCACACACCACGAATTAGAAACACAACAACACAATATCCATGATGATGAATCAAAACAAGAGCCAAGACTAGGCTAATTCGTATTGATTTTTAACTTTATGTTCTGACTCTTAACTTAATCAAAATGAACCTTGAACATTACCAAAAAGTTATTCCACTCCTAATTACACATTAAAACCATTTTGAACACATAAAACACAATAGAATCCACCGGGATCAACTAGACAAGCACCTAGCTCAAGCTAGTAAAGCTAGTTTCCACGATCGAACTCTAAATGACTCCTTTAAGCACAAACTTGTTTGGAATTCACATTGAACATTGTAATCATGTACTTTAACACTTAGATGCATATTTCTAACATAATTAATACATTAAGAACTCAAGTTATCCTCAAAATAAAACTAAATAAGTTAGACTAGTAGCACTAGAATGCATAAATACACCCAACATCACCACCCACACTTAAAAACTTGTTCGTCCTCGAACAACTCCTTAATCTAAGAATCATAGGCTAAGTAGACTCTACACTTCTACTACACGTAAGAAACTCAAGCTATTACTATAATGACTACACAGAATGCAAGTTTCTACACTAAGCATGTTACAACACCATTGAAAGATTATGAACACTACTTCAAAACATCCTAGCCTCAAGAATTGACTCACCTAGTTGGCAAACTCCTGCATATTTCTCAATCAAGGACATCATACAAATCACCCACATTCATCAAATATGTTCCTCCCACAACAAGAGAGTTACCCATAATCACTCAAAATTAAGCAATTCATAACATGATAGGTACAAGAATAAAATTACACTCACTCTCACTAGGAATTCACAAGTTACACATAATGAACCATAGGCTTGCCGTTAGTGTAAGGTTTTACTAGTATCAGATTGATAAACTTAGATCAATTAGGTTTTTTTGGGTTGTAATATAGGCTAAGGGACAGGTAAGAACTATTATAGACAAGAATAGTGACTATCTTCCCTAAGCGCTTTAATACATCACTTTTTACACTTAAAATCAATCTCTAACAACTAAATTACACCATTTTTGTCTACCCATTTCTTTTCTCTTTGCCCCATATCTTTTAAGCATTTTTACAAACACATGGTGAAAGTATTTTATGCACAACTCATTCAATTTGAACAAATTTTTATTCTTTTTCATTACTCAATTCCCCACCACCATACATAACAGCTTTTTCAACACCAATAGCTAACATTAAGGGGCTTCAATTTCACCTTTTTCTTCTTTAATTTCATACTCCTTACTCAATTGATTTCTCATTAAAGTGCCTAAGAGCTTTGTATCAAATTAAGGTCTATCTAAGAAGGGTATTAGGCTACACATGTGGCTGCCAAAGAAAAAAGCTAAAGGCTTAATGGGGCTCACTAGGATTAAGCACGAAGGTAGGTAAAATAGAGGGTATACATCAAGGCTATCAAAGAAATGCCACTATTATCTCCTAAACCCACACTCCTTATTTCTCTTTGCACATACACCGGGTAAATTCTAGACATCACATGCAACAAGGAAAACACGAATACCTTAGACACACTTGGTACATGCACAACTCACATAGGATCACCATAGACTCCCAAAAAAACAATAGCATGAATTCAAATTTAAGCCAAAAAGTACAGAGTCAAAAACTTGATCCTAAGAGTCTTAAAAGAAGAAATTCACTCATTCAACATGCTTTTACCAAAAAAAAAACACTTTCACCATGCAATAAAAAATATCACCAACAAGAATATCTTACACAAACTTTTTTAATTTGAGCTAAAAATTGGGAATTTCCCCACCTGTCACTTAAAAATCTACTTTGTCCCCAAAGTGAACTTTTAAAGTAAGAGGTAGAAATAATCCCTGAGGCCTCTAGGCCAAGCTAGTAGCATCTTCACATATAAAAGAGGTTTGTGGAACCCCACACTCAATCTTTGCCATGCTCCTTAGCTCAGGTTTCCAGTACTCAGACTCCCATCAACCAGCGACTCAATCAAAAACAAAAACTACGTGAAATAAAAACTAAAAACTAAAATTAAAACATACCTACTTAACTTGGGCTGCCTCCCAAGCAGCGCCTAATTTAGTGTCGCGACACGTCCCAACTAACGACTTAGTCATTCTCTTTTCTTCTATTTCTCACACTTGGTCTCCATCTTCTTATTCTTTTCACCCCTCTTGGGTGTGAACTCTTAAGGGTAGAAGATTTTTCAACTTTATCCTTCTCAGAATCATCAATTTTCATCATGCTAGGTTGCAATATTAGAGGCTTTAACCACCCTACACTTGTCCCATTCAATAACATTGATCATATATAATTCTTTATATTGGGACATTATGTTGAGAAATTTGTAATCTTTAAATACCGCCTCTTCATCATCCAACCTCATTATGAGTGTACCTTCCACTCACATCAATCAACACTCCTCTGGTTGCTAAGAATGGATGCCCCAAGATGATTGGTGTCTGTTTATCTTCTTGAAAGTCTAGAACAATAAAGTCAGCAGGAATAACAAATTTATCAATATTTATGAGGACATCCTCAATAATTCCTTCTCGATAGGCAATGGACTCACCTGCGAACTGTAGATGCACAGTGCACGGTCTGGGCTTACCCAACCTAATGTATTGAATAGAGATAGGGGCATCAAGTTGATACTCGCCCCTAGATCACTAGGTGCCTGAACCACATATCTATTCCCAATTTGTATAGGAAGGGTGAACTTCCCAGGGTCTTTAAGCTTTTTAGGCATTTTCATTGTCATTACAGTGCTACACTCTTCAGTGAGTGTTATAGCCTCTATATCCTACAACTTTACCTTATTAACAACCACATCCCTCAAGTAATTTGCATATTTTGGCATACCCTACAAAATATCTAACAAAGGTAAGTTAATGTGAAGATCCTTTAACGCGTCAAAGAACTTCTAAAACATTGCATCCTCCTTCACTTTTATTTTCCTTTGAGGGAAGGGAAGTGGTGGAATCTTCTCCTTTTCTGGCATAGAAACTTTAGTTTTCAAGTACTCAAACTTCCCTTAAATTATCAACGACTTTTTTGGATTCCTGTGGAGGAGTCAAATCTACCTTCTTTGTTGCCTTGGGATGTTCTCCCTGAAGCACTTTACCACTCCTCAAGGTAATTTCCATAACTTGTTTTGGATTTTTTGTATCTGCTGGCAAACCACCTTGAGGCCTAGTATTTAATACTTGTTGTAACTTCCCCAACTGTAACTCTAAGCTTCTCTAAGTCACTTGCTGATTTTTTACATCTGCAACCAACTGTGTTTGATTAGCTAGAACCTTCTTCATCATTTCTTCCAAGTTGCTTGTTGACTGATTTGGTTGCGCCTGTGGTTTTTGAAATAATTGTGGTTGTTGGGCATTCCATGGATGATTTAGTGGCTGAGATTGCCACTTCATATTTGAGGCGTTACCATAATTAGGCCTCTTAACATTGCCTATATATATCACAGATTTCAAATTTGATGCATACATAGCAGCAACATGGACATTATTACTGCAAACTTCACACCAACCTGCAACTTGTTAGATTACATTGACTGTGGCCGCAATCTGGGCTACTCCTAACTCCAGACTACTTATTTGATTTTGTAATGTAAAGATTTGATAAAATATGGCAGTGAATTGGTCAACCTATAATAGACCTGTAATTCTTTTTGTAGTGCTCCTCAAGTCTGAATGCCATTCTAGATTTCCTTGGGCTATGCGGTTCAATAAAGTGTACAACTCATCATAATTCATCTGAAGCGCTTTACCACCTGTAGTTGAATCTAACAATATTTTCATATTATTGTCAAGAGCCTCTACAAAAGTGTGAGCAAGTACCTCATTGGACTATTGATGGTGTGGACAGTCCCTAAGAAGAGCCTTGAAGCGCTCCTAAGCATGATAAAGATTTTTAGCTGGCTTCTATTTAAAGCATAATATCTCACTATGAAGTCTTGCAGTCTTACCGAAGGGGAAGAAATGAATAAGGATTTTTTTGGCCATGTCATCCCATGAACCACTTTTTTGCTTCCCCAATTAGTGAAAAGGGGAACAAAGTCATCCTCACATAATCTACATTCACATCCATTGGAATGAATGTATCACTAATTTCCAGAAAATTCCGCAAGTGGACCTGTGGATCTTTGTGTGAAAGCCTTGTGAACTCTCCCAACTGCTGATAAAAAGTTGTACCATATTCAATTTAAGCTCAAAATTGCCTCCAACTGCCTTTTTTTAAAATGGGGAGGTCAAATTGGTTGGAAGTGGGATTGCCACTTCTCTAATAGTCCTACGAGCTACTTGTTCATCAACCATGATGGCAAGATTCTCTTGGTCTTCTTGGATTTGCAAAATTTGGGGGAGAAGGTTTGGTTCTCTCCTTCTTTGATGGAAAAGTTGCTCAAGTTTGGCGCTTGGTTCAACCAAGTACTGATCCCTTTCCATCTTTTGTAAACCTATTTCTTGCAAAAAAACAACCAAGACCAAGCATAAAAACATCAAATAAATCTAAAAGTAAAACTAAAATAAACAGTTGCCAAATTATAAGTCCCCGGAAACGATGCCAAAAACTTGAACACGCCCAAGCGCACACGCAAGTATACGTGGTCTATCAAGTAGTAAAGTGGACATCAAGAAGCCAAGTATCGATCCCACAGGAATTCTAGTTCACAGTTTAGATTAATTTAATGCAAAGGTAACCAAAAAGAGGATTTTGAGTTTGTAACTAAAGAAAAGTAAACAATGCGTAAAGTAAAGACATTGAAACAATCAATAGGAGAAAACCCAGGGTTATAGCAATTCAAACAATCATACTACTTTATTGAATTTTATTAGTTAACTTGCTTATCATTATTTTTGATTCGTAGGGTTAATTGCATGATCATGGTGTCCGATCTCTAATCCTTTACCTAAATAGAACCTTACAACTATATTATTTATTGGGGATGTAATAATCCAATTTAGTTCTTTAAGCTATCATCCTACATTTGAATCAAGTAAGACATCTAATTACATCCCTATCCTAGAACCTAATTTGAATTCCTTATTTCATACTAAAAGAATACAAAAAGTACTTTGTTCATCTCCATGTTCTATCCCCTATTCCCTCTCCCGAGTTCAAAAGGTGGACAATTGATATATTTTTTGGGTGATCAATCCATCAGATAGTTAAATCAAAGATGAACACATAACCAATAATGATAAGAAAAGCTAAAAGAACCTAATTCAAAACAATAGTACTCATGTTCTTTTCTGTAACCCCAGAAAAAGGGCGTTTAGCCATGCATAGTCACTATCGTAACCACAAGGTTGTAATTAAAGACTAAGAACATGTATGAACTAAATTAAAATAATAAAAACCTAATAGTTGAAGTTATATCAGACTCTTAATACTCCAAGACTTTCAAGATATTTAAAAACGTTCACAATGATGTATTTATAGCACAAGAGTAAGCCAAAGCCGTATAGGAAAAGAATTCCAACAATTTGTAAGCAAAGGAGTAAAGGGGGCGCTGCCCTGGGTTGAGCCCCGATCCAGGTGAGGCTGCGCCCCAGGTAGAGAATTGCTCCAGACAAGGCTCCACCCTAGGTATATCCCCATTCTAGGTAGGGCGACGCGGGCATATAGCCTTGACACACTGGAAGTTGCCATCCAAATTTTGGTTAAGTGTTGAGTGGCTCCTTCCATCCCTTGACATGTGGTGTCTTTCCCATGCATTTCCAAAATTTTTATCATCAATATATCACCATATTCAGATAAAAAATATTCCTATATAATCACGCACCATGAATTAGAGACACAACAATACAATATCCACGACGATGAATCAAAACAAGAGCCAAGACTAGGCTAATTCGTATTGATCTTTAACTTTATATTCCGACTCTTAACTTTATCAATTTGAAAATTGAACATTAACAAGTTATTCCACTCCTAATTACACATTAAAACCATTTGGAACACATAAAACACAATATAATCCACCGGGATCAACTAGACAAGCACCTAGCTCAATCTAGTTTCCATGATTGAACTCTAAATGACTCTTTTAAGCACAAACTTGTTTGAAATTCACTTTGACCATTGTAATCACGCATTTTAACACTTGGATGCATATTTCTAACATAATTAACACATTAAGAACTCAAGTTATCCTTAAATCAAGACTAAATAAGCTAGACTAGTAAAACTAGAATGCATAAATACACCCAACATCACAAGACTAAGTAATAAACATGTATTTTTTTTAAATTTTAGGGGCTAAGCATCACCCCAAGATTTATCATTAATATCAAGTGAAATTGTACATCGAGAGGGCATATGCCTAACCACAAATTCTGTGACAACAGGTAAAAGTGTAAAACTAGTATAATAAATAAAGGTTTACGAATAATTTTGTCTATTCTACTATGACATGATAAGACTGCTCTCCAGTCCCTCCATTCTCTAAGGTGGTTCATGAATCTTATTCAATTTCCTCCTCCTAAAACTTGGTATGCCCATCATATCTAGTTGGAAGTAACCTGCTACTTCTAAGGAAAGTTGACAACAATAGAAGTAATGAAGAGGATGTTTTGATTGATGACTAACTTTGGATAAAGCATCTACTACAAAGTTGGGTTCCCTGTAAATATGTCTGCAAATACACAGCTGGAACTGTGATATGAGATTTATTAAATATTCTACTAGAGTTTTTAGATGCCATTGGGTTGGTATTTGCTCCCTTATCCATCTGACCAATTGTTCAGAGTCCATCTCCAGTATAACCTGCTCTATATTATTTCTCAGGCACCAATAAAGACCCCATATAACAACCTCTACCTCTGCTTAGTTATTGGTCCCCTGCCCCAAGGGTGTAGCATAAGAATAAATGAGATCACCATTATGATCTCTAATAACCCTCCTGCTCTAATTTATCCAAGGTTAGTGAGGGAACTACCATCAAAGTTCAACTTAACCATTTTGGTTGGAGGTTTAGACCAATACACTGTTGAAACTTTTGTCTCCTGTCTGCATTTCTCAACATATGCTATCAGATTGGACCATCCAGTAGGCCAAGGGATGTATGGAAAAGAAGTGCATAATAAGTGAGAAATGTCTTTGTAGATCAGGAATTTTACTTTGGCATGTTGAGACTGTTTCCACCATACTTAATAGCACATCTATTCTTCCACAAGTTCCAGCAGATAATGATTGGGAGAGACCCATTCATTAGTTTATGAGCACTATTGGTAGACTTAGAATTCCACCACTTCAGCATCAAAGTTTTGATTAGAACTGTGTTATGAGTAATCCCCATAGATAATGAAAAATATTGCCAGATGTGATTTGTAAATGGTCCATCAACAAAGATATGAGGGATATTATCCCTTCCAGGATTAGAACAACATCTATATTTAGCAGTAAATATACCAAATTAGCTGAGTCTTTCATTTGTAGGTAGTTTCCTTCTTAGAGCTCTCCAAAGAAGGAAAGAATATTTGAAAGGAATCAGCCTATGCCAGGTGTAAGTATTTATCATTGTTAATTCTCCACTTCCATTCAGTGTCCAAATTAGGGAATTAGGAACCCTCTCTTGGAAGTAAAATAAAACTCTGAGGATAATATGTAATAGCTGAGGGGGAAGAGTTGTAGTTAGTTTTTGCATATTTCATACACCATTAGTTAGGAAGTCTACAACCTTGGCATTGTTTGACCTTACTTCATCAGATCTGTAGTTGTTTAGGGCCCCAAACCAGACCAATTATCCCACCAAAAATAGCATGTACTTGATTTGATTCTCTATAGTATATGTTTTTCAGCTTCCTTCTTGTTTTTCATCATGATTTTCCATAGCAGAGATTGACTATGAAACCCTTTCCTGGCCACTACACTAAGCCTCTGACAGTATTTGGCTAGTAAGAAATTGCCCCAAAGAGTGTTTCTCATTCTGAAGATCCTCCATTATTTCAATTGCATAGCTTTACATGTATAAAAAATATGCCAAATACCAATTCCTCCTTCATTAGTTGGGAAGCAAAGGTTTCTCCAAGATGCCCAGTGATATTTCTTCTTGTTGTCTCTCCACCCCTAAAAGAAGTTAACAAATAGACACAAGAGTTATTTTAGAATATTCTTGGGAGGAATACATGCTGAGAGGATGTGAATGGGGATTGATTTTAGAACATCCTTCACCAAAAAAACTCTACCACCATAACTAAGCAGTCTAGAATGCCAACCTTCTATTCTAGAAGAAACTTTGCTGACCAACCCAGTATAGTGGCTGATTCTTTACCTTTCAATGTAGATTGGACATCCAAGGTATGTAATGGGGATTTTCTTCTGTTGAAAATTAGTTGAATCTTTAACTCTTGAGACTGTGGAGGGAAAAGCTTGATTTGGTAGTAGGAAATGGCTCTTTTCCTTGTTGATCAATTGGGAAGATACTTCCTCATAAGATTCCAGTGTCTGCTTAATCATTCTCAAAGTTTATCTCCTTTCTAGTAGTGAATATGACAATGTCATCAGCAAAGCTGAGGTTATTTATTTGAGGCCCTTTCCATTCCATGTGAAAGACATAGTATTGAGGGTGGTGATGTAGATTGTTTAAGGATCTAGACAAAACTTTAGTCCCAAGTATGAATAAAGTAGGGGAGAGGGGGTTATCTTGTTTTAATCCTCTTATAGAATGAAAAAAATCTATATCTGGTACCATTCACAAGCATTGAGTACCAGTTATTTGAAAGATTCCTCCAGATTATGTCAATAATTACTTCACCAAATCAAAATCTCCTCAAAACAAGAAAAGTATAAAACTAAGACACCCTGTCTTAGGCCTTGGCCGTGTCAAGTTTTATAACCATATTTCCATCCATAAATGGCTTCTTAATTATACTGATGATCTCTTGGGAAAGCATGATGTTTTCTATAATATTCCTACCTCTCATAAAGCCTGACTGGTTGCTAGAAATAAGAAAAGAAAGGATGGGGGCAATTCTGAGGTAGATGAGCTTAGAAATGACTTTGTTGGTGAAGTTACTCAGGCTGATAGGTCTATATTCAGAGAGTTTGTTGGGGTGAGTTACTTTAGGGAGGAGAACCAAACAGGTGTGAGAGAAGTATTTATGTATAACATGTCCACAAAAGAAAGCAATCACCACTTAAATAAGGTCCTCACCTATGATATGCTAACATGACTGAAAGAACTTCCTATTCATGCCATCATGGCCAGATTCTAAATGAGCACTCATTGAAAAGACTACATTCTTCAATTCTACTAGAGTAGGAATTGCCTGAAGGGTATCATTTTGATCATCTGAGTGAACTTTAGGAATATTAGCTAACATCTCTTCCCGTACATGTTTTGCCTTCCCAATAATTATGTCCTGGAAATGTTTACATGCAGCTACAACAATTTTAGTATCCCCTTGAATCCACTCCCTTTCTTTATTTTTAATTCTGTGTATGAACGTTCTTCTTCTTCTTTCTCTGATAAGGGTATGAAAATAACTGGAATTTGCATCTTCATATTTGAATCTGTGCTATTTAAGATCAAATTTTCCTCATCTTTCTTGACCTTCTCTTCATAAGTCTTCACATTAGCATAGATGTCACCATATTCCTCTTTAGACTAGTGACTAAGAGTATAAGTTAATCTTTTCAGCTTTTGTTGAAATCTCCACATAGGTGTACCTGCACAAGGCTTCTGCCAGGATGTCTCCACTGTGTTAAGAAAATTGGGATTATCCACCCAGCAATCTAGAAATTTGAAATACTTAATGTGTGAGTCCACCCTTTCCTACATCTCCATTAGTAATGGGCTGTGATTAGAGCCTACAGAAGACAAATGAGTAATATTGGACATTGGCATTTTCTCCAACCATGTATCAAACACCATTACTCTATCCAGTATTTTCCATATTCTAAATTGAATGCCTCTAAGATTAGACCAGATGAATTTGGGACCATGGAAACCTAAGTCAATTAAGCCACAAGCTTCAATCACCCCCAGAAATTCAAAACTCTTCCTCATATCATAAGGAATACCTCTCATTTTTTCATCAATTTCAGTAATCATATTGAATTCACCAATTGTGCACCAAGGTTAAGTTGTTGCAGACAGTTGCACCAGTTTATCCCACAAGATTTTTCTTAGAGTATCTCTACACATGGTATAAACAAGGGTCATTAGATATGTTTGGACAAGATCACTATGAGTAATTGAGCAAGTAATATGTTGATCATCATTAGCAATGGTGTCACATAAGGTATCCAGAGACAAAAGGATACATATTTTTCCCCATTAGGATTGCAGATAACATGCTTCATCTTGAGTTTTCTTTTAGCTTCTTCAAGATGGGTATTGTTGGAGAAAGGTTCAAAAATTGCAACTAAAGAAATTTGATGGATGTTGATACGCTGTTAAAGTCTCTCTAGAACACCTTGGGTAAAGATAACCCTTGCATTCCAAGTAAGGTGTCTAATCATTTGGATATTTTGTAAGTAAGAGACCTGGTAAAAGGTCTGGCTGTGTGTCTAGTCATGCTAGGCAACATTTGTTTGATCCCCTTCTTGGATTTGAGTAAGGACCCATTGGGAGAAATCCCTTGCTGGCTACAAATTTAATTCACTTCCATTTTATAGTCTTCTTGATCTATGGATCAAATACCTTAGTCAAATTTTCATTAATATTCCTTATGTGTTCCAGTTTACTATCATACAATTTATCTTTAGAGTGTATCAATCTGTTGTCATCTTCTATCTCCTGAGAAAAGTCCCGAGAAGTCTCCATGTTTGAGGTTACAATGGGTTGATATCTAATTTTAGGGATCTGAACCTATTTAATAGCCGCTTCCTCATGAAAACAAGACTTAATGGTAAAGGAGACACCTGGTACCATTTTAGGAGCCATCACACCATTCTGCACATCCACATCAGGTTTCTGTGTATCCTCTGATTTGCTCAAATGATTCTCCTTGGCAGAAATATTTAGGAAGTTCTTTTTGTTCCCCTCAGTTACCTATGAATTATGAATCTTGGTATTGTCAGACACATCTGGTTGCTGTTGCATGACCTTGATAACCTCATCATTACTAACTAGACAAGTATGCTCAACTCCTGCTTGGGCATATTGGAGAGCTATACATGTATTAGATGTAGATGGAGTTGCAATATAATGTTGACCCTAAGAGTTCTTATTTAGAGACATTGGCTTGAATATCATCTTTGCATTGTCCTCTTTACCTCTTCTTTTTTGATTTTTCTACTCACTGATAGGGGCTTTGCCTCTATCTACATTTTGTTGCTGCAGTGTATTAGGTGAAATTAGCTTCCTTTGATTTATCCGAGGGTTACTCTCCTCCTAAGAATTTTCATTTGAATCCATATTTGTCTTAGCAGCCTCATCTTTTACTTTAACAACACAAGATCTTGCAGCATGTCCTTGGTGTTTGCAATAAGAGCAATAATCTGGAATATTTTCATACTGAATGGTTTTCCATCTGCCTTCACCATTCTCATCATCATCATATCCCATCCAAATATACTAGGGTCTTGGCTTAGTTAGGTCAATTTGTAGTTTGACCTTAGCCACACTACCCTTAGTTTTTTAATAACTTGCCAAGTCTAGAAATAACACCTTCCCTATAGGAGATAATAAAAGAGTCACCACTTCTAAGCAATAATAGTGCCAGGGGAGTTCTGGCAAGCTAACCCATACAGAAACCAATGGAGTCTCCTCTTCTGGATTAAAAATGGGGGTCCACAAATGGAATCTTATCATCTGTCCTTGAATGTACATTTTCCCTTTTGACCAAATAGTTGAATGATCATATTCATTATCAATATCAATGTACAAATGTCTAGAATTAAAATGAGTAAGTTTGACATGCCCCTTTAGTTTAGTTTATAGAATGAATTATCATTTAATTACCTCCATCTTAGGCATATTGTTTTCAAACTTTCCAATCAGGGTGAACCTACACCCCTATGATAACTTCACTTTGTAATCGTCATATTTAAACATAACCGCATGGAGTCCTTGTTTGGTTGTTATTTTGGGGGGTTCAATTTGAAGTATTTCAGCCTTCATAACCTCTTGGGCTCTCAATTTAGTATCCAATAAGTGAGTAACCCTAGGAATGAGGGTCCAGTACCGTGACCTAGTTTGGGCCATAAAACATGAAAACCTAGATTCCCAAAATTCATTGAGACACTAGGCACTAACCTTGTCATAGACGTCGTAACTAAAATATTAGGGCCATTAATGGGTTCTATAGGAGATTCAAATAGGTGAGGCTTGACACTATATAGGTTAGAGGATGGGAAGAGGCCTTACCACTGTTAGAAGTTGTTGTATCCTTTGTCACCATCGTTGGATTACTCGGATTGGAATGTGATTGGACTGCACCCATTTTCAATTCCTCTATAGTTAGTAAGACTGTCTTAACTTGTTCAGAATATGGGGTCGATGAATATTGTGTTGGATTCATCTCCTCCAGTTTGCATTGCACTTCCAATTGAGCTTGAGTAAAAATCGCTTGAGCCCAGCGTACTTGATCTTCAGAGATTCAAGTTGTACCTTTACTAGATTAAGGCACTTTCTTGGAGATATGTGTCATCTGTGTGGGTGGAGTTTTCTATGGGGATCAGATGCATGCATGTCGCCCCTGAGGAGAAGTGTCTAATGGCCGAAGAAGTTCCACCGGTGGCAGCGAAGCCATATCCACTAGTTGTATTTGGTGGGAAGTAACTGAAATGTAACTTCCTTAGAGAGAGTGTTTTAAGAGAGAGAATATTTTGGATACTTAGGCTAAAGTTTTTCCAAGTGCATTCCTCAACAAACCTAGTTTCACCTTTTAATAAACATGTATTGTATTATAAGTTGGACAACTGAATACAAAGTCATGCCAGTATTTGAATCAAAATTATGAACTATTGACTGTGGGATCTACCGTCAACCGACATACCCTAATTTGATCTAAGTGGGGTCCAACCTATAATCCAAGTTGGATGGGTGTTTAGTACCTAGCTGAGGGTACACATACTGACTGATGTAGAGCTACTAAACTGATGTCCAAAAAGACTGTGTTAAGGCTATTCTGACTGGTGACCCTTTAGAACCTACAATAGCGTTGTGGTTCTGGGACTTAGGGACTTATACTAAAGGCATCAGCCTAATTGATGGGTAAGCCTTCATCCTCGCGTCTTCTCGGTGCTAAGTACTACTCTTAAGTGAATGACTCTGATAATTAAAAATGCTCAAGAATTGTAATATTCTAAAAACTAAAATAAATGCATAATATGAAAGCATTCAATAACATGTTAGCTAGAGAATCTAGCATTCATAAGTGTATGCATGAAATCCTAAGTCATTGGCTATTCATAACCCACCATCTCCGAAGATGCAAATAATCACAACAATACAATAATCTGAACGTAATAAGGTATTTCATAAATCAAGCCCAAAATCAAGAAATTTATTAATATAATAAGATTTCAAAGTCATGACTATGGAAATATTATTAAAATGGGAAAACATCTATTCATGGTTTAGTCAAAGCAAGAAACTGAAAACTAAAGGAATTTACACTTTACATGGAAACCCTATGCTTGAAGGGTGAATTAAACTTGAGAAATTGAGTTAACTTTGGGACTCAATGGGTGAAAGAAAACTCATTGATGAAATTCCACATACCTGAGGTTGAAAACCTTGATGAAATCTTTGGATTTGAAGTTTAAAATTGAAGATCCCTAATTTTTGCCTTGGGAGAAGAAAATTGCTTCTTTCTCTGTATTCTTTCTATGGGTTGATTGAATTTTGAGTTAATGGAGAATTTGGGGAATTTAATCCTTATATTACAACCATAGAATAACTTAAACGACGTTGTTTTGGTATTAAAAGAGCGGAAAATACCAAAAACCCCTTTGAAAATTCTATATTAGTGAAGAGCAATCCCAACTGACGGTTCGGGTGACGGACCATCACTCCCTTGACCGCCATCACCCAAACCATAAAAAATGACAAAATTTTGGTCATACTAATTAAGATTGACATTTTGGCCTAATGGGGCATTTCTAGTGCGATGGTCCATCAGACGAGCCGTTATACTTTGATGGACAGACACCTTTTGGTAAATTGAGCATAATATTTTACTATGATATCAGATTAGGTCAAAACTAGATGCGTTAGAAAGATAATTCAAATATCTATAATTTTGCAGGCCTTTTGATAATAAACAATTCATACTATAGAAGGTATGCTCAATTAAATTTCATTATACCAATATACTTCACAAGAAGTCAATTTGTAAGGAAGGTTTTGTAATACCTCAGATTTTGAGCCCTTGAAAATTCTTGAGCTTTGGGCTCACTTTGCTTTTGATTGGACTCCCGAAGTCATAGGGTGTCTTGATGACTTATTGGGATGAGTTGTAAACAAAATAGTAAGTTTGTGGCTTGGTTCTTCTCTGAGTATGAGTGGCTAACTATGAGCCATGAGGATATGTTACTAGTCATAGGTTCAAATGGTAGGATGTCCAGTGTTTAAATCATTTGGGTTCTTAGTTGACTTATGAGTTGTAAGACTTCATTACGAGTTGGTTGGTAGATTTGTAAAGTAGGAAGTATATGGGGGTCCTAGTCACTATCTTAGGTATGACTTGTGGTCACAAGTCATAAGATGTGGGTATGATTCAAAGGGTAGACTTGTAACCAAAGGCGGCTTTTTCCAGCTTTTAAGTTGAGGGCATTCTGGACATTTCCCCTCTTTCCCAACTAACAAACCACATATTATAACTTTATTAGGGAATCATTAGCTATAAAAAATACATCTAATAACCTCTCAGAACTCTCCCAAATCCTTAAGGTAAAAAACACTTAGGGTTTTCATCAAGCACATCAACTAAGGCTCTCAAGGGTGATTTGTCTCTGTACTTCTTGGTTATTAAGGCATGTTACTCTTCCTTCATTGTCCATTTTTTAAAAGCATATGATTTGAAGTATTATTCATGGAATATTGTTGCTGGGTTTTGAACTATGGGTTGAGGGTTTTTAATATAAATTGTTTAAATGATTCTTCTATGCTATCTATGAAACTATTTTTTTAAATTGATGGTTGGTAAATGCATTGGGGTGCATGGGAAAGGTGGATGGGTATAGGGGTACAATGGAATCCCCAAATTGATTGTTTTGGTATGGAAATAGGTAATAAACTCAACCCATTTGCATAATTGATTTTTGGTTTATACCTTACCACTTGCCTAGCTTATTTCTTAAAAATAATGCATGATATAAATAGTTAAATGGTAAAGGATGGTTTTGAAAAAAAACCTCGAGGGGTACACAAGAATCCCCCAAGTGATCTTAATGATGTAGTATATGAGGTACACGGGAATCCCCTAAGACCTGGTGTCATGACCCGATTTCCTCAGGTCATGATGGCGCATACCATAACCCACCAATAGGAAAGCCAACCCGTAGTCCTGAACGACTAGTAATAGACTACTCAATAATATAAGAAAAAGAATACGGAATATTAAAAAAAGGATCAATAAATAGAAGAATCCCAACACCTGGTGGTATCAGTACAAGGACTTCTAATATAAAAAGAGTACAAAAGTGAAATATCAATAGAAAAACACAGATACATTTTATCTCCGGATACAACTTAGAGACTAGTCTAATACATAAGAGAGAGATAAGTAATACTCCGAATATCAGAGCTCACTCTAAGTCTCTGAACTAGGCCTTCTTCGCAGATGCACACATCAACAATGATAGCCCGTACTATGATCTGCAGGCTGCTGAAGTGTAGTATGAGCATCAAATGAATGGTACTCAGTAGGCTACTGCCAACTGAGCTACAAAGATAAAGCAGATATATACAACATATAAATAGAATGGAAACTACACCCAAGAGTCCAGAAATCATATGACAAGTCAATGAGATAATAAGGAACAACTATCCTATTCATGTACAAGAGTCTAACATAATAAAAGTAAGGAAGTAGTAGGGTGAACTATCTTATTCCATCTCCATTCAATATATCTCAATTCTATACCATATATCCCATGTCAATATACACATAAAGAGAGAAAGAAAGATATGTAGTAATATACAAAGCGAAGAAATGACTTTACAATATGAACAACGAAGGAAGGGATATACGATAGTATCATAGCTTTATATAGATATATATATAGGTATATATATACATATACACATGAGGTCATCTAAAATCATAACCTATATCATCCTGTTCTTATTTTAAGACCTCATTACAACACTATAAGGATTTAAAGACTATCATACTCATGGGTTCTAATCCACATGGCTAGACATGAAATAATCGTGCACAATAATGCAATCATAAGATAGGAGAGGCCGAAGACATACCTCAAATCCTGATACCGGATCAATGACCAATTTGTCATAAGCTAGCCATAATAATGATCATAACAATGATATCAACATTATCAATAACAACATGAATAACCGGCTACTCCGGACAACCAAATACCTAGAAGAGCCTATGCATACCCCCACCGCCCCAGGCTTAGAAAGTTCAATCAGTATACAAAATCACAAGACATATCCTTCACCTATGTCTATGCAACTGTCCCATACCGGCTGATAAATATAGGTGCATACTGGTGATAGGCAATGCATATGTAGGAATGAATGCAAAGTATACCATCAATATCACAACTCATCATAAGTGTCCTCATCAGGTTCATTATCATCATAATCAACCTTTGACCTCGCCGGGTATCAATATAATCTCATTAATATCCTCCAGACTCGAATCAGATATCAATATCATCACAATATCCTTCGGCCTTGTCGGGTATCAATATCATCTCAATAGTATTCTTTGGACTCGAATCAGGTATCAATATCATCATAATATCCTCTGGCCCTGTCGGGTATCAATATGTCATCATAATATCTTTCGGCCTTGTCGGGTATCAATATATCATCATAACTATCAACGCATAAATACAAACATATAATAGGTGCACAGATGAAAGCCGATATACTCATAACCATATAGATTTCTATCTTGTCAATACTTCCCAACTACTCGTTATTAGCTAACCAACGCTTATGATTATTAAACCGCTATTTTGCTATTTATCACAAGACCATAATCACTATTTATCCACTATTCATTATTATCAACTAATTATCATATATTCGATAATCATCATTAGCCAAAAATTACCAATTATCATCTAATCATTTTTTATTAATAAACACCAATCATTAACTAACTATCGTTTACCTACTAATGCTTGTTATTCAACTAATCCTCATTATTAGATAGTCAACATTATTATCTCGGTATTATATTCATCTAGGCATCATTATTAACTAGGTGTCGTTTTCACTAACTTTCTTTATCATCTAGCAATATTAAGCCACATTATCCTTACTTAACAACTAATCGATATCACAACCTTGTTATCAATAGAAACTAATCATTATCATAGATAAACCCATTTTTATGGCCACATATCGACTCTAATCATTACCTACCATATTTTATCTAAGAAAGGTTCATTAACTAGTACATTAGATTACTAGTCATCAAGTACTATAGCCACCTAAAAGACATCTAGCTACCACTTAGCTTAACCCTCAATTAGGAAGAATAGTCATAAGATCATATTTAAACTTGAATCACATCAATTACCAATATAATAATCATGAATATGCCAAATCTATGCATGCCATCACCAGTATTCAATCAGTGGAATAGTAAGCATCATACCACATCTTTCTCCATCCCATACCGAAGATATGTGTATATAACCATATACATATTCATATTCATAAACTATAGTCACATCATTTACAATAATAGACACTTCTCGGCAATCGAGTCAATATCATAACATGGACCTTGGCCTATTGATTTATTCAAAATAATCACAACATCATAATAACGGCCTTAGGCCCATACACATATTCAGGGCTAGTATTAGTAATCATATTCATAAGACGTAGCATATCTTTAATCATCTCACATATAGGAGGCATCTCACATATAAGAGACATAATATCAATAAGTATGTAATCATATTTCACCCAAAAAACTTCTCACATCAAGGAGGTAATATATAGATATACATATAATTGTCTATAGTATATCGTATATCAATAGGTAATACATCATGACATCGAGGAATATCACTTTTCTAGGCTAATTTACATATCCGAGAGGAACATAGTTTCTATAGGTCCAACAATCAAGACTAAAGGAAATAATAACTCTATAGGACAATCATCAAGTATAAGAGGAAATAGCGTCTCGATAGGCCACATGACATATCTAGGAGGAATATCATCTCTAAATGCCCAATATCACTTCCACAAGGAGCATCATAAACATAACTAAAAGCCACAATTCGGGAATATCAATACAAGTTACCATGTTATGAAGTAACTTTATTATAAGATTTACTAGCCTCATTTATGTCTAACATCCACAACTAAATCCATAAGACTTAACACAAGCTTAGTCCTAAGTGGGCCGAACGATCCCACTTTTAATCCATAATTTCCATAATTAGGCATACTATGCCCCAAACTAGGATAAGGTATCTAGTTCATATTCTAGATGTCAAGTAAGCCATATTCAAGGCTAAGATAACAACTTCGACTAGAAATAAGGGTACTCAAGTCAACTCTACCCAACTTTTGGTTTCAAGACTACCATACTAGCCCAATAAGGCTAAATATATAAATCATGCTTCAAAAGCTAAAACCATATTCCAAATATATAATTATATCATATCCATGCTATAACTAATATAAACTAGAGAGGGAAGGTAATAGGATTCAAAAGGGGTATAAACATGCCATTTTATGGGTCCAAAACCCTCATCTAATCCCCAACATCAACAATCAAGGCCAAGCTATCCTATTCATAATCAAGCCTAACATCCATATTCACACGCAATATATATCACACATCATCTATAAAGAAAAATAGACAGAAGCCTACCTCAAGGCCAAACCACAAAACCTCACTTCATGCACTACATGCTTATTTTCACTTTATAATCCTCAAAATGACATCACAATATCAAAACCATAATCTACTCATCAACACGAGTCTAATGACACCCATATTGCACTATTGTGCTTTGAGTCCAAAAATGACACCATAACCCCAAGTGGGTCTCACATATGGAAAATGAGTTTTCGAGGCCAACCCAATGTTAACACATGAACAAGGAATCATAACCCTCAAAGAATGGGCGAAAACTAAGCATACATTGGGCTAAAATCAAGCCCTAAGCTAAATTGGTGTTTTGGGTCCAAACTATGAAATTCAAGCATGAATTCAAGAAATTCTTACCTTAATATTGAATATAATTGCATACAAGATGATAATTAGGCTCCCAAGTTTCCCCCATGACCAATTTTGAGTTATTACACTTATTTTGGGGTTTGTTCCTAGGTCTAAATACTAAAGGGGAAATAGTCCAAACGTATCTTGGGACCTTTATATATCCCCTATAGGTTCTCAAGAGTCTCTATTGTGGTAACACGAGACTCGATCATGCTCCCGTGATTGGACACTTTTGGCCGCAATCACGGTTGCACCAGATGACAACAAACTAAAAAATGAGTTTTTGACCCTTGGAACTTATACAGAATCCAAATAACATGATCCAATAGTGAATTTTGAGTGTAAACCACATTTCAAATCCATTGGAAACATCAATTTTTTTTTATTGTAGATCGATTAATAAAAAAGTGGGGCCCATACCTATAGCTTCATCACTTTTTATAAAATCCATCCAATTGGTCGAAATGAGTTCAGGAGCCTTGGGACTCGAACCAAGGGACCCCCTAGACTAAATTTGACATTATGGACATGATGACTAAAGTTGAATAGTCCTTATGAGGTCGTTTTGACAAAATGTAGGTCCCACACCCATTCTTTCTAATTTTCAACTTTCTGACCAATAGGTCAAAATGAGCTTGGGTGCATTGGGACCCTAAGTAAAGGTCAAACTGGAATTAAATAGAAATTCTAGATTTGCTAGCACAGTCAGAATTTTCATCCAAGATCATTTCACTAAAGTTTCTGCTAGGTGGTCATTTGGAACCAGCGAAGACTACAAAATAGGGAATTGGCTCTAAAAATCAAATAAACTATCTGGTAACCCAATCGTCGGTCCCAGAAAGTCATAAATGACTTGGGGTAGCAATGGAGAAGCTTAAATGGTGAATATAAGCATAAATATGGAAAATGACCTGAAGGGTCATTACACCTGGATTAATGACATTGCTTGCAAGCTATAGTCAGTATGATGGTACCACTTAATAATTCCATAATAAATGACTCCTAGAATTAGTATTTTAGATATATATTAAATGTTTTAATTAGGCAATAATAAGGGTTGTGTTATCTAGCTGTGAAGGTGTGAGTCCAAAGGACAGATACTGGAAACTCAAGTTTGCTGACACGAGGGTTGGTCTTGATGACCACATGATTTTGGGGTATAAGGAAATAACCTAAGTCTATACACTTATATATTTATCATAGAGGACTAAGGGTATAAGGGAATCCCTGACCATTTATGATATCTCCGATTCGTGCGGCTATACGTACTAGGGCCTGTTTAGAGGGTAACACTGAACCCATATAGCTTATGGGTGAACTTATGACGGTAAAGCTACACAATCCAGGTTAAATGTTTTAAAGTTCATGCTAAACCTTATTCCCTTTCCTGACATATATATATTTGTATATGATTATGTGCATTGGTTTGACTTGGTTTTGGATTGATGACATTACTTTATCCTTTTCCCTGAGTTATATGCTAGATTTTGCCTCGCTAACCATATTTAAACACTGTATCCCCAGACGATGCAAGAACTGGACATACTCTCACTCGTCCTTCTCAGTGACGTGGTGATTCTGGGACAACATTTGAGTCAGAGTAAAGTGGTGAGCTTCCCTACTTTGGAAGACATAATTTTATGCTATGGATTTTTTATGCCTTTACTATTCTTTTGTGTTTTGGTTTGGCTATGGTTGGGGGTATATATCGATTGGATATTCTTTGGTTTTAATTAGAGATTTTGTTAGACTACAATGGGCATGTGCGGTATCTGTATCAGTATTTGTATTGGTATTGACATTGGTATTATTTGGTTATTTGGCTGTGGATGGTTAGTTTTGGATATAAATTTAATTTAATGTCTTAATTTGATATTCTCTTATTTTATTATATGTTTGAAATTCATCCGATAAGGGGTTTCAAGTATGATCGATCTTTGGTATTTGGGGGTGGACTCTAGTCCTTGTTGGACTCGAGATACCAATCACGGCTAGGACTTAGTTTGGGTTATGACAAGATGGTATTAAAGATATTGGTTCATATCAGTTGGGTGTCCACAAAGCCATGTCGAGTAGAGTTTTTTTTAAGGGTGTGTAGTACACCACACTCATAAGGGAAAGGCTACGCCGTATTTAGGAATATTTATCTTTATTTTGAACTATTTTTGGGTTGCAGAATCTAAGGTCCTAAACTCTTCTCTAATTCCCATTTGTTCACTTTTAAGATCATGCCTCCTAGATGATCTGAAGCTCTTAGAAACTCCTTTATCCTACTTGAGGATAATACTAATGGGACACACCCTATTTGTGGGGACCATACCCAATATTAGGGTCCATTTCCTGATTGCCCTTCTGGAGTTCCACCGGTCCCCTTTAGTCCTTATTGATCTCCCTAGGTTGATAAGGTGAATACTGAGTTTTGTCAGTATCTTCATATAATGGCTCAGTTGGTAGCTTTTCAGAATGAGCGTGGTGATTTTGTTTCTCCATCTTCTGAGGGCACACGGGTTATCCAGTTATAAGGTTTAGCCCTCCCGTGTTCACTTGTGTTAAGGTTGAGGAGAATCCTCAATGTTTTATTGATGAGATGGAAAAGATATTTTGAGTTATACATGCTTCTAATATAGAGGGTGTTGAATTTATAGCCTATCAGTTGAAGGATGTAGCATAACAATGGTGTGAGGAATTGGAATTGTCTAGGGGAGATAATACTGAATCTGCACTGTGGGATAATTTCTCTAGTCCCTTTTTGAACCACTTCTTTCTTTAGGAGTTATGTGAGGCAAAAATAGAGAAGTTTGACAACCTAAAGCAAGGAAAGATGTCAGTTAAGGAGTATGCATCAAAGTTCCACCAGTTATCTCGGTATTCTCTAGAGTTAGTGTCTAGCAGAGGGCTATAATGAGGAATTTTGCTTTTGAGTAGTCTCAAGACTTGATCTTAGCAAGTAAGGATGATCTGTTAAACAAAGATATTGATATCTCTTAGTTGGTTGTGTACATGTATTAGGTTGAGAAAGAGAAGAAAAAATAGGAAGAAATAGGGGAGAGACAGATTAAGAGGTTTAGATCTTCTGATTAGGATGGAGGTCAACAGTAGAGTGGCAGAGATAGTGGAAAGTGGTCCAAGTAGATGTGGGGAAATTCTGAGTCCTACTCGATGGCTAGTGTTCCTAAGACAAAGCCATCAAGTGACAAGCATTTTTAGGGTGGTGACAGTTATAGGGCATAGGGTGCCCAATCTCAGTCTAGTAGGGCCCAATTAGCTCTATCATATCCTTCATGAAGATTTTATGGTTGATTGAGTTGAGGTTTCTATAATAAGGGAAGGGACAAGTGCTTCAAGTGTGGTCAGCCAGGGCATATGCTTAGAAACTGTCTAGTGGGTAATGTTGCTTTTAGGCAAATAAGGCTCTTGTTTCCTCTTCATTAGCTTCGGCACTAAAGAGTGCACCATCTAGCTTTGGCACTGGTCGGAACCATCTCTATGCTCTCACTACCTGCCAGGAGTCCAAGGCATCACCTGATATCATTACTAGTATGTTGAAACTCTTTTCTAGTGATGTGTACTATTTATTTGATTCGGTGTCCACTCTTTATTATGTGACCTTATTTGTGGCTGTGCATTTTGTTTTTGGTCCCAAGTGTATTTTTATCCCCTTCTCTCTATCTGCCTCAGTGGGTGACTCTGTGGTATCTAGAAGAGTCTATAGGGGATGTATTATATATGTTAGTGGTAGAGAAACTCTGATGGATTTTATTGAGTTAGACATGGTAGAATGGACTGGTTGGACTTATGATATGCCTCCTCAGATTGTTGGACCTATAAGGTCATGTTTAAATTCCCTAATGAGCCAGTCATTTAGGGGGAAGAGGGTTCTCTAGTTCTTAAGGGAAGGTTCATATCATATCTTAGAGCTCAAAAGTTGATTTCCAATGGGTGTTGATGTCGCTCAAAAACTAACCTCCAAAGAAGTATGCTGCGATCAATGTCAAATATAGTAACCTAAACTAGGTTGAGGTCAATCTCATAGAGAAAATGTTGAATAGTCTCTTAAACTTGACAAAATTCATGAGCAACGCGGAAAAGTAAATGGGGGAATTTGAAGTCAACAGTAAGTAGTAACCAAACTTGAGTGCTTGGGTTTGTGAACAATAGAAGATGAACTCTAGGATTGTGTTCCCCCTGGCTTCTTAACTCCGTAAACTTCTCGTGTTCAACTCACATATTCTACTGCTCTGCATGTAAAGTTGGCAAGCTATGTAGTATCAACCGTTTTGTGAACGCGTTGATAAACCTCACCCTTTACCTTGTGAGTCTCGGGTGTCGCCTTCTTGCTCCTTGCCTAAACCTCAGTTCAACTTTTACCTATTGGGTCTCAAATTAATTAGATGAGATGGAAGAATTATAAGATAGATGTGAATCTCAAATCACTATCTTAATCCCATTTTCCTAATCTCAAACTCCCTTGTTAGGACGTTCTTAAATACGGGGAATCCTCAATCTTCTGCAGTAGCTCTGAGGTCAATTAATCAATCTTATGAATTGTGTCTTTCTTTGTCTTCACCTCTCACTAGCAGCTTAAGTTTCTGTTCTCTTTATAATTGCTTGTCACGACTCTAATGACTCCTTACGAGTCGTGAATATCTTTTACTTAGTTTTTTCATTTTGTCTTTTGTCACTGCTTTGTTCACAAGTCAGGCTATGAGTCATATAATTATTTGATGATTTGTAGGCTGACTCGTAAGATGAGAAGACTTTACATTTTCCATAGATTTTTCTTCCAATTTTTATCCCAAGGTGATTCATGCCTATATTTCCTGCAATCAGGCAACAAATACCTCATATCCACCAAAATAACCTAAGTACAAACATAAATTCCTTGTTTTAGTCATCGAATGTGCCGTGTTTCCACGACGCATCAACACCCTCAACTTAGAATGTTTGTGTGTCCTTAGGCAAAACAAAATTAAAACTACTAACAACAATGATGTTTAAATAGGAAGATCCTAAGATACCTATGGCAGTGATTTTTATTTTAGTTATCAATATTTTATTCCCCTCCTAGTTTTAACTTTTAAAGAATCCAACTGTGTATATCGATTTGTTACATAAAGTGATAGAAAGGAATCCAATAATGGCATTAAATTAGTAACAAACAACTCGGCATAGACACAAATCACACTAATCTAACAGTGTAGCAACCTATCAACATAACCCTTGTACACTCACAATCAAAGAAATCCCATTCACTCAGATTAGATCAATAATGTTATTCAGGGATATTTCAAAAGACTTTCTCTCTCACAAAGAAGTTTTGTCTAGTGTATAAAGAATGCCATAGGATTACCCATATGCTCTTTTCCTGAGTTTTTGGACAGCCGGGATAGGATCACTATAGGACTTTATTCAGCTTGTAACGTAGGTTTGGGGTTGGTATGATATATTTTTGGGATTTTTCAGCAACCAAGCCTCCTTGAAAGTATTATTTATTTGGGGTCCACATATTTTCCATTTTTTTTAAATTTTATTTCCACCCTTATTTCTTTTTTTTTTGTTTTACAGCACATTCTGGTTGGGTGTGATTTTCTGATACATTCTTATTCAACTTTTTCTTTTCTTTCTTTTTTTTTGTTTTCTACTTTTATTTTTTTTCTACCACACCCAAACCTACTTTCTTTTTCTTTTATTTTTCCTTTCTTCATACCCACTTTACTTACACACCCCTATGATAACCACCCCCAACTTTGGCAATTTTCCTCAATTGAGGTGCACTGTGTCTAATAAGGATCAGGGCCAAAACAAGTTCATTGTAACAAAGGGGAAGGAAGAAGGTGAAAGGTGAAACAAAGAAATTGGTTTATTAAGGCTCAAACAACGGGATCAAGGGATTCATATATTATTTGGCTAGGAAATTTAGGCTTGAGTAGACACAAAATAAAAATGGCCTAAGATCATCTTCTAGTCGACTATTCTAAACCCTAGGTAAGAGAAACTGGGCAAGTTCTGGATTCCATACATATTGAGAACTAGGTAACACCTCACACATACATCGTACAGGGTCATACTGCTATTTACTACTTCTCTAGATATGCAATTGGTTGCCATAGTTGTTCTATCCCTAATTCTAATTCCATTATCAAATTCATGGTCGTCCCTCACACATACACACATCACACAATCAACAAAATTTAAGAGCGTTATCAATTTTTCAACACAATTATTCAAAATAAAACAAGTTCAACATAATTATTCAAAACAAAGCCTATTGCCGCAAGTACAAATTTTCTTCCTATTTTCAGCATCACACAACACACAAAATAATAACAAAAACAAAAATAACAAACCCAGTGTATTCCCACCTAGTGGGGTCTGGGGGGTAAGATATACGCAGTCCATACCTCTACCTCTAAAGAAGTAGAAAGGCTATTTCCGATAGACCCCCGACTCAAGACACGAGATACCACACAAATACATAGTAAAGCACAGAACAAGATTTCATAACATAAATACGGCACCCACAAGTAAAAAAAAATAGAGAAAAGCACACAGATTCGTAATACAACATGGAACAAGGTATCATAACAAGAATAATACCCCCACCAAGTATTTCCCTACACTAGCGACCCAAACTGGCCCTAGCCTTCTGCCCTAATTCGCGTCCTCCAGATCTTCCTATCTAGGGTTATGTCCTCGGTGAGCTATAAATGCTCCATGTCCCGCCTAATCACCTCACCCCAGTAATAATAAAAATCACAAAAAAAATATATCGGTTCACAAGATTTTTTGATTGTGGCCTATGGGTTTTGAAACGCGACAAGTGTAACCCATGGCAACCTTGGTACACCCCACCCCAACAAAAACCTATTCATTGTTCCCAGTCTATCTAACAATGTAATACAGGGATTGAGGATATGCCTATGCACTTAAGGCCCCATCTTATGCTCTATCATCACGTGGACCCTTAGATCGAGTCCCACTCTCTTCAACATTAGTCCCATCAGCTGCTGAGATTATCTCCATAGTAGTGACACCGATTGTAGATGGTGCACTTAATACTTTATCTGGTGCTGGGGCCACATCACTGTCCCTCTCAATACTTAAATCTGCCAGTGTCGAGCTACCGTCTCTAACCATCATCTTACTAACCAGTCTCCCGGACTCTCTTATTGATCATACTATCTCTTACTACTTCCTCAAAACCATCATCTTTATGTTCAGGGTCTTCTTTAGTGCTCCTTTTTGGTATTTTCTTATATTTCATTTTCTTTTTTCGTTCATCTCTATTCGGAACTCCCCAAATGTTCGTAATTTCATCTTCAGGCTATTTTTTATTATGACAGGTATTGGTGTCATTTATTTCATCTATCATCTTCCTCAACTCAGCTATTTTAGCTATCACTTCTACAATATTGGGGGTCTGGCCCCTTGAAAGCTGTTGTGTAAGTCTCCCTTCAAAATCATCCAATCTCTACTAGACTCTCCTATTCGACTCCTCTATTTTATTTTTAACCCAAGGTTGAACACCTTCTTCTACATACTAGACCTTTTTCTCCAATGTAGTCAATCTCTTTATTATATCATCCCACATGGATTGTGAGATGACTATCAACCCAACCGACATCAATCTGGAAAAAGCTGGGTGAGATGGTGCAGACTGTGCTGGAGGAGGGGCACTGTCTGTACCCACTGCATTAGATGGATGTGGCTCAGTCTGCATACCTTCACACATGGTGTCACCTATTTTATTTAGACCTCTAGCCTCAAAATTACCCCTTGGTTTCTGAACACTTCAGCTAACATTGCAGCTCCTTGCATTGCTTGCCTGGCCATGGGGTTCGTTGCATCTCTAATCAACCCCAAATCTATAATAGTCTTTGGCTCAATGAATTGATCAATGTCGAGTAGTTATCAAAATCCTGTTGCCAAGAAAATCTGCGTTAATAAACAAGGTAAGGCTAGGATTACGTTCTCTATGCCCACAACTCTATGATGTATCTCTTTCGAAATGAATTATGCTATGTCGAACTCATATCCAGCCATAAGTACTACTACCAATGCTGCACGGACTAGGCTGAGTATATTGTTCCTAGTAGAGGGACAAAATTTGTGTCGAGCTAGTGCACACCAAGCCTTGGCTTCAAAATTCAGGGTCTGCTTCTCAATCTACTACTAAGGCACTCCTGGGCCTCCTATAATCCAACTTGCTTCTTCCCTATTTTTAGTGATAATTCTCGCTATCCATCTGAAGTGCATTATTTTGTCAGCCAACCCCATCTGCTTCTTTATAACTTTTTGCATTTCATTCATGCAGTAATCAATTTCTGCTATGTTTACTGGAGGTTGGAAATTAGGACCATGAAGAAATCTAGAGATAGTCCTTACAGAAATTTTTATCCAAATTCCATGAATAGTCAAAGCTATAACTGGATCACCACCCCTCCACAAGTTTCCCTTAGGGTATTGTCTCTTCATCTCACCCTTGTATGCAACATAAAATTCCCACACTAGTGAAGGACTAAACTTTTCTGGTGCTATAGTCATCTACTAGAACATATACTACTGAAATCTAGCATTAAATCCAGGCATCACAGAAATGCTTATAGTAATCAGTCTTGGTTCTAAGTATATCCCTCTTCTCAAATTTCCTGTAGCTGTGTTCACCTCCAACCCAAAATTATATATTTCTTGCATTCGGGGATACCCTCTACCATTCAATGATAGGCACTAGAGCATGTTCAATAGATAATTAAAGTTGGAGTTGTGGTGGTGGTTGGGCATTAATCGGGGTTGTATCCTTATCTTTCTCACTTTTATTTTCTGATTCTACTTTATATGAGATAGACTCTTCCCTCTCTACATTATCATCAGATTCCATATTTTCATCATCACCATATCCTCATCACCGTCATCTTCAGAAGATGATGGTAAGTGCAGTGGGGAAGTACTTAGTTGCTTCATTCTAGGTGTCTTTCTAGGAGCTGTGACCATCGTTGTAGGTGTTTTGTTACCCCTTACTAGTGTCTCTCTGAGCTGAGCCTGCTTCTATATTGGGTATTCAACAATACTCCACTTAATTCATCAAAGTGGTCTCTCAACTGATGACCAGACTTAGGACCAGGTATTTTTTTGTCATTCTTCTTTTGTGTCTGTTTTGATTAGGAATCACCTTTAGGAGCCATTAGTACCTATGTTCATACACTTATTAGTGATTACTAAGGAAAGGAAGGAAGAACAAGAAAATTTGGTGTCAGTATGCATGTTCTGTTCATGTTACAATTGGGGGGTATGAGTCATATACACTAGTTACGACTTGTATAAATGAGACATAAGATAGACAGAAGGCAGATCTATGTTTACTGGTTAGGTTACGAGTCCTCCTAGAGAGTCGTAAGGTTATGTTATGACTCATTACCAATACTCAAAAGCTAACCTGAAACATTTTGTTCTATGCATGTCCTCACAGTCGTTATGACTTCTTGTTACGAGTCGTAGGGATTGTTTACGACTCATATAGATGAGTTGTAATGATACTAGAACCTACACCCTTCTACTCCTCTATGTTATAAGTGGTTACGAGTCTCATACTGACTCATTACATGCAGTTACGAGTCATTAGGAGCCTCGTATCTATTGTAACATAGGTGTTTAAATTAAGTTGGTTCCATAATACCAACCCCACATTTTCTATCCATAATACACCTCATTATCACCCTATATTTACGTAAAAGCACACAATCAAAGTACAAAATTTGAGTTCACTCCCATTAGAACATTTTGAAGTCAAATTTCAAGCAATAGAGTTCAATTTTTCACATACATACATACATACATACATATTTAACTTTAAGAAATTCTAAAACCTCAAACCTTTTTCTTATTTATCTTTAAACATAAATCTTTTAAGATAAAAAACTTGATGAATTTTCAAAGTTTGGGAGGAGCCAATTGATTGATTTATATTTTCGAGTGATTTTGAATTCTTAAAGCTTAGAGATCGGCAACAATGGAGGGAGTTCTCATTTGGAATGTTCGGTACCTGATTTGGGTTCCCTATTTTATTTTAAACACAAATCTGGGTTGGTTTGTCCCGCGACCCTTGATCTGGTAAGTCTAGTTACGAGTCATGTATATAACTCATAACCAATGCTTATAGGTCTCTTACTCCATCCGTAAAGACTTGGAACTTTACCTGGTTCTGGAGTCATTATGACTCAAGGTAAAAAATCATGACCGAAGGTTTTGACTCATTCTGGGAGTCGTAAGAAATCTAGAGACTTCTTACATGGATATGATGTAAGTCCCAGGTCATTACGACTCATTCTTATTAGTTGTAATGCAAGGTTATGACTTATGAAGAGTTCGTATGACCTAAATTCTGGAATTTTTGGTTCTCTTATGCAATCTTTAACCCTGCACACTTAACACACATATTACCCTATAAATTATTAAGTACAAAATATGGGTTGCCTCCTACGTAGTGCTTAATTAAACGTCACGGCACGATGTGTCTAAGTTGGGTACTAGAATTTACCAACTATCCTCACGGGTTTCCTTCCATGTAGCGCTTGATTTAATATCGCGACATGATGCAATTTCCTTGGTTACTCAGACTTCACCAAGGTCCATCTAAAAAATCACACTAATTTCTTCAGTGTTACCCATATAGTGTTTTACTTTTTGCCTATTCACCTTGAATAGGGCTTCACCATCTTGTTTCAATTCCAAAGAACCATATAAAAACACTCTTAGTACAGTAAATGGACTATACCACCCAGACTTTAACTTACCTGGAAACAAGCAAAGTCTTGAGTTCTAGAGCAATACCCAGTCTGCTTTCTCAAATATCCTTTTTTCTATTTTGCGATCATGATGCAGCTTCATCTTCTCTTTGTAAAGTGAAGAACTCTCATAAGCCCAAAGTTGGAATGCATCCAACTCATTCATCTTACTCATTCTTATCTTAGCTGCATCTCGACACTTAAAATTTATCTTTTTCAATGCCTATAGTGCTTTATGCTCAAGTTCAACAGGAAAGTGACACGCTTTGCCATATACCCACCGATAAGGAAAACCACTAATGGTAGTCTTGAAAGTTGTTCAGTAAGACGATAAACCACCATCTAGCTTTCTTGACCAATCAGACTTATTAGAATTAACTATCTTTGCCAAAATAGACTTAATTTCTCTATTGGACACCTCAGCCTATCCACTAGTTTGAGGATGATAAGGTTTTGCCACCTTATGCTTCACTCCATACTTCTCAAGTAGACTCTTAAACAAGCGATTACATAAATGCGACCCACCATCACTAATTATTGCACATGATATGCCTAATTGTGAAAAAAAATACTTCTTTAAAAAGGCCGTGATGCTTCTTTCTTTATTTTTAGGGAGAAAAATTGCTTCCACCCTTTTAGAGACATAATCCACCACCACAAGGATGTACTTCATATCAAAGAAGCTCACAAAAGGACCTACAAAATAAATCCTCCATACATTAAATAGTTCTAACTCCAAGATAGGTGTCATAGGAAGTTCATGGCGTCTAGATATGTTTCCTTGGCATTGACATTGGTCACAAGATGAAGCAAAATTATAAGCGTCCTTGTAAATTATAGCCTAGTAGTACTCACATTGCAAGATCTTATGGGCTGTACGAGTTCCTCCATGGTGACCCCCAACTAGTGAAGCATGACAAGCCTCATGGATACTCATCATCTCCACTTCAGGGATACATTTATGTATAACTCATACATAAATTTCTTTCTATGCTAGAAGGAAAGTTTTTTTGGGACTAGATCACTTACTAAATAATTTGCATAGTCAGCAAACCATGAAATTAGAACTTGAGAAACGGCCAACATCTGCTCGTCTGGAAACTATCATGAATCTTGAGTCCATCTTTAAATTTCTGCTTAGCTTCTTTCTCAAGTCTAGACAAATGATCTGCAACTTGATTCTTAGTGCCTTTTCTATCCTTGACCTCTAAATCAAACTCTTGCAGCAAGAGAACCCAACTAATCAGTCTAGGCTTTGCATCTTTTTTCACCATTAAGTACCTCAATTTTGTATGATTAGTCTGTACAACTACCTTTGTCCCAACCAAATATGACCAAAATTTTTCAAAGGCAAAAACCACTACTAGCAACTCTTGTTCAGTAACTGTGTAGTTTTCTTGAGCAAGGTTTAATGCCTTGCTGGCAAAGTAGATGGGATGAAGGATCTTTTATTTTTGTTGGCCTAGAACAACACTTAAGGACACTCCACTTGTAGTACATATTATCCTAAATGGAAAGGACTAATCAGGGGATACGATGATAGAAGCCGTTATCAACTTCTCTTTTAGACATTCAAAAGCCTTCAAACATGCTTCATTGAAATCAAACTTCACCTCTTTCTTAAGAGGCCTACAAAGAGGATTTGGCAATCTTCGAGAAATCCTTAATGAATCGCCTATAGAAACCAACATGTCCTAAAAAGCTTTGAACACCTTTCACAGAGATTGGTGGAGGTAATTTCTCGATCACTTCAATTTTAGCACTGTCTACCTCTATACTATACCACTTTTTGAAATCTTATGCCCAAACATGCCCTCTTTAACCATGAAATGAAACTTTTCCCAATTAAGTATCAAGTTGAACTCCTTACACCTGCGAAGATCATTTGCCAGGTGAACCAAGAAGTCATCAAAAGAATCACCAACTACCAAAAAATCATCCATGAATACTTCGATGATGTCTTCTACCATATCAGAGAAGATTGACATCATATATTTCTGAAATGTGGTTGGTGCATTACATAACCTAAATGGCATATGCCTGAATACAAAGTTCCTATAAGGGCAAGTGAAGCTCATATTCTCTTGGTCTTTAGGTGCAATAGTGATCTGGTTGTCACCCGAGTATCCATTAAGAAAAGAATACCGCCCTCTTCCCACAAGTATGTCAATCATTTGGTCCACAAAGGGCATGGGGAAGTGGTCCTTTTGGGTCCATATATTCAATTTCCTATAATCCATGCACACTCTCCATCCTGTGACTGGCCTTATTTGCTCTAGTTCATTCTTTTTATTAGGCTCAATAGTAATACTGCCCTTTTTCGGAACACATTATACCAGACTGACCCACTTACTATCAACAATGGGATACACTGAACCAACATCTAACCACTTGATTATTTCCTTCATAACCACCTCCTACATAGGAGGATAAAGCCGACACTGATGTTCTATACTTGGCATATAATCTGGCTCAAGTTGGATCTTATGAGTGCAATTACCAGGTGAATACCCACAATATCTGCAATGTCTAACCAATGGCCCTCTTGAACCTCCGTAACACTGATAATAAAGCTTCCACTTCTGTCGATATCAAGTCAACTTCAATGATAACCGAATAAGTGTTGTCGGCCTCCAAAATGCATATCACAAATAAAAAGGGAGGGCCTTCAACTCAAAGATGGGTGGCTCCTTAATAGAAGGAAGAACAGGTAGAGTGGTTCTATGTTTTAGATGCATATCAAGTTTCTTTGGTGTATAATTATAATCACCACTCCTATAAAGTGCACATACCATATCATCGTTGTCATCAATACCATCACTGTCGAAGTTGATAATCACAGCTGCTAAGGCTTCAACACCCAACCTTTCTTCAATAGGAACAGTCTTAGAAGTATCATCCTAAATAGTTACTACATCAACATCATAGAACAAATCCATTTCCTCATCACACACGTTAATCAGAGATATCACCCTTAACTCATCGACTGCTATATAGAATTGCATATATTGAATATTAACTGCTCATCATTGAGTCTTAATATCAGATGTCCTAACTCCAGATCAATCAATGTTCTTCCTGTATCCAAGAATGGTCTTCCTAAAATAATTGGAACTTTAAAGTCCACTTCATAATCCAATATCATAAAATCAACAAGAAAGATAAAAGAAGCCACCTTCACCAATACATTATACAAAATACCAATTGGCTTTTTCACCATTCAATCTGCCATTACTAGTCTTATGGTGGTTGGTTTGGGAGCTACCAACCCTAACTGCTTAAAGACAACTAGTAGTATGAGGTTGATAATGGCTTCTAGATCACATAGTACCTGAGTGAAGTTGAAAGATCTAATGGAACAAGGAATGGTGAAAGAACCAGGATCCTCCTTCTTCTCTACTAATGATCTAGGTATATACTGAAACATGCCATAAGGTTCAAACTACATAAAACATAATATCTGAGAGTACGGTATATCAATACCCAAACATGAACTGAAATAAACCGTCTGAATATACTGTAGTCTGAAAATCATCTAACTGACTAAACTATCTGAATAAGGAGTTGATGGTACATGTCCCCAACTAACTCCATCTACTGAAACCTAAACTGATAGAATGAAATAAATAATCATATCATCCTCGAATGATGAGGACTCACTGCTAAATCTGGCTGCTGAAATTTGGAGTGCTACTGATGCTCTGGAACTCGTGCTTCTGGACCTATGGTATAAAACACCATAGGGAAAATGCGTCAGTACAATTGAATGTACTGGTATACATGTTAGGTAGACAGAATACAGAGGGTTCAAAGGCATGAATAATGATAACTGACTATATAATGCGAACGTAAGAATAGATGCATGAATAAATGACTGTAACTGAATTTGTGATGCTACTGACTACTGAGTCTGAATACTGATAACATGAGTTACTAATAATTGATACTGAGCGACTGTATATGATATTCTAGGTTTTGATGGAGCTAGCTGAGTTTTGTACTGTTTTGAGTTGACTATATCTGACAGTCCTGAATTTTATAGAACTATTTGAGTTCTATTACTGAGACTGAGACTGAAACTGTAACTGTAGGAAGTAGTCATCTAATCAACATGCCCCAAATAAAGCAATATAGCTGAGTTGGGGTCCAATCTATAACCCCAATTAGAAGGGTGTCAATACTACACCACCGGTAAGGACAAGCTGTGAGTGAACCTCAACTGGCAGGTACTCAAATGAGAATGGTGGGAACCCTCATCTAATAGGTAATACACCTCATCAACCCTTAATAGTAAGGTTAGATATCTTAACCTACGCTGGCTACGTAGTTCTGGAACGTACGGGTTGCTTCTAAAATCACACCCTCTACTGGCAGGTGAGTTCCCATCCTTGGATTCACTCGGTGCTAAATCCTACTCCCATCTGACTAGACACTGAACATGATTAACTGAGCTGAACTGGATTGAGTTAACTGAGTTCCATTGACTGATGGAATACTACTGAGATTACTAAATTGCTCAGCTTTCCTGAGTCACATGACTGACTGGGTTCTATGGACCATTGCTTGACTGAGAGTATCATGAAAACATGACACTGGATCTAGGCACACAACTAAGTTGTCGGGTACAAGTACCCCCAGGACTTGATAGAAGAAAACTTGACAAGGCATGTCGTTCTTGAATACATGACCAATATCAGCAATCCACAATATAATAAGTTAGAGATTTCATGAAGCACATGGTTATCATAAACTTGTACATGGTAGGAATGCATATAATAAGTATCATAAATGCATACTCTAACATCACGAGCATTCCAACAAATATCTACATTTCACATCAATAACATAGGAGTCATTTGAACATAAGGGTAAGACATGCATTTATCATATAGGTTACAATTGAGCTATAATACACAATTTCTATCCTCTTAGGCATTTTATCAAACACCTTAAATGCACAACTTTGGGCATAGGTGAAATCATCAAATTGCACATTATGAACCACTCTATTCATGGATTTGAACTTACATGCTAATGTAGTTTCATGAAAAACACGTAAAGATTCCAACTTGGGAACCGTACAATAAGATCAACATGGTTACAAAACACCCACAACATAAACATCATGATTTATAATTTGAAATAGGGTTCTTGAGCTTTATGGATAAAAAGAATCCATAAATTAATACTATGCATACCTTGGATAGAAGATTCTTGAAAACAAATGGTGAAATAGTTGAAATTGGATCCTCAATTGGAAACCCTAAGCTTGTTCTTGATGGATTTGAGAGAGAAACCACTATAATTTGGGTGAAATAGGGTTGAATTACGTGTTTGTGACTCATATAGGGGTGGGAAAGTGAACCATTTTCCCTTGAGGACACGGTCATTTAATGACTAAAAACTAGGTGCCAGCTCTACAAAAGACGTAACACGTTGATGGCTATAATACAATACTCGACGCATCACACCATGATCGCGTCGATCCTTAGAAGTTTTGGCTCTGGAAGCCTGCACAAATGTTGACCAACGCGATTGGCGACGAGGCACGCCAAGATCCCATTAGTCCACTGTTTTAGGACTTCGAACATGATCTTAATGTGTTCCAAAAAATTTAAAACTTGTCTGGGAACACCTATTGACCTTCCTGATCGTGAATTAATGAAAATATGGGACATTAAAGGACATTAAGATGGAGAGATGAGATTGCCAACTTTTGAAGGTCAAAATAGGCTAAGTTTGGGAACTTGGTTAGAATTTTCTAAGTCTAGGACCCCTTGACAAGATTAAAGGACTGAGTTAAGCTTAGAAGTTTTGCAGTGTCTTACAATATCTCCCCCTTAAGAACATTCATCCTCGAATGAGACTGACTAAGAGGGGAGAAGATATAAAAACTGACATACATACTGAATATGAGCAACTAAAACATGATTCCATGATTGACATGACTGATAACTGAATACACCATACTGAGCATGCATATCTGATGTATGAATTCATGATTGAGTGTTCTGATAAACTGAGTTTCTCACAATGAGAATGCATATCTGATGCATGATTATATGACTGAACTGATACATGAATGCATGACTGAATATGCAATGGTATTTAATACCAAGTTTATGATGGAATTCTAAACATGAACTGGATACCAAGTTGTAACTAAAATTTAAACATGAAACTTAAAAGCTTAAGTAGAACTGTTACCTTAAGCTAGATCCGAGTTAGCGGAGAAGAGGTGAGGGTACTTGGTTCGAATGTATTCTTCTGCTTCCCAAGTAGCTCCCTCAACGGACTGATTCTGCCAATGAACTTTGATTAGAGGGACTTCTTTGTTCCTCAGTCTATGAGTCTGATAGTCAAGAATTTCGACTGGAATCTCTTCATAAGAGAGGCCTTTCTGAACATCTATGGTCTGAATAGGGACTACATCTACTGGGTCACCTATGCGCTTCTTGAGCAAAGAGACATATAAGACTGGATGAACTGAGGCTACATCTGAAGGCAATTCGAGCTCATAAGCTACCTTGCCAAAGCAACTAAGAATTTTAAAGGGACCGACATATCGAGGACAGAGCTTTCCCTTCTTTTCGAATTGCTTCACTCCCTTCATGGGAGAAATATTTAGATAAACATAATCACCAATCTCGAACTTGATATCCTTTCTACGCACATCTTCAAGAAACTTCTGTCGACGCTGGGCAGCCCAAAGTCTTTCTCTGATCAACTGGACTTTTTCTAAGGCATCAAATACTAAGTCAGGCCCTAGGACTGCAGCCTCACTAACTTCAAACCAACCGATTGGAGATCTACATCTCCTACCATAGAGAGCTTCAAATGGAGCCATCCAAATACAAGAATGATAACTGTTGTTGCATACAAACTCAATCAAAGGTAAGTGGTCATCCCAAATACCCTTGAAATCAATTGCACACGCCCTTAGCATATCTTTTAAAGTCAGAATGGTCCTTTTTGCTTGACCATCTATCTGAGGATGGAAGGCTGTACTGAGATGAACTTGGGTACCAAGACCTTTTTGGAATGCTTTCTAGAAATGAGAGGTGAACTGGGTACCTCTGCCTGAGATATTAAATAATGGAAAACCATGAAATTTGACCAACTCTCTAATGTAGAGTTTGGCGTAATCCTCAGACGAATAAGAGGTATGGACTGGAAGAAAATGGGATGATTTGGTCATCCTATCTACAATGACCTAAACTAAATCATGCTGATAATGAGTACGAGGAAAACTCGTCACGAAGTCTATGTTCACTTCTTCCCACTTCCACGTAGGAATATTAAACTCCTGCATAGACCCACTATATTTCTGTTGCTCTATCTTAACCTGCTGGCATGTAGAACACTTAACCATAAACTCTGCAACATCTCTCTTTATCCCACTACACTAATAGATCTCCCGCAAGTCGCGGTACTTTTTAGTGTCCCCTGGATGAATAGAGTATCACGTACCATACGCTTATACAAGAATTCGTTGCCTTAAGTCATCTACACCTGGCACACAGAGATGACCCTGACAACACAAAACACTATCTTTCCCTTGAGAGAAAACCTCTACTTTTTAATCCTTGACTGACTCTTTCAACTTGACAAGACTGGGATCTCTATCCTGATTATCTTTCACCTCGGAAAATCGATATGATTCTGAACTACTCTGAACCCATATATTACCCTCTGCTGAATCAACTACGCAAACATCTAGTCGGGTAAGCTGATGAACTTCCTAAGATAACTTCTTCTTACTACTCTCAACATGAGCAACACTACCCATATACAGTCTACTGAGAGCATCAGACACTACCTTGGCCTTGTTCGAATGATAAAGGACACTCATGTCGCAATCTTTCAAGAGATCTAACCACCTTCTCTGATGAAGATTGATATCTTTCCGAGAAAAGACATACTGAAGGCTCTCATGATCTATGAACGAATCTACATGAACCCCATACAAGTAATGCCTCCAAATCTTTAAGGCAAATACTATGGATGCTAACTCAAGATCATGAGTTGGATAATTCTTCTCATGAGGTTTTAGCTTTCAGGAGGCGTAGGCTATGACCTTACCATGCTGCATGAGGAAACAACCCAAACCTACTCCGGAGTCATCAAAGTACACCACAAAACCATCTAAACCATCTGGAAGAGCTAAGACTGGAGATAAGGTGAGTTGACTCGAGTCGAGTTTTCAATTCCTGAAAACTCTTCTCGCAAGGATCTGACCACTAAAACTTAACTTTCTACTGAGTCAATTTGGACATAGGGGATGCAATTGAAGAGAATCCCTCAACAAACCGTCTATAATAGCCAGCAAAACCCAAGAAACTCCTGATATCTGATGGAGAGAAAGTTCTGAGCTAGTTTCTTACTGCTTCGGTCTTTTGAGGATCAACCCTAATTCCATCACCAAAAATGATATGACCAAGGAATGCTACTGACCTTAGCCAAAATTCACACTTACTAAATTTGGTGATTAACTGATGACTCTGAGAGTCTGAAGCACGATTCTAAGATGGTCTGTATGATCACACTCACTGCGGTAATAGACAAGGATATCATCTATGAAGACTATGACAAACATGTCTAAGTACTACTTGAACACACATCTCATCAAGTCCATGAAAGCTTCTGGGGCATTGGTAAGACCAAAGGACATGTCTAGGAATTCAACGTGACCATACCGAGTAAGAAAGGGTATTTTTGGAATGTCACATTGTCTGACTCTGAGCTAATAATAGCGTGTTCTGAGGTCTATCTTAGAGAAATAGCTGGCACCCTAAAGTTGGTCAAACAAGTCATCAATTCTGGGAAGTGGATACTTGTTCTTGACCACGACTTTATTGAGCTGATGGTAATTAATCCACATTCTGAAAGAACCATCTTTCTTTTGCACAAATAAGACTAGTACACCCCACAGGGAAACACTGGGTTTGATGAATCCCTTATCTAAGAGGTCCTTCAACTGTTCTTTCAATTCTTTGAGTTCTAATACTGCCATTCTGTATGGCAGAATAGATATAGGCTGAGTATCTGGAAGAAAATCAATGTCGAAGTCTATTCCCCTTTTGGGAGAAATTCTGGAAGATCTTTGGGAAAGATATCTGAATATTCATTAATGATTGGGACTAATTCAAGGTTGGGAGTTTCGGAACTAGAGTCCTTGACATGAACAAGGTGATAGACACATCCCTTAGATATCATTTTCCATGCCCGAAGGTAGGAAATAAGTTGACCTCTGAAAGCTGAAGTATTACCCCTCCACTCCAGGATGGGTTCATTCCAAAACTAAAACTGGACAATTATGTTTCTATAGTCGACTATGATATAGCAAGAATGAATCCAATCCATGCCAAGAATGACATCAAAATCAGTCATCTCTAATTCAACTAAATCTGCTGAGGTGGCTTTCTGAAATATCATAACCGGACAGTTCCTGTATACCAGTAGGGCTATGATGGTTTTACCCACTAGGGTAGAGACTGAGAAGGTCTCTACTAGAATCTCGGGACTGACTCTAAAATCAACTGCTATATAAGGAGTAACGAAAGACAAGGAAGATCCTAGATGTAGCAAAGCTTAAACATGCAAGTAAAAAATCTATAACATACCAGTGACCACATAAGGAGAATTTTCCCGATCTTGCTGGGAATGGAGAGCATAAAGTCCATTTGGTCATTTCCCACTAGTAACACTGGAAGTGGCACCCTACTGGTTTGGGCGACCAGACTGAGCTGAGGAATGGTTCTGCTGACTCTAGAAACCTATCTGAGAATAATCTCTGACTCTATGGATTGCCTTGCCACATTCGAAACAAATATCGCTGCCAGCTCTACAAATACCCTAATAGTGTTTGCCACAAGTCTGACAAAGAGGATTAGTTCAGGAATCGCTAACACTACCCTGAGACTTAGAGCCTGGCGCCCTATCTCTATTACCATCCCTAAACATAGGAACTGGAGCACTGGCTAAAGAAGAAGATGGAACTGATGACTTAGGACAAAACTAAGAACGGTTTCCTCCCTCTGACTTAGGCTGAGGAAAGTTGAAACTACATATCCGTGCTCTCTTATTCTGCTTTTCCCTCATCCTAATCTTTTTCTCTTTAATCTTCTGAGCAGAGTCATAATCTTGGCTATATTTATGTCACTATTCAACATCCCAGACCTACACTCATTGACCACACTATCGTTCACCCCAGAAACAAACTTACTTATCTTGGCCCTGCTATCTGCAACCACATGAGGAGTATATCTGGATAATTGAATAAACTTAAGAGAATACTCTTTCACCGTCATGTTTCCTTTTCTGAGGTTAATAAATTCTAACACCTTAGCTTCTTTCAGATCTAGGGGAAAGAATCAATCTATGAATGCGGTGAAAAACTCCTCCCATTCTATGGATCCTGCATTAACTGACCTCTCTGACTTCCAGTGCTTGAACCAAGTGTGAGCAATATCCTGCAACTGATTGTAGCTAGATCAACACTCTTATTAGCTGACACCCCCATGATGTCTGTAACCTTCTGAACCTGGTCAGGAAATTCCTGAGGATCCTCTTCTGACTTAGACCCAAAAAAGGATAGAGAATTTATTCGGGTGAAGTCCTGAATCCTGGATGTAGCTGAATTGGCCATCGGGTTGGCCAGAACAACAGCTAGTCATTCATTTTGAGAAACAACTGACTGATCAAGAGTAGTGAATGCATCTCTGAACTCTGCATGAGAGACATGCTCGCCCAAAGGATCTTCGGGCTGAGGGGCTGACTGATTCCCAATTCTCTTCTTGGGAGGCATGTTTTGTAAACAGAAAGGAAATGGATTAAACTGAGAGATTAACTTGAGATTATGCTCACTGGCATGACATAAATACTGAAAATAGGAAATTGTTCCTAAATATCTCATAGCCCCCTGCACGTAAGTGTAAAGTGCAGCACACCCATTTATAAGACTCTACTAGATGCGGCTTTCAGACTTTCTAAGACACTATTGAACCTTAAGCTCTGATACCAAGTTTATAACACCCCAAATATGGTACCCGAAATAGTATAAGGTGCTTATGACCTTGAAGGACTACAAGCTAACCCATGATTGATACCTGTACCTGAATATTATATAACATCATGTAAAATATGGAAATAATAGACTGAAATATGCCATAAGGGTCAAACTGGATAAAACATAATTTTTGAGAGTATGGTATATCAATACAAAAACATGAACTGAAATAAACTTTCAGAATATACTGTAGTCTGAAAAGCCTCTAACTGACTGGACTGTCTGAATAAGGAGTTGATGGGACATGTCCCCAACTAACTCCATCTACTAAAAGCTAAACTGATATAATAAAATATATAATCATATCGTCCTCGAATGGTGAGGACTCACTACTAAATCTGGCTGTTGAAATTTGGAGTGCTACTGATGCTTTGGAACTAGTACTTCTGTACCTATGATATAAAACACCATAGCGCAAATATGTCAATATAATTGAATGTACTGGTATGTGTGTGAGGTAGACTAAATGCATAGGGTTCAAATGCCTGAACAATGATAACTAACTATATAACATGAACGTGAGACTACATGCATGAATAAATGACTGTAATTGAATTCGTGATGATACTGACTACTAAGTCTGAATACTGATAACATGAGTTACTAATAACTTATACTGAGTGACTGTATCTGACAGTCTAGGTTCTGATGGAACTAGCCGAGTTTCTACTGTTCTGAGTTGACTGTATCTGACAGTCCTGAATTTTGTAGAACTATCTAAGTTCTATTACCGAGACTGAGACTAAAACTGTAACTGTAGGAAGTAGTCATCTAACCGACATGCCCTAAATAAAGCAATATAGCTGAGTTAGGGTCCAATTTGTAACCCCAATTGGAAGGGTGTCAATACCGCATTACCGATAAGGATAAACTGTGAGTGAGCCTTAACTGGCAGGCACTCAAATGAGAATGGTGGGAACCCTTATCTGGCAGGTTAGATGTCTCAACCTACACCATCTACGTAGTTCTGGAATGCAAGGATTACTTCTAAGAATCACAACCTCTACTGGCAAGAGAGTTCTCATCCTTGGGTTCACTCGATGCTAAATCCTACTCCCATCTGAATAGAAACTGAACATGATTAACTGAGCTGAACTGGACTGAGTTAACTGAGTTTTGTTGACTGACAGAATACTACTGAGATTACTAAATTACTGAGCTTTCTTGAGTCACATGACTGACTGAGTTCTATTGACCATGGCTTGACTGAGATTATCGTGAAAACATGACACTGGCTCTATGCACACAGCTAAGTTGTCGGGTACAAGTAACCTCAGGACTCGATATAAGGAAACTTGACAAGGCATTACGATCTTGAATACATGACCAACATTAACAATCCACAATATAATATGTTGGGGATTTCATGAAGCACATGGTTATCATAAACTTGTACATGGTAGGAATGCATACAATAAGTATCATAATTTCATACTCTAACATCACAAGCATTTCAACATACATCTAGATTGCACATCAATAGTATGAGAGTCATTTGAACATAAGGGTAAGACATGCATTTATCATATAGGTTACAATTGAGCTATAATACACAATTTTTATCCTCTTAGGCATTTTATCAAACACCTTACATGCACAACTTAGGGAATAGGTGAAATCATCAAATTACATATTATGAACCACTCCATTCATGGATTTCAACTTGCATGCTAACGTAGTTTCATGAAAAGCACGTAAAGATTCCAACTTGGGAATCGTACAATAAGATAAACATGGTTACAAAACACCCACAACATAAACATCATGATTTATAATTTGAAATAGGGTTCTTGATCTTTATGGATGAAAGAAATCCTTAAATAAACACTATACATACCTTGGATGGAAGATTCTTGAAAATAAATGGTGAAATTCTTGAAATTGGATCCTCAATTAGAAACCCTAAGCTTGTTATTGATGGATTTGGGAGAGAAACCACTATAATTTGGGTGAAATAGGGATGAATTATGTGTTTGTGACTCATATAGGGGTGGGAAATTGACCCTTTTATCCTTGAGGACACGATCATTTAATAACTAAAAACTGGGTGCCAACGCTACAACCGACGTGGATCGTTCATAGCTACGATGCGATACTCGATGCGTCACTCCATGATCGCATCAAGTCTCAGAAGTTTTGGCTCTGGAAGCCTGCATAAATGTTGACCAACGCGATTGGCGATGCGGCGTACGAAGATCGCATTGGTCCACTATTTTGGGACTCCGAACATGATCTAAACCTGTTCAGAAAAATCTGAAACTTGTCTGGGAACCCCTATTGACCTTACTTATCATGAATTAATAAAAATACAGGCCATTAAAGGACATTAAGATGTCGAGATGAGATTTCCAAAGTCAGGGACCCCTTGACAATCTTAAAGGACTAAATTAAGCTCAAAAGTTTTGCGGGATCTTATATTTTACCACCCCGAGTGGTAATGGAATGGAAGTGACTATCATTATTCAAATTCTACACTCTATTACTAGGGAGAGTTCTAGGATTCCTTTGATTTATTATGACCGATATTTGGCCAAATTACTGCTCTAATTGTTTGATTACAGTAGCATGTGACTCAACTTTATGATTCAACCCTGATATATCCATCTTAATCTCTTTAAGACAGCTCTCTTGACTCTCCTAGCGTTTGACTAATTTTAACAACATTACCTCTATTCTAGATTCTAAATCACAACCACCTGGTGGAACATACCTGTCACTTTTCTCTTTGTAATTATCTTTTTGCCGCCAATCACCAACTCTTTCTACTTCTATCTTTATATCTATCATTGTAATAGTTCTGACCTTGATTCCCTTGGTATAAAAAATTACCAACTGACGATCAAGATACTTTTCTTCCTCTTTAGATTCAGTCTTGTAAGTCCTAGAAGTAGAACCCTGTGCCCTAACTGCACTCACTTTCTCTACACTCATCATTGCAAATTGTTTTGTAAGAAGCCTAATATCTATCCAAAGTTGTACAACCATTTGTTCTACCAAATTATGACAATCTCTAAAATTATTAGCTTCTCCAATATCATATGTACCTGCACCTCGCTTAGCATTTTTGGTATTCCAACATCGATTAGTCATTGAAATATATACTAGCATATCTTGCATAACATTCCACCGAAGACGTATAAATGTAACCCTTAAAATCATATCTACCATTGCTCTAGAACTGATATTCAGTGGTCTATAGAAGATTTCCAATAAATTGGACCCTATGATTTAGTACCATGCTCAAATTATTTTTGAACCTAAACCATGTCTCATATATGGATTCTGCTGGTAGATGTCAAAAATTTTAAATTTCACCTTTCGACTATAGCATCCTTGCAAGAGGGAATAATCTATTCTAAAATTGTCTACGCGACTCATGCAAAGTAGTGATGGAACCTCTTATAAGTTTCCCTAACCATAGTGATTCTTCTCCAGTCAGCAAAAATGGGAACAACCTCAACCTCAAAGCTTTCTAGTTTACCCTCAGAATAGTATACGATGTACATAACCTAGTAAAATTAGCAAGATACATGTTTGCATCATTAGTCGCTGATCCCGAAAATACTTTCTTTAAATTTAATAGTTGGATCATTGCACTAGTAATGTCGAATTAAACATCGGGGTATAGAGAAGGAGGAATGATGGCCCCTATCTTCGTAGGCTCTACATATCCCATATCCTCGTCTTCATCGTGTAGTTATAGATGCTGATATGTAGGGATCAATGGAGCTTTGACTCTCTAAACTCTCTCTAGATGCTCGACCACTTGTATTGGCCTGGCTAATTCTCCTTGATGATCTACCCTAGCCTCTTTAGCTAACCGTTCCTCCTCTGCTAATCTAGCCACTTCAGCTTCCTCTACTAAAAGTTGCTCAGTTTGTCTATCTATAATATTCTATGGATCAATAAGTGGGAGATGAGGTACAAACTTAGGGTCACAAACCCTAGTAGGAATACCATCACAAACTTGCTTTAACATTATTTACAGTGTTTGAAGAATTCTTTCAGGATCTGGAACCAATGGGAGTAAGGTATTTCCTTTACTCCTAGTGTTTGGCATACATCGGCATATACCAAATCAAAAATATAAAATAAAACCTATTAACTCCACTAACTTCAATCAACAATCTACACTATATTCTTCAGCAATGGGCAATGACACTGAAATTTGATATCGCCCAAAAACTAACCTCCAAAGAAGTATGATGTGGTCGATGTCAAATATAGTAACCCAAAATAGGTTAGGGTCGAACCCACAAGGAAAACATTGAAAAATCTCTTAAACTTGACAAACTTCACGAGCAATGCAAAAAAGTAAATGGGGGAATTTGAAGTCAACAGTAAGAAGTAACCGAACTTGAATGCTTAGGTTTGTAAATAGAAGAAGAAGAACACTAGTACTGTGTTTCCCCTGGCTTCTCAACTCCGTAATCACCTCATGTTCAACTCACTTATTCTTGTGCTTTGCATATAAAACTGACAAGCTATATATTATCAACCGTCTTGTGATCGCGTTGATAAATCTCACTCTTTACCTTGTGAGTCTTAGGGCGTCGTCTTCTTGATCCTTACCGATAACCTCAGTTCAACTTTCACATTTTGGGTCTCAAGTTTATTATATGAGATGGAAAAATTATAAGATGGACGTGAATCTCAAATTACTATCTTAATCCCCTTTTCTTAGTCCAAAACTTCCTTGTGAGGACGTTCTTGAATATGGGTAATCCTCAAGCTTCTCCAGTAGCTCTGAGGTTATTTAATATAAAGAATATTAAGATAAATGCAACAAAAATAGAATAGATGGATCTCCCACTTCCTCTATGTAGTTAAACCGCCAGGGTTCCAACAACCCTAGTATAGGAAATTAGCCAAGCATGTTCATGCAACAATCCATTATAATCAATAAAGAACATATGTAATTAATTGCACAATAATGAGAGAAATAAAATCCAAAGTCTTTAATTGAATAGAAATCCAAAATCTCAAGAATAAGATCTCAATGATCAAAGTATGCTAAAAGTAGTAAAAGTACGTAACCTAATAAAGGAATAACCCTAAATTATTTATAGTATCTAAAAATAATAAATAAATCCGAATAAAAACAAAATAAAAAAAGTAAGTCGGCAATTGTAACGACTTGTAAGGTCTCCTTATGCCTAGTCATAGCAAGTCTAGAGAAATTGTATCTTCATGGCTTTAGGTTTCATTTATCCTTACGACTCATCCTCACGAGTTGTAACAAGACCTTACGACTCATGGTCTTCACTCATCACCACATGGACTTTGTTCTTTAGGGATTTGTACACTGGTTAGCTTACAACTGGTCACTATGAGTCATAATCAGAATATACGACTTATGTCTTTCTCTGTTTTTACCTCTCATTAACAGCTTAAATTTCTATTCTCTTTGTGATTGCTTGTCATGACTTGTAGTGTCTCCTTATGAGTCATGAACATCTTTTACTTAGTTTTTTAACTTGTATTTTATGACTGCTTTGTTCACGATCCAGGCTATGAGTCATATGATAATTTGATGACTTGTAGTCTGACTCATAAGATGAGTAGACTTCACATTTTCTAGGGCTTTTTCTTCCATTTTTTATCTCAAGGTGCGTCATGCCTATATTCCTTGCAATCAAGCAACAAACACCTCATATCCACCAAAATAACCTAAATGCAAACATAAATTCCTTGTTCTTAGGAATTAAATGTGTTGTGTTTCCATGACGCATTAGATGTCTCTATAATTTGGTTTGGGTTAAAGATTCTAACTTAGAGAGCCCTTCTTTATATTTTATCCTGGTGGTTAATGAATTTCCTTGTGTCTTCCCTATTGACCTTCCTAGTGTCCCTCCCACTAGAGAGATTGATTTTGAGATTGATCTTGTTTTAGACGCTCATCCTATCTCTATTCCCTTATATATAATGGCTCCAGCTGAGTTAACAGAGTTTGAGGAGTAACTAAAGGTTCTGTTAGACAAGGGTTTCATCCATCCTAGTATGTCCCCATGGGGTGCGCTTATTCTATTTGTGTGCAAGAAGGATGGTTCCCTTCAAATGTGTATTGATTACATGCTATAAAATAAGGTGATGATAAATAGTAAGTACCCTCTTCCAAGGATAGATGATTTGTTTGATCAGCTTCAGGGTGCTAAGTTATTCTTAAAGATTGATCTTCGGTCGGGGTATCATCAGTTAAAGATTAGGGAAGTGGATATTCCTAATACTTTCTTCTAGGCTCGGTACCATCATTATGAGTTCTTAGTCATGTCTTTTGGTTTTACTAATGCCCCAATGACATTAATGGATTAAATGAACAATATCTTTTATCAGTTTCTGGATTTGTTCGTCATTGTATTCATAGATAATATTCTGGTATACTCTAAGAGTGAGGCAGATCATGCCGATCACTACCAAATTATGTTGCAGACCCTGAAAGATCAACAGTTGTATGCCAAATTTTGAAAATGTGAATTCTAGTTGAATTCTGTTACATTTCTAGGTGATGTCATTTCTAGTAAAGGGATCATGGTGGACCCACAGAAAATTACAGTGGTTAAGAAGTGTCCTAGGCTCATGACTCTAATCGATATTCAAAGCTTCTTTGATTTAGCCTATTATTATTAGAGGTTTGTGGAAAGTTTCTCGACTATAGTTACCCCATTAACTAAGTTGACCTAGAAGAAGATTCTCGGTATTGGTATTATTATTGATATTGGTTGGTCATTTTTCTGTGGATGGTTAGTTTTGGATATAAACTTAAATAATGTCTTAATTTGATATTTTCTTATCTTGTTATGTATTCAGAATTCATTCGAAAAGGGGTGTCAGGTATAATTGGTGGTTTGGGTATTTGGGGGTAGCCTATGGTCCTTGTAGGACTCGAGATACCCTTCATGGCCAGTCCTTCGTTTGGGTCGTGATAGGTTTTGACTTGGCTATGAGATAAGAGTTATTTGTGGCTTTTATAAATATCTAAATCACTTGTCATATTATCAAAACATGATGTTTTATTTCTACACCAAATTGAAAGATGATTCTAATCTAGGCTTGGATTTTGAGGTGTTACAAATCTACAACAAGAACAATATACCCAGTGTATTCCCACCAAGTGGGGTCTAGGGAGGGTAGAATGCACACAGTCTATACCACTACCTCCAAAGAAATAGAGAGGCTATTTTGGATAGACCTTCGGCTTAAGACACAGAGGTAGTAAATGAGGTTGTAATAAAACATGAAACATAAAACTTGAAACAAGATGAAATAATAGAAATAAGGCACCCACAAAGTAGTAAGATACACTAACCCACCATAAGTACCCACCTCCCCCCACCTTACCTAACTAAAGACTCTAACCTATGAGAAAAGTACTATAACTACTAGCAGGCTGCCCCAAAGCTCACCTAACTACTGGTTACGACTCACCTCCACGCACTAACCTTCTACCCTAATCCGTGTTCTCCAAACTTTCTTATCTAGGGTCATGTCCTCAGTAAGTTGTAACTGCTCCAATTCCTTCCTAAACACCTCCCTCTAGAATTTCTTTAGCCTACCTCTACCCTGCCCAAAACCATCTAAAGATAACCTCTCACACCTCTAAACTAGGATATTCGTTCCCCTTCACAACACATGCCCAAACAATCTCAACCGCACTTCCCATATTTTTTCCTCCACTGAGGACACTACCATCTTTTCCCGAATAACCTCATTCCTAACTCTATCACCCCTTATAAGTCCACATATCCACCACAATATTCTCATTTCTGCCACCTTTAACTTTTGAATGTGAGAGTTCTTTACTGGCCAACACTTTGTACCATACAACATGGCCGAACGGATTTTTACTCTATAGAATTTTCCTTATAGCTTGCGAGTAAAATTTTTATAACATAACACTCTTGAAGAAAGCCTCTATTTCATCAACCCCACACCAATATGATGCGTGACATTCTCATAAATCTCTCTATTTCCCTAAATCACAGACCCAAGATACCTAAAACTATCCCTTCTACAAACAAACTAAAAATCCAACTTCACTACCACCTCGTCCTCCCGAGTCACATTGCTGAACTTATATTCCAAGTAATCCGTCTTGGTCCTACTCAACCTGAACCCTTTAGATTCCAGGGTGTATCTCCAAACCTCCAATTTATTATTAACACCTCTTCGGTTCTCATGAATCAAAACTACATCATTTGTAAAAAGAATACACCATGATACTTCTCTATGAATATGCTGTGTTAAAACATCCATACTAAGGCAAAAAAAAAGTACTAAGCATTGATACTTGGTGCAACCTTGTTAAAATAGGGAAACGCTCTGAATCCCCTCCCACTATCCTCACCCGAATCTTTGCTCAATCATACTTGTCCTTAATCTCTCTGATGTACACATCGACACTCCTCTAGCCTCCAAGCATCTCCAAATCACCTCCTAAGGAACTTTGTTATACGCTTTTTCCAGATCAATGAATACCATATGAAGGTCCCTGTTTCTCTCCCTATACATCTCCACTAGTCTCCGCACTAGGTGAATTACCTCTGTTGTTGAGCGGACGAGAATAAATTCAAACTGATTCTCTAAAATAGACACGCTCCTCTTCAACCTCCACTCAATCACTCTCTCCTAAATTTTCATACTGTGTCTCAAAAACTTAATTCCTCTGTAGTTGTTGCAACTCGTAATGTCACCCTTATTCTTGTATAAAGGAATCATCATACTCTATCTCCAAGACTTAGGATATTTTGCAGTACTGAGAATGCCATTAAATAATTCGGTCAACCACCTCGAACCGACCCTGCCCAAAAACTTCCAAAAATCTACTGAAATCTCATCACGCCCCATTGCCCTACCCCTTCACATCCTATGAGTAACCTCAAATACCTCATCACCTTTAATACGTATACAATAACTGAAATCACAATATCCCTAGAGAGTTATAGGTCCCCTAACACAATGCCTTTGTCCCCCTAGTCATTTAAGAGCCTATCGAAATACAACTGCCACCTCTTCTTTGTGTGAATGTCCACCACAAATACTTCACTATCCTCTCCCTTGATGCACTTAACTTGATAAAGGTCACATGCCTTCTGTTCCCTAGCCTTAGCACACCTAAACAACCTCTTCTCCTACTCTCTCTCTCCTCTAATCCCGCATACAAGCTCTCAAAATCTGCTGTAACGGCCAATTTAGCCTCTTTCCTATCTAACTTGAACTCCTCCCTACTTTCCCGTTTCTACTCTTCATCATTACTCCCTACCAACTTAGCATACGTCACCTTCTTAGAGCCCATTTGGGAATACTGTTACAAATCTACTTATTTGAGAAGTACTTTTATAAAATAGTTTTTCATAAAAGTGCTTTTGAAAAAAACAATTTGTGTTTGGTAAATTCGTTTGAAAAAAGCTTTTGATAAACAGATTGTGTTTGGGTAATCTTTTTCAAGAAGTGATTTTTGAGACAAATGAACAAAAAGGACATGCATTAATAGACTTTTACTACTAAATCAATTTATAGATAAAATTTATTTTAAATATCTATTATTATATTTTTAATTAAATTTTATCTTTATTTAATTTAAAAGTACGTACTCTAAAATTTTTAATTAATATTTACATACATAAATACATTAAAAAATATTAAATAATGATATATTACTTAAATAATTTTAATATTATTTAAAAACATCAAACAAAAATAATATAAAAATTATTCCATAAAATAAATCATTTCATATGAAAAAAAATTATTTCATAAAAAATTATGATGTATATAGGAAGTATAAAATTTTAAAATTAAACTTTAATCAAACTTATAAGATATGTTAATTAATTAATAAGGGATATATATATATATATATATATATATATATTTGTGTGTGTGTGTGAGAGAGAGAGAGTGAGTGAGTGGTAGGGATATTTTTGTCATGAAAAAATAATTTTTGCTTCTACTTCTGCTATTTTTGAAAAGCAAAAATATTTTGCTTCTACCCAGAAGTAGAAAAACTGCTTCTGCCTTTTTTTAAAGTACTTTTGCAAGTTTACCAAACACCTTAGTTTTCAAAAAAAGTATTTTTTTCTCAAATAAGTGCTTATTTTGGGAAATAAGCAATCCCAAACAGGCATCAGTCTCCACCTTCTTTTAAACTTCTTCGTTCCACCACCAGTCCCCCCGGTGATGGCCAGGATATCCCCTTAAGACCCTCAATGTATCTCTAGTTGTTTCCTTAATACAACTGGAAGCCCTATCCCATATAATATCCACGTTCCCCATACACTCCCATACCCCGCCACCTCCATCGCTGCTAACTTCTCCCCCATCTCTAAAGTACTAATCAGAGTCAAGCCACCCTACTTAATCCTAGGTCGACCCTCAACACCCCTTTTTTTATTTCCCTTATTGATATCCAAGTCCATCACCAGAAGCCTATGCTGGGTCAAGAGATTCTCACAAGGGATGGCCATATAGTTCTTACACACCGTTCTATTCCCCTTCCAAAGCAGTAGAAAGTTGATCTAAGTCTTGGCTACAACACTGCAAAAAGTAATCAGGTGGTCTTTCTTCTTCGAAAAACTCAAGTTCACTACCACTAACTTAAAAGCCCTAGCAAAACCCAAAAGAGAAACTCCCTCTACATTCCTATACCTAAAACCAAAGCCTCCATGTAAATTGTTATAGCCACTAGGTACTGACCCGATATGCCCATTGAAATCACCTCCAGTGAAAATCTTCTCAGAATTAGGAACACCTCTCACCACCTCATCCAAGACCTCCCAAAATCTCTTCTTTTCCTCTTCATCAAAGACCACCTGCGATGCATAAGGGCTGCAAATGTTCAGAGTAAAACCTCCAAGCTCTTAACCTCTTAACCTCCACTACCTGCCTCCAAGCTCATCGTCTACTAGAATACCTACCCTATTTCAATGCCTCTCGCTTCCCGAGTACCATAACTTATACCCATCCATATCTTTATCCTTAGAACCCACCCACTTGGTCTTCTGGACATACATAATATTGATCCTCCTCTTTTTAAGAATCTTTACAAGCTCTATGGACTTAACCTATAGGATCCCTATATTCCAAGACCATACCCTCAACCTATCAGCTCTCGCCTCATACTTACCCCTTCTATCCCTCCCCCATGCCCCTGTGTAACACCCCAATTTTCTAAACCAGAATGTTACATGGTGCTCATGAACCCGAAGGACCACAAGCTAACCCATGACTGATAATTATTCCTGTATACTTCTTAATATATCATAAAATGCAGAAACATCAACATGAAAGGCCATAAGGTTCGAACTGAATAAACGTCTAATAACAAAATATCTGAAAAAGGTATAACAATACAAAAATAAGTCATAAATACTGAAAATAATGAGATCTAAATATCTAATATGACATCCAGTCTGAAAGCCTCTAACTGAACTAAATAAGGAGTTGAAGAAACATGTCTCCAACTAACTCTATCTAGCAACTGAATAGTAAATGTAGCAATAATATTATCATTCTTGAATAAGAAGGACTCACTACAAACTCTGAACACTAGAATGCTACTGCTGATCTAGAGCTCATACCTCTGAACTTATGGTGTAACATAAGAGAAAACACCATAGCATAAATGCATCAGTACGTCTGAATGGACTGAGTATACGAGTGAGGTAGGCTAAATGCAAAGGGTTATATACATGAACAATGCTAACTAATAAGAACGTGAGAATACATACATGCATAAACAACTATAACTGAACTCGTGATAATGCTGACTATTGAGTTTGAATGCTGACGACATGACTTTACTATTACTGAGGTACTGAATAGATTATTGACTATTTATGACAGTTCAAATTATGAAGAACTGGTTTGAATGACTATGTCTAACAGTTCTAAAACTGAATACTGGTAATGTGAGCTATGACAACTGATATAGCTGATATAACTCTAATGATCGGACTAATCGATATAGCCGATACTGAGCGACTATATCTGATAGTATAAGTTCTGATGGAACTATCTGAGTTCTATTCTACTTGGAGTAACTAAATCTGAGATCAGTCCTATCTAGAGGGTGATCATGAGTATACTGATAATAAGGATGATTTGACTTAGTCTGAGATCATTCCTATATAGCGGGTGATATTTAAATCTAATAATTATGATACTGATTAATCATAGTTGAGATCAGTCCTAGATAATGGGTGATCTTGAAGTCTATTTATAATGATAAGCATTGACTGTATCTAACAGTACTGAATCTGTACTACTAAGCTGAGTTGACTGTGTCTGAACGCCCTGATTCTGTAACTGAAACTGTGGGATATGTTCATCTAACCGATATTCTCCAAGCTAAGCTGACTGGGGTCCAATCTCTACCCTGACTGGAAGGGAGTCAGTACTGCACCACCAGTAAAGACATCTTCTATGGAGTCAGTCCTAATCTAGCAGGTGACTCCTGGGATCAGTCCTATACATATAAATGTGCTAACGGGTGACCCCTGAGTGTTTCAGTCCTAATCTAATGGATGACATCTCATACCTACACTGGCAATGTAGTTCTGGAACTTAGGGATTTCTTCTAGGGATCTCAGTCCTATTCTAGTGGGTGAGTCCCCATCCTTAGGCTCACTCGGTACTGAATCCTACTCCCACTTGAAATACACTAAACTAAATAACAGAGATGAACTGAATAACTGAACTGAATTGATTAGCTAAACTAATACTAGTGGTATTATTTAACAGAGCTAAACTGAGTTTACTAAATTTTGATGACTAACAAATTGTACTGAGTTCTGAGGACTGATTGAGAGTACTGAAGTTACTGAGATTGACTGTGAATACTGAAGTTACAGACTGAGTAATGAGATCACTGAGATTACTGAACTACTGAGACTACTGAGATTTCTGAGTTTTCCTGAGTCACATGACTGACTGAATTCTATAGATCATGGCTTAACTGAGAGTATAGTGATAACATGACATGGCTCTAGGCACACAACTATATTTTTTGGGTACGAATACCCCCAGGACTCGATAGAAGGAAACTGACACACATGACTAACTTGAGTACGTGACCAACATCAACAACCCATAATATCATAACTTGGGGAATTCCATGAAGTGCATGGGTATCATATATTTTGTACATAAGTAGGATTTGCAAGTAAACATGGCATAATCTCATAAGACTAGTTCATGAACATCCCAACAACATTTACAAGACATAATATCAATATGAAAATCATTGGAGTATAGGGGCATATCATGAATCCTTCACTTAGTCACAATTTAGCTATAATGCATGATTTCTAGTCTCTTAGGTATTTTATCAAACACCTTACATGCACAACTTAGGCATAGGTGTAAATCATACAATTACTCATCATAAATAATCAAACTTACATGTTTTCAACTCATATGATGTCATAGATTCATAATAATACATAAAGATTCTATCTTGGCATCATTCAACACATAAACATGATCAACAATCCATTCATAACATGAAAACCATAATATATACTTTTAGAAAAGGGTTCTTGAACTTCATGGACGAAAGGAGTCCATGAATGAACACACACATACCTTAGAAAGGAAACCTTGATGATTTGCTGGAGAGTTCTTGGATTGAGAAACTCAATTCTTGATTATCTTGGAAAAAGGCTTGAATCTTGATTTTGAGAGATGAGATTGATGAAAACCCTAATCTTGTGGTTGAGAGTATAAGAGAGGGTTTTTGAGATGCTTAACTGAAGAAAAATGGGAAAAATTATGCCTCTTTAGGGTTATAAGTCGTGGAAGGTAAAGGAAAAGACCAAAATACCCTTATGAAATAATTTCCCAGTTGCTGAAAAATCATAGCTGACGACATTGGTGATAGGGCGTCAGACTTGTGAGAAGTCATCAAAAATGTCGTAGATTTGTGATAAGTTATCACAAATGTCGTCATTAGGAGCTGGTTTCTGCCTAAGGCTGACGACCTTCGTGATAGGGCATCACAAATGTGATAATCTATCACAAATGTTATCACTTAGGATCTGGTTTCTGCCTAAGGCTGACAAACTTCGTGATAGGGCGTCACAATGTGATAAGCTATCACGAATGTCGTCACACTGTTTCCAGCCTAATATGCTGGAGTAAAATAGGCATAACTCTTTGCTCCGATATCGGATTTAGGCAAAATTGGTATAGTTAGAAAGATAATTCAAAGATATTTTATTTTATATATAGTAAACCACCCAGTTATTCATATAGAATGAGTTATGGTCGATTGAAGTTGACCCAAGTTTTGACGCTCACTAAAACTTGAACGATAGGAAAGCTTTCAACTTGTACTTAAGTTAGGGGACCTCTATGATCTAAATTCATGCTCGAATAGATTCCCATACTACATAATTTATTAACACACTAAATTTATATAGGATTTGAGGCTTTTGAAACATCCACGCATAGTAATGACGGATTTTCATTTTAGTCCAAAATATGGGGTATTACACCCTGACACAACCCAAACTAGGGCCTAGTCATGTCGGGCATCTCAAGTCCAACTTGGACCAAAGACCACCCCAAATACCCAACTATAACCGCCCTGCACCCTATACCAGATGAATTCAGAACATATAACAGAATAAAGCAACGATAATTGAAAAACATTTAATCAAATCCATAACCATGACTAATCAAATATCTGACCAAATGTCCAACCGGTGTAATCACAATGCCAATACAAATATCAAGGCTGACACCAATACCAACACCGTCCATGCCTATAGTAGTCTCACAAAGCCTCTATTCGAAATCAGAGAATATTCGATCGGGACATGCTCCCAACCATAGAAAAAACCAAAGTCCAAGAAACAAAGATAAATGAATGAAGTCTATAGCAAGAAATAGGATCTTTCAGAGAATGGAATCTCACCACTTTAGTCTAGCACAAAACTGTCCCAGAATCCAAGTCACTGAGCAGGACGAGTAGTATGTTCGGTTCCTGCATTGAGTGGGGATACAACACCCAAAGATGATTAGCGGAATGAACGCTAGCATGTACTCAGGAATAAGGATTAAATAGTGCCATTATTAAAAACTAAATTAAATAAGCATATGCAATAAATCACGCACACACACATATATAATATATTAAAAGTGTGAAGGGCCTTAAAAATGTGTTTGAACTGTTTTCCCTTCATTAAAAGTCTCTGCTTTAGATAAAACCATCTTTTCACCTTTTTCCTTCAATTATTATTTTATTAAATTAAGGATTCCTAAAATATATGAATAAATAAGGAAATATAGGAGTATAAATATACCATAATTATAATTCTCAAATAAATGTACTTCTCTACCGTATATTTACAAGGAGAGACTTTAATCAATGAAGGGCACTTCTAATTTCCCTTTTAAACTACTATTCTAATTTATGGAGATGTATTATAATACATGTTGTCATAATTGCTAATAATATAATTATATTAGAGTTAAATTTTAATAAGGATTTAATTTATATTACTATTTGTAAGAGTAGACGTCATATTCAATATCATAGTTAAAAGAAAATCAAAGTATTATTTATGGGGTTAGCATGAAAAAAGAGTGGTGTCCGCAAATACAAAAGTGACGAGCAAAACACTAACCTTTTGATTATGCAACATATTGTTATTCATATACACCCATTACATGTCGGACTTCGTATACTTTAATCACATGTTGTGTATATATACCCAATACAAGGCGGACGACTCCATATACTTCAACCACAACAAAAGTATGGATAGGTTAGTAATATTTTTTTTCCTTTATTTTTATTGTGATATATGTTTTTGTGTTATTATATGAAACAAATAATATACTTGTTATAATTGAATTTGTCATATTCTAATTGAATGCATTTATACTACTTTATGATAACTCTTGAGGTAGGTGTTATAATACATGTAATAGTAGTTTTGATGAATATGAAAGACGTCATAATGCATAATACGTGTTTTGGGATTTGATATGTGTTATATTTCTAAGGCCTTCACACTTTTAATAAATTATAAATATAAATTATAGATTATAGATAAATTGATATTGAGGAGCTATTACAAAGAGAATGACACTACTTATATGCAACAAAGTTGGAAAAAGATCCCCAGTGTTGATTGATCTTTTGTATCGAAGGTTTGAATAGATATAGCGACAATCGTTGACACATCAGAAACACAAACAATGGGCTATGAAGAAGTCAGTGACAAACACTATAAATTCTTTTTATTTTAGGTTCATAACTCTTTATATAAAATCAAAATCTGAAAAATCTAGGTTTATCAAATCTCACTACTATTTCTCTTTCTCAGCTATTAATATATTTTTTGTGAATGTCTTTGTCGTCATTGCATTATAGTGGACACTGAAATTAATTATGTGATTAGAATGTCATTTATTTTGAATTCGGATATGTGATTTTTAGTTAATATACATTTTTTTCCCTTGATAATTGCATATTGTTATATATTTGACATTGACTTTTTTATTCACTAACTCAATTTTTTGTACATCCTAAATAGAGAATAAAATAGTTGTGGGTTGACAAATACAAAGAAGATTCTTGGCTTGTGTTTTGAAGTTGGTGGTTGTTCTGAGTTTCAATGTGAATTCTCTATAGATGATACAATCAATTCATAGGTTTTGTGATGAAAGAGCCAAAAAAAATTCATGAAAGAACCAATTATATTGTATACAAAAGTATCGTAGCCGATTTGAAAAAAATCAATTGTCAGATTTACACTTTTTCATAATTCAATTTTTCTAGCAGCTTTTCATTTTCGAATTGTCGTTAGTTGAAAGTTACAGGTGGAGCAAAGATATGTTGAGTCGAGAGTTGATAAGTTCAATAACCGTACCATGTTAGATAAGAATATGAAGAAGTGGCTACTTAAATGAGAAAATTGTATTTAGCAGAATAATCACATATATTTTTAATTGCACGACTTGCTTGCAAATTACAACAGCTATTTCTTTATCTTTTTATTCAAGATTTTATATTTTAATGTTATATATTTTGAATAATGGCTAATTGTGCATGTATCATGGTATATGATATTTGTAGATGGCATCGTATTAATTGATGAGATATGCGATAAATTAATGATAGGTTGACAAATTTATCAATGCTAACTGAAGTCTATGATAGACTGCAATGTGGAAAGATACAGATTTTGAAGTTTGAAAAGGTAGTTGATAGAATTTCATGATGTCGGTGAGGGATAACTAAGATTTGCGAAAGAAATGAGAAGTTTCTACAGATGGAGGAATACGTAAAAAGTTTGGCAGTAAGGGCTTTAGATAATAATTTTCTATGAATGATTCAGAAGTTCAAGATGTGAAAAATTTCAGTCATGAAATTCATGATAAAATGTTTACCTGAAATTTGATGAAAAGGATAAACGAACCGGATGTTCAACACCTAAAAAGGCTATTTTGTTGGGTGGAGAAATTTTTGAATATAATTATAATATCTTGGATATACACAAAAACATTTTTGGCCTACAACCACTCTTGTAAAGCGTGGCCTAAAATAGCAGAAAGTGTGGCCTTTGATCAAAGGCTACACTTTTGGACTTTAGGCCACACATTTTGGGGGGTGGCCTAAAGAGGCGTAACCTTTGATCAAAGGCCACACTTTTCAAGTGTTGCCATATTAGCTACATTTAAAAAGTGTGGCCATTAATGTTTAAAGCCCACGCTTTGTAGCTTGTAATTGGCAACACTTTTATTTGATAAAGCTACGCTTACAAGTGTTGCCTTTGTTTTGCTATTGGTCACGCTTCACAAGTGTAGCCTTTTGTAGAACCTCTATAATAACACTTTAAAAACGTTGCCTTTGTTTAATTATTGGGCACGCTTCACAAGTGTAGCCTTTCGTAGTACCTCTATCATAACACTTAACAAACGTGGTCTTTTCTTTATTACTAACCACAAATAAAAAACGTAGCCTTTTATACATCTTCTGTGACAACACTTGTAAAGTGTAAACATATTTTAGCCACACTCTTAAAGTGTAGCAATATTGCCTAAAAATTGAAGTGCATAAATCTCACGCATGTATCACTAAGCACATTACATAAACATAACAAATATATAATCTCACGCATGCACTAATAACCTAATAAATAATTGAAGTACATAGATTTGATTTCAAAAACATGTCTTTTACATACTAATAAGAAAACAACATAATAAAAAATTGTATCAAGTTCCACAAAACCAAATGTATATAATAACGTATATCAAAATATTTCAAAAATTCTTCATCATTCACTTCAATCTCGATCAAGTTGAGTTGTGGCGCCCACCATTCAAATTTAATCCCCCGCATAGATCCTACATATTCAAAATGAACAAATGAAGTAAATACAAATATTTTTTCAATCTTGATATGAGGAAGTATGTGAATCCAAAGTTTCTTTAATTCATTCAATCAAGTTAAAAGTTCATGATTTAAACTTCCTGTGAATTTCTAAGATAAAGTACCTTTTCATGAACCGAAGCATGAGCCGAGCCTGAAGAATGTGAAAGATTTTTTCCTCTTATATCTTGTGCATTACTCGCATCAGGTGAAGGAATGTCAGATCCGTCACTCCCTAGTATATCTAGAAAATTCAATCCAGGATTGTTTTGCACCAATTGACTAAAAAACTATCGCATTTCTTGTCTCATTTCACTTATAATTTCTTCCTTCATAGAAGTGACTTCATTAGCATGCTTTTGTTTAAGATCATTCGTTTCCTTATCTTTTTACAGAGAAGTTCTTGTCACTGATCTACCATAGCCTCTAACTAGACCAGGCTTCTCCTTTCCAAACACTGCCGTGAATGCATCATCTGGTGTTTTCCCAGCATTTTGATGATTCTCTAGTTCAGACTGTCACAAAAGTAAAACAATAGCTGTCAGGAGAAGAAATAATGCAGTGTATATAAGATATATTTCAAAAGAAAGCTCATCCATCCCAGGGCAGAAATAATTAGCTTTCTTAACAATAATACTCCTGAGAATAAAATCAGTCTCATAAAGACAAAGCAGATTATTTTAGCGCTCCTCAAGACTCAGGAATCCATTCTAAAATAGATTATTTCAGTTCCTCAAGACTCAGGATCTGGTAAAGTTGGCAAAATCTCAACAACTATTTCCAATTTTCTTTGGCTCATAATTTTGGTAAAGTGAACATATCTGGTAAAGTTGGCAAAAGCTCAACATAGACCAAATGAAGCAATATGTATTAGAACAACTCTCAGTAACTTGATAGATACAACTTTTTCTTAAAACACATCAACACTCTTAATCAGATATAAGGATAGTAAGGTTCAATCTGTCACCGGCTAATAGAAGATTAGCAATTAGCGAGAATATACACAACTTATAATACAAAATTCAAGTTCTATATTGCAGTAGTGAATAGTAATTCAATTCGATTATGAATGAAAAACAACATAGACAAATTTGAACCAAGTAAATGAAAGAAAAATCAAACCTTGTGTTATTGGAAGGATGAAAGAGAAGACGTGATGCTGCATCTGTTTAGGGATCGAGGAAAGAAAGACGAACCGATCTTCCTAGAGTTCTATTTAATGGCTCATGTACAATTACTATTTTCCTCATAAATAATGTGAGGCTAAGTTAAGGTGTTTATGTATGTAATATGCCTGCCCTATTTTCTCAACATGATTTTTCTGATGAAGGGGATTCATTGAAACCCCCAGCATCCACCTAGCTCAGCTAATGTATCTAGGATAAAACGTGATAAAGAAAGTGTAGGGTAATCAAGGTAAGTACTCATGCTGAATCAGATGTTTTTGGAGTAGCAGTTGTTACTTCTTCAGAGGTTGTTGTTAGTTATCTAAATGTTGTTCCTACTGAAGTTGATTATTTGGATGCTGCTCATCAAACTGGTCGTCTTCATACAGAGGTTGCTATTGATCATCTTGCGAAGTCCAAATGATATCTTGAAGATTCGGTCTTATGCATTTAGTCAATATGTTATGATATTCTAATGTATCACCATTTGATTTTTAGAATTCCACCAAATGAAAAGCTTCAACAACCTCAAAGATCTCCACGTCAATGCTCAAAGTTCCTTTTTTGCCTTCTCATGTTCCTTTGAATCTTAGTAATCTTGCATCCCTTTTGCTAGCTCTCAGCTTAAGATGTTTAGCAATATTTTTCAGCTTGGATATAATCATTGATGCAGGTTTCCAGGATGTGAATTTAGCTTCTTTCTTTAAACAAGGTTCCTCAAATTATTTGGATAAATCAAACTTAGCATAAAGGGTAAGTTTTGAGTTTCCCGGACGAGGATTGAGGCCTATTTGGATGTTCAAAATAAGGAGTCAACACGATATGGCTGCATCGCATTGCATATCGCATTGATGGGTAGCAACATGATGCGTTGCATATCGCATCGATAGAGTGACGCGATGCGTTGCTTATCTCGTCGATAGTCTAGTTACATAGAGAAATAAGAATAAAAGGATTAAAGATAAACTTAGCTGCAGTCAAAATCAATTACTTACTCTTGTAATTTGGGTATCTGCCTAAACGTCTTTTCCCGTCTTTGTACGAGTAGCAACAAACATTTCAGCCTTTAATGGTTCCTCATTATTTTCTTTTGTCCGGCGCTACAAATGATATCAAATTAAAGTGTAAAACCAAATATAAATATGTTATAATAAAGTAAGAAATAAAATAAAAAATAGATTTTTTTAAAAGCGTCTACTAAATATTGCCAATTCCACGCATACTCTTCCAAAATTAATAGGTCCCATTCGATGTCTCCACTTTTGTTTTTTCCTATTTTGAGAATTTACCTCGCTCAAGGCCTAAAAAAGAGAACATAAATTAAATATGAAAAATATGTCAAGATTTAAATGCATTATTTTAATCTTACTTCAACTTCTGGAAGCTTCCAATACTCGATCAACTGACGTAAGTGAATAGCTGGAACGCCAGCGGGATGTTTTTCTAGCATTTCTTCAACAGTAAGTCTTTTATCAAAACATCTCCATTTAACTTCTCTCTTGAATCCCCTCTAAGCATCATGAAGACAATGCATCACCCACTTCTGTCCTTCCTTTGGAATTAGAATTTTTGACTAGACAAAATGAATATATTAAGATTCGGTTAGTAATAAACATTATATATGTACAATATCAAATATTAATTTTTCTTACATTGACATAATCCCACATGTATTTTTTAGTTTCATCTGGAATAGCATGCCAACTAGTGTACGACAAGTTGATAAATCTGGGATTCCTTGCAACTGTTCCTATGAAGTTGCTTAAATTAGAAACTGCCTTGTCAGTTGGTCCCACTGCTTCTCCTAAGTCAAATGTCACCACCTCTCTTTCATCTAAAGTTCTCGCATGAATTTCCTTGCATGTTATTGGTCCTCGAACATTTTTTTTCTGTGGCACTTCTAGATTGATGTAACAACCAAGAAATAAGAAACAAATACAATGAGTACTAAAATTTTAGGATTCAAGACATACCATTTGTACCACAATCAATATTCATATCGTCATCACTATTTAACCACCCATCCTCACCAATTTCTTCTTGTTCTATAGGATTATCTAATTGCTTATTATGTTCATCTAGATCTTCAGTGGGCAGAAATGTAACACCATCTATTGTGTCAATATCATGTTCTTTTCCACCACTTATGTGTATCCCTTGTTTTTCTAGAAACTAATCCAGACTACTTGACGGTAGGACTGACGTTTTTTTCATCTGTTTGCAGTTTTCTAGCTCTTTAATAGCATATTGTTTCTCTTGTCCAACTTATGATATTCCAATGACATCTGAAGTATTAACATCGACCTTTGAAAATCCTTGGAACATGAAGTTGTGCATAGGTGATTCGACTCCTCTCTTTTTAATGGGCTCTCCAGATTGAGGTTGAAATAATCGTTGTTTGATTTGTCCTTTTCCAGTGATCATATGTGAAGCATTAATCTCTTTCCTTGTAGAAGATTGGCTCATTGACTTGTTAATAGGCAATATACTCTTTCCTTGTTGTGCAATAGACTCCTCAAGATTCTTTCTTTTATGTGTCAGCGGTGACTGAGATTTCCTAATTTTATCATTGTGTTCTTTTGCAAGCTGTTCTCTCTTAATCTTATATTCCTTGAGTAGTTTAGCACTTGAACGGGGTATTGAGTAACAAAATTCATATTCTTCAGAGGACTTTGAGCTTTGTTCGGATTCAAAACTTTTTTCTTTAGACTTGCTGCCTGCTTCATCCTTACTAACTGAAAATAGAGGCAAAGAATATTAGATTCACAGAAATGATATAAACTTAGCCTTACCAACACAAGTACACAGAATAAAAAGTGGAGGGACACTACCAGTTTTGAGGATATGGCCTGTTTGACAGAGGTATATAAATAGAAGCAAGAAAGAGTCCGAGCAATATAGACGGAAAGTACATTATGAAAGTATCCCCAGTTATCAGCCAAATGACATGTCTAAGATAAATATGATCAAACTTAATGAAAAGATTGTTTATCTAAGCTCATAACAGACGCACTGAATAGTCTCACGAAGGTTAATGAAGCAAATGCAAATATATATGTCTCAGTTATACAATATTATGTATCTCTCTGTTTATTAATTTGTGATGAATGACAACATTATGTATATCTCTATTTATTAATCTGTGATGAATGAGCCAGCTGCTATTTCAAAACCTGTGTACACTAAGAATGTTCCAGCAGGCATTCACAGTAGCAAATTCATTTCTGTCCCTTTTTTGTCCAAGGGTAGTTCTGTAAAAAGGTCAGTTCTTTTAGCTTTCTAAAAGATGTATATGTGTATATTGTAGGTAAGCCCACATGACTGTAATTTCCAGGTGCTTCAACTCAAAAAGAGCTTACAAATAACTTTAAATTGAGTGTATAAGTTATTTGTAAGCTCTTTTTGAGTTGAACAATGGGTTGACATATTAAAGAAACCAACATCTGTTCATGTTGTTGAACAAAAAAGATAAGAGAAATTAATTAACACAAGTTAATTATGAAGAAGAGTATACCAACAACAAGAAGTAATATTGTTAGTTATCCTAATTTGTTTGAACTAGTATTGTTACGAACGCGGCTGCCGACACCTTTTAAGTTAGATGATTTTTCTTCAACTTCCATTACTAATATATATGGTTTTGATAAACTACTTTTTATACTAACAACTACTTTTGATGGTCTCTACCCATCAGTCCTGGGCATTATTACAAGCAAGTGCCATACTCACCAACGTAAACGAACTAGCAATTAACAACTTTCAAAATAGCAGGGAAAACAAAAATCTTAAGATGTATCACCTCTAACATTATTCTATATAAGCTAACATACAAAGGCTAGAAGCTGCAAAAGCTCAAATGCGCCAGTAACACAGGACAATTCTCTATTTTCTGCTATAAAGAAAAACTGAACCATCCCATTTAAGAAATCCTTTATTATGTTCACTTGAACACGTCAAGAATGCATCGAACCCATTGAAAATCTAAATACACATATTTTCAGATCTTTCTGAATGTCCTAAGAAAAAGTAAGAAAAATTAATAAGTGACAGTAACAAAGACATTTCTAACCAGCATTATACTGGTGGTTCTTCGACAAAAAAAATCAACATTTCTAATATTGTGGTGATGAATGAACTAACATTTCTAACAAGCATTATATTGGGATACCTGTTTGGAAGTGGAGAGACTGCTAACAATTCTCAGACTACTCGCAATGTGGAAAAGGATATAAGTAATGAGCCGGCCCCAAAGTCATCTGTTGTTTCACAACCTGTGGATAACACCAAGAATGTACCAGTAGGAATTCACAGTAGCAATACAAATAACTATTTATGAATGATCCCAGCGAAAGGCAGTTTCACAGTTTTAAAACAAGGCAATGATTTTATTAAAGTGGCGGGAAAGCCCCGATAAATAAGTGAATACAAGAAAATGGATGACTTGCAGAAGGATAAGGTTTTTAAAGAATGACATTTGATAATCTAGACTAACAGGAACCTCATGGATGCACCAAGGTTCACTCAAAACCAAATATAAGCCCCCCAGTACAAATTCAGTTCTGTTCATTTTTTTATCCAAGGGTAGTTCTGTAAAAGGTTTTAGTATATCATAGTGTAAGATGAAGACATTATACCTACCAAGGCACAAAACAAGAAACACTGATACCAAACAAAACATCCATAGTTCCATAGCATCATTTGGTCTTGACTAGTCTTTAATATATCTATCGTTCTACCTTTTTCTTAGAGAGTGACACCAGGAAACATGAAATAGCATCCAGCAGAGAAAAGAAAGAGTAGTTTGATCAGTTCAGTGATTTAATTTCTTAACTCAATTTAAGATGAAGACCATAATTTAACAACAGCCCCATGTAATTATTTTCCAAGATTCGAGTCCTGAAGACAGTAACAACTTTCAGAACAGCAGGGAATTTTTTTTTAAGCCCTAGCACCTTCAACATTCATTTGTATTTATGTAAAGATTTCTTCTTTGAAGAAGTTTAAGCGTACTTCGGACTGAAGAGTATTGATCCATGGAGATATAAAGGGTGTTTCTAAGGTTCACTCAAGTCATGTAATTCGAGTTTGTTTTTAATTTTTTTTTTGAATTGGATCATGAGATCCTGGAAATGAAAAATCAAAACAAAAAACCCAGAGAAAAAATATGTAGCAACTGAGACAAATATGAAAAACTGCAGCGAAATCTTCAGTCCGACTACGCCTTGTTCGCCTCCTGATGACTCATTTCAGCATATCAAGGCCATGACTTGTTACAGATTTTAAGAAGAAAAAAAATATTGAGTTTAATAAAATCTTTGTACACTCAGTTCATAAAACTAGAATAATCTACAAGTAATTCTTGAATCAATAAAACACCAAATTCAAGAATCATAATTCAACACCTCACATTCTCTTCAATCGTATAAATTACAATCACAACACACCCCAAATTGGTATTCCCAGAATCCAAGAAACTCAAAAGAACCAACAAATTCTCAAAACCAAGCTCAAAAATTGACAAAACAACGAAAAAGGTGTTCAAATTCACTGATTGAGAAAAAAAATCAAAAGGAGAGATTAACTATCACCTTTAGGTTCTCGCCGTTGTTTTCCGTTCCTCTCTCCTCGCCAATGGTCGCACCTCGCCGGTTGTTCCCCTTTCGAGCCGACGACGTCTTTGTCGCCAATGTCGATGTTGTTCAATGGTGGAGATACCTGGTTCAGTACTATTCGATTGTAAGTTTAATACCTATGTAAAATTAGTGTAGGGTTTTTTATTTTTAATATACTCAACTCCTTTTGGTTAATTATAAGTTGGAGGGAAATTAAAATATTTAGGAGGGAGATTGAGAAAATTTTACTGAAAATTTTAGACCACAATTTTAAAATGTGGTCTTTTAAATTATAATAATATTACACTTAAAAATGTAGCCATATAGGTGAATAAGTGTTGTCAATTATATCATGATTTGACGACATTTGTAAAGTGTGGTCTTCATCATTAAAAACCATGCTTTCAAAGTGTTGCCAAAAGTAATATAGCCAGAATTTAAAAATTAAAGTTACGCTTTAAAAGCGTGGTCTTTAATGGTATAGGCCACACTTGTAAAATGTGGCTCAGATTTAGTGTGGCCTTAGGCAAAAAATGTTGTAGTGATAATTATAGCTAAAACATCAATATCCTTATTTGGAACTTTCAAAAGTTCAGAAATATTTAATTTTTAAAAGTTTATATATTTTTCTTTGATGATTATAATATGTGTGTATAAAGTCTTCTACTAATTGATTTGAACACAATCTTTTTATACACGCAACTTTCTTCTTTAACATTAAACATACGTGTATATTAAAAGTGTAAAGACCCTTAGAAAAGTGATTCAAACTTTTTACCCTTCATTAAAAGACTCCGTAATACACAAAGTCGTCATTTAAAATTTTTTATTTAATTTTTGATATTGAATGTTGACTATAATAAATATATATAAAAATGAAATGGAGAATATTTTCTACTTTTAGTTGAATTTCTAAATTTATTGCAATAAATTGTTAAAGAAAATTCAACTTGAAGGAAATTATTATACAAAAAAAAAATTCTATATAAGGTAAAGTTCTAAATATTTTAGAAAAATTGAAAAACTATTTTACATAGAATAGGTTAAGACTCATAAAAGAAGAAGAAGAAAAAAAATTCTTCCAAAAACTAAATGCAATTCATGTATCCCAATTAAAAAAAGGGTAGTGGACTTCACCAAAAAAAAAATGTATAGTTTTTTTTTAGGTTAGGACTATTATTCCTTTGTTATAATATTTTAGTTTAGGAGTCTTTATATTTCTTCCTTTTTTTCAATTTTACAAGTCCGTTTTTAGGTTTATACGGATATATTATTTGGGTAATAAAATTTTGTGACCGTAGCTTTGTTATTGGGTAACTTTGTGATTTTTGAATTTCAAATTTCTATTTATATTACGTTTTGATTTTATTGATCATAACCTTTACACAAAGCTTTGTTACGAATTTTTTGTGTAAAAATTAAGTTTAATTGTATTGTTTTGATATCTTTATTATCGTATTACTTGTTATAATTTACAGGTGGTAAATAAATGTCGGTCGACTTTGAATTTTTTTTTTAGGAAAATGTTAGATTTAATTGTATTGTTTTGATGTCTCTACTTTGAGATTTTTTTTTGTGTGTAAAGATTAGATTTAGTTGTATTGTATTGATACCTCTGTTATCATATTATTTGTTGTAGTTGACAGGTGGTAGTTGGTTGTTGATCGACTTTGAGAAAAATCTTTTGCAAAGGTTAGGTTTAATTGTATTATTTTGATATCTCTATCATCGTATTATTTTATTGTAGTTTACATGTGGTAGATAAGTTTCGTTTGGCTTTGAGAATTTCTTTTTTGTTGTATGATAGATTTAATTAAATAAATTCTCCATCTTTACATGTTCAAAAGATGTTGAATTTAATTATTGTATACTTCTTTATTATTTAAACAAATATTCTATTTAGTATAATGTGTAAACTTATTAAAGTGAGATACATGCGCGAGGCGCGTACACCTAAACTAGTATATATATATATATATCATACCGGGAAAGGGAGTCGGGTTTAGCATGCATTTAAAACCTTTAACCTGGGTTGTGTAGCTCTGCAGTCCTAAATACACCCATGGGCTCTATGGGTTCAGCTCCCCTGCTGAAAGGGCCCAGTGCGTGTTAGCCACACGACCCGGAGAAAAACCTGAGATAACTAGTACATCTCCAAAAATATAAGTGTGGCATCATGCACACGGTCATCAAGACCAAACCCCACATAGACAAACATGAGTTTTTGGTCCCCCCAGGACCTACACCTTCAACGGCTTTTCTAACACGACCCTCTTTAAGACATATTAAAACTATTCTCACATAACCAACCATTTACCAAGGAGTCTTTTCAATTAGGCATTAACCATTGGTATCATCATACCGAAATTAGAGATTTCAAGTCTATCCATTAATGCCATACCAAATCCATTAAACCAATTTAACTCCAAAGTTTCCAATTAAACGAATACCAAGTCCACCAAGGCCTTTCCAATCTATTTAAAACCAACTAAACCAATTTAAGTTCCATTACCATATTATACAATGCATAGGTTTTAGGAATCATTCTCATTGACATTTTAACAAACATGTTGAGGGCATATAGTTTTGAAAAGTAAAAACAAGTATCAATTTGCCATTCCCATGCACCCACATGGTCAAATCATAATTATAATATGAAAAACCATAAGTAAAATATGGGAAAGCATTATCCAACCAAAACTCCCAACATTTATTTCAAAAAACAAAACAATACCACAATAATACAATGAAAACCATTCATTACAATGTGCTTTTAGTTTAGCTAACAATAAGGGAGGAGTAACATGCCTTAGACACTAAGGAAAATGGAGAGATTCACCCTTGAAAGCCCCTAATTGATTACCTTCTAGAAACCCTATCCTTTTCTTTAACCAAGAGCTTTGGAGAGATTTTAAGAGATTTTTAAGAGTGTTTGATTAAGAATAGTTGTTTAATGAAGTCACAAAAGGTGTTTTATGTCATTGTGTCAAAAGGAGTTATTAGGAGGAAATGTCCAGAATAACCCCGACTAAAACTATAAAAATCTCCCAGGTGGGTACGAGTTGACCCTCCAACTCATCACCATATCATACGACTGGTACCATCTAGTCGTAATCAGAAAAGAAGGTTGGACACCCACACACTATCTACTATATGACTCCATTGCCCCAACTCATGACCAGACTATAAGACTAGTACCATCAAGTTATATCCTAAGAAAAACATCAAGAGATCGACACTGGACAACATACGATTAGACTTAACCCTCTCATTACATCAATATATGACTCATATGGTTCTTTTCATATCTAGGATAAAACTTGGCTAGCAACACACTGGCAAACACCTGACTAGGGTCCCTAGACTGGTAACCACACCATACGAATCATATGGTGAGTCATTACAAGAACAGTGAGGTCAAAGCTCAGGAAATTTCCAAGGGATAAAACCCAGGGTGTTTCAATTCCCCCCACTTAGATCATTCATCCTTAAATAATGGAACAAGGTAGTACAAGCATGATTTGGACTCCGCACGCCTCTACTCTTACCTTTAACTAAGTTAGAAAACAAAGATACAAGGAAATTAATATTTCCTTTAACTAAGTTAGAAAACAAAGATGTTAAGAAAAACACATACCTTACGCACAAAATTTTGGAGTGGAAAACAGGAACGGATACTTGGACTTCATGTCCTCTTCATCTTCCCAGGTATCCTCTTGTACTTTCTGGTTCCTCCATAGAACCTTTACTAAGGCCACGTCCATGGTCCGCAACCAACGAACCTGGTGATCCAAGATCTCAACCGGGATCTCCTCATAAGACAGAGAATCCAAAATACAAATATCCTTGATAGGCACAATTTACGACGGATTACCCATACCCTTCCTCAACATAGAAACATGGAATACTAGGTGAATGGAGCACAAACTACATAATAACTCCAACTCATATGCAACATTGCCAACCCTCCTTAAAATCAAGTATGGACCAACATATCGCGGACTAAGCTTTACCTCCTTACAAACCGCATCACTTCCTTATGGGTGACACTTTAAAGAACACCCTATCACCAACCTAAAACTCCAAATTTCTTAGCCTCACATCCACATAGGACTTTTGGCGACTTTGGAAAGCCTTAAGTCTATCCTAAATCACCTTCACCTTATCCATGGATTGGTGAACTAAATTTGGGCCAAGCAAAGCTGCTTCACCAACCTTGAACCACCCAATTGGAGACCTACATCTCCTACCATACAATGCTTCAAACGGAGCCATCCCAATGCTAGATTGGTAGCTATTATTATAAGAAAACTCTATAAGAGGTAAATTCTTAGCCCAACTACCACCATAGTCAATCACACAAGCCCGAAGCATGTACTCCAATATCTGAATAGTTCTTTATGCTTGCCCATCCTACTGTGGGTGAAAAGTTGTACTAAATCTTACCTTGGTCCCAAAACCTTTCTGAAATGACTGCTAAAAGTGAGATGAGAACTACGTACTACTATCAGAGATGATAGAAATAGGTAACCCATGCAAGTTCACAATCTCTTGGAGATACAACCTTGCATAATCCTCATTTGAGAAATTAGTCCTCACCACAAAAAGTGAGAAAACTTTGTCATCCTATCCACGATGACCCAAATCGAATCAAACTAATTTCGCTACCAAGGAAGACTGATAACGAAATCTATGCCGATCACTTCCCATTTCTATACAGGCAACTCAATCTCTTGATAGAATCCTCCAAGCCTCATGTTCTCAACTTTCACTTATTGGCACATCATGCACTTGCCACAAAACTAGCCACATCCCGCTTCATATTATTCCACCAATATTTCTCCTTAAGGTCATGATACATTTTTGTCGAACCAGGATGAATAGTATAATGCGACTCATGCGCCTCCACCAAGATCCTTTCTCGCAGACCATCTATATCTAGAACACATAACTTTTTTGGGTACCACAAGGTACCATCACCATAAATCTCAAAGGCCATAACCTTTTGCCCACCTACATCACCCTAGATCCTCATCAAGAAAGGATTTAACATTTGCTTTTCCTTGATATCTGCACCAAGAGACAACTACGCTACCTCGAATACAAACATACCACCATCCTCAAAATCCATAAGATGAACTCCAAGGTTAGATAAACAGTGAATATACTTCACCAACTCCCACTTCTCCTTATCTATATGAGCTAAACTCCCCATAAATAACCTTCCAAGAGCATCAACAACCATATTAGCTTTACCTGGGTGGTAGTGAAGAATCATGTAATAATTCTTGAGAAGCTCGAGCTATCTCTTTTGCCCGAGGTTAAGCTCTTTCTGGGTAAACATATATTGTTTGCTGTTATGATCAGAAAAATATCGACATACACTCCATAGAAATAGTGCCGCAATATTTTCAATGCAAATGCCACAATTAATAATTCCAAGTCATGAGTTGGATAATTCCTCTCATGCACCTTCAACTGTCTAGAGGCATAAGCTATCACCTTGCCATGCTACATCAAGATGCAACCAAGACCCACATGGGATGCATCACAATATACCACAAACCCATCCATGCTTTCAGCCATGGTCAAAGCTAGAGCTAAAGTTAGCTTATGATTCATCATCTCAAAACTACCGTCACAAGCATCAGACCACATGAACTTTACCTTCTTCTGAGTCAACATAGTCAATGAGGCAACCATAGAAGAAAAGATTTCCACAAACCTTCTGTAGTAGCTAGTTAAACCCAAGAAACTCTGACTATTGGTTGGAGTCATGGGTCTAGGCCACTTATTCACCACCACAACTTTCTGCGGATCCAACATGATCCCTTCACTAGAAATGAAAGTAACAACATTCAACCAGAATTCACATTTAAAATTTTTGGCATACAACTGCTACTCCTTCAGGGTCTGCAATCTAATGCGGAGGTGATCAACATAATCCACCTCACTTGTAGAGTACACCAGAATATCATCTATGTACACAATGACAAACAAATCTAGAAACTAACGAAAGACCTTATTCATCAAATCCATAAATGCTGTTGGGGCATTGGTCAACCTAAAAGACATAACCATAAACTCAAAATGCCCATACAGGGTGGGGAAAGCAGTCTTAGGGGTATCCTCCTCCCTAATATTTAACTGATGATATTCGATCAAAGATCGATCTTAGAGAAAAACTCAGCACCATGCAACTGATCAAACAAATCATCTATCCTTGGAAGAGGGTACTTATTCTTTACCGTCACCTTATTCAACTTTCAGTAATCAATGCACATCCAAAGGAAACCATCCTTCTTACATAAGAATAACATAGGTGCACCCTATGGGGGCACACTAGGATAGATGAAACCCTTATCTAAAAGATCCTTTAATTTCTTCTTAAGCTCCTTCAACTTATCTGGATCCATTCTATACGGAGGTATAGAAATAGGATGAGTGTCCGAAATAAGATCAATCCCAAACTCAATCTCCCTATTAGGAGAAACACCAGGAAGGTCATCAGGGATGACCTCAGGAAATTTATTTACCATTGGGACAGAATGCAAAAAAGAACCCTTAAAGTTAGAATCTTTAACCCAGACTAGATGACAAAGATATCCCTTAGAGATTAATCTCTGAGATCTAACATATGATATGAACTTTCCCTTAGGATCTAGGGAACCATCCTCTCACTTAACAATTGGTTCATTAGGGAATCCAAAGACAACCTAATGGGTTCGACAGTCTAGAGAAGTATAGCACTAGTGCAACCAATCCATCCTAGTATGACATAGAAATAAACCATATCTAATTCAAATAGATCCACCAGAGTCTCCTGATGACCCACAGATACCACACAACCCCTATTGACTCTTCAAGCCACAACAAAATCACTTATAGGGGTAGAAATACAAAAAGGGTCAGTAGAAATAGAAAAAGGGTTTGAAATACACTCGGGACCAAAATAAAAATGTACAACCACAAATGAGGTCACATAAGAAAGAGTGGACCTAGAATCAAGTAAATAGTACACATCACGAGAAAAGAGTTTCAATATACCAGTCATGAAATCAGGCAGACCTCTGACTAAATGGTGCCCCGTTGGTGCCAGAACTAATAAAGAGGTAACAAAAACCTTGTTTTCTCCCGAAGCAGCCTTGGCCATTAGACGGCTCCTGACCATGTGCCATGGCTGACCAGAGCAAAAACACTTATCCCTTCCTTCTTTACAGTAACCTTGATGCAATCTACCACAAAACCTATAGGGAGGATACGATAGAGCTAATTGGGCACCATTAGCCTGAGATTAGGCACCCCGTGCCCTGAAGTTCTCACCTTTTTAGAAATTCCTAGCACCCGATGGCTTTAGGTAGGGGGCACTGTCCATTGAGTAAGACCCAAAATTTCCCCACTTTTTCTTGGTCCACTTCCCACCATCACTCCACTCTACTGTTGGCCACCACCCTGCTAAAAAATTCTAAACTTCTTGCTCTGTCTCTCTCCTATTTCAGCCTATTTTTTTTTCTCTTCCTCTACCTGCTATATGTACACAACCATCCTGGAGATATCCATTTACTTGTTTAATAAAACAACGTTACTCTTCAGAATCAAGTCTCTAGACAACCCGAAAGCAAACTTTCTCATTCTAGCCCTCATTCTAGAAACTAACTCTGGAGCATATCAAGATAATTAGTGAAACTTCAAGGTATACTCCTTTACTAATATCTTACCTTGACCTAGATTAAAGAACTCTTCCACCTTTACTTCCCCCAGCTCATAAGAAAAATAGCATTCCAGGAAAGTATTAGAGAAATCCTCCCATAGAGCTGACTCAACATCGTCAAACCTTTGAATCATCCCATTCTTCGTACCACTGGTAGACCACATCTTTAAACTAGTAGGTGGAAAACACCACGCCCTACGCATTTATGGCATGGATATCATGAAAGATCTTTTCTATCACATCCAAAAAACCTTAATGATCCTTCTCTACCTTAAAATCAATAAAGGTTGGAGGATTCAACCTCATGAACTGGATAACCTTTGTAACAGAAGACGGCGTAACAGAAGTACCATGCTTGGCCTGAGAATTTACCAATTGAGCTAATATATGAATAGACTGATAAAACTCAGTATTCATCACATTAGCCTGAGAAGCTAGAGAAGGACGTGAGGGAACCAGTGGAACTCTAGGAGGGTAATAAGGAATTGGACCTCTAGACCGTGTCTGGACCCTATAAGTAGAATGTTTCCCATCAATATTATCCTTAGGCAGTATAGATGAGTTTCTGTGAGCCTCAGATCTTTAAGGAGGCATGATCTGAAAAGTGAACAAATGGGAATTAGAGAAGATTTCACGACCATAAACTCTGCTGCTTGAAAATAGAATACAAGAAAGAGAAACATTTCTAAATACCTTATAGCCTCTCCTTTATAAGTGTGGCGCACTACACACTCTTAAAATAGACTCTACTCTACATGGCTTTGTGGACTCCCACTTGACTATGAACCTAAGTCTCTGATACTAATCTGACATGATACGAACTAGGGCCTAGTCGTGTTGGGAATCTCAAGTCCAACTTGGACCAAAGACTACCCCCAATACCCAACCATAACTGCCCTGTACCCTATGCTAGATGAATTTCGAACATATAATAAGATAAAATAATAATTGTTGAAAGACATTTAATCAAATCCATAACTATGACCAATCAAATATCCGACCAAATATCCAAACGATGTCAACCCCAATGCCAATGCTAATACCAAGACTGACACCAATACCGACACTACCCATGCCCATAATAGTACCATAAAGCCTCTATTCAAAATTAAAGAACATTCGGTCGGGACATGCCCTCGATCATAGCCAAAACCAAAGTCCAAAAAACAAAGATAAATAAAGAAAGTCCATGGCATGAAATGGGGTCTTTAAGTGTATGAAAGATCACCACTTTAGTCTTGCACAAAGATATCCCCGAAGCCATGTCATTGAGCAGGAGGAGTAGTATGGCCGATTCCTGCATCGCATGAGCATACAACGCCCAAAGATGGTTAACGGAATAAACGCTAGCATGTACTCAAGAATAAGGATAAAATAATGCCATTATTCAAAACCAAAGTAAATAACCATAGACAATCACATACATACATACATACATACATACATACATAAATATATATATAATGTGTATATATATATATAACTCCGGCAAAGGTAACTGGGTTTAGCATGCATTTAAAACCTTTAACCTGGGTTGTGTAGCTCTGCTCTTAAATCCACCTATGAGCTATATGGGCTCAACTCCCCCTACTGAAAGGGACCTGGTGCGTGCTAGCTCTATGAACCAAAGAAAAGCTTAAGATAAATAGTATATCTCCAAAAATATAAGCATGGCATCATACACACAATCACCAAGACCAAACCTCCCTTCGGCAAACATGTGTTTCCAGTTTTGGTCCCCAGGGAGCTCTACCTTCCATGGCTTTCCTGACATGACCCTCTTCAAACCCATATTAAAACCATTCAAACATAACCAACCATTTACCAAGGAGTATTTTTAATTAGTCATTAACCATTGATATCATCATATAAAAATTAGAGCTTGCAAGTTTAAACATTTATGCCATACCAAAGCCATTAAACCAATTTTATTCTAAAGTTTCCTATTAAACCAATAACATGGCCACCAAGCCTTTTCAATCCATTTAAAACCAACCAAACCAATTTAAGTTCCATTACCATATTATACAATGCAAAGGTTTCAAGAATAGTCAAACTCTGTGATAAAATCATTCTCATTGATATTTTAACAAACAAGTTGAAGACATTTAGTTTCCAAAAGAAAAATCAAGTATCAATTGACCATTCCTATGCACCCACATGTTCAAATCATAATTATAACTTGAAAAACCATAAGTAAAACATGGGAAAATAGTATCCAACCAAGAACAACCAAAACAATCAATAGCTATTTCAAAACCAAAACAATACCACAATAATACCATGAAAACCATTTATTAAAATGTGCCTTTAGTTGAATTAATAATGACGGAGGAGTAACATGCCTTAGACACCAAGAAAGATCTACAGATTCACCTTTAAAATCTCTTAATTGATTGCCTTGTAAAAACCCTAGCCTTTTCTTGAACCAAGAGCTTGAAAGAGATTTTTAAGAGTGTTTGATTGAGAATAGTAGGGTAATGAAGTACTAAAAGGTGTTTTATGTTGTGGCATCAAAAGGATTTATTAGGGCAAAGTTTCCAAAATACCCCTAACTTAAACTGTAAAAAACTCGTAGGTGGGTACGAGCTGACCCTCCAACTTGTCACCACATCATACAACTAGTACTATCAAGTCATAACCAAACCAAAAGGATGGACAGCCACACACTATCCACTATACGAATCTAGTGCCCTAACCCATGACCAAACCATAGGACTAGTACTATCAAGTCATATCCTAAGCAAAACATCAAGGGCTAAACACTAGACAACATACAATAAGACTCAAACCCTCTCATTACATCAACATATGATTCGTATCGTGCCTCTCGTATCTAGGATAGATATTGGCCAGAAACACACTTGCCAACATTCAACTAGGGTCCTTTGACCCATAACCACACTATACGACTCGTATGGTGAGCCCAAAGTTCAGGAAATTTCCAAGGTTCAAACCCAGGGTGTTTCATCCCCAAACTTGAACCTACACCAAACCCCACCCCCACCTTCAACCCCCCAGGACATGTTTCTCGCCTACCATCAACCACTAAAGACACTACCCAAAATGATATAAAGAAAGGAGACATCAAGCATACACAAAGCATATTACAAGGCCAAATACCCTAAACAAAAAATAATATACAGGCAGTCCCAAGAAAAGTATAAGAAATTAAAGACATGAAATAATGAAATAAACTAAAGATTAAAGGTTAGAATTCACTGAGATATGCCTAGAGATACATTGCTCTTCTCTTGCCTACTTAGTAAAATTTAGATAAAGGTTGGTGCAAAAATTGGTCGCTGGAATATCTTTGATGGAACTTCACCGAACGATTACTGGATAAAATCTAGTCTGTAGTTCGCCAAGTTTGGAGCAAGGAACTTTTTTTCTTTACCCACCGGTGAGCCCATCAGAGTTCGATGAAACACCCAACCTGAGACTCTCTAATGGATCCTTTTTTTGATACACACCGGTGACCTGTACTACTCGCTGACTTACCATCATCAGAGAATCAGTGGAGGCGCAAGCACATCAGTATGGGCTATGAAGAGAAACCAAAAACAAAAAAGGAGAAGAGAGGGAGCAAGGGAAAGAAATCAAAAGAGACAAAAATGAGAAAGAAAGAGAGAGAGAGAGAGAATGAGGGTGGTACTTACTCGTCGCCGGCGATACTATGTCATCGGTATTGACGATGAAGTCATGTTAGAAGATGTACGTTAGGGAGTATAGATGTTAGAGAGAAAGAGAGAAACATCACATTAAAGTTAAAAATTCAATTTAGGTGTTAGAAATCTATTCTTACAAAGTACCCCCTTGAACCAAATTCTCCTTAAAGCACTTATATGACACAACTTAGGCCAAAAGCCTATGCTGGGGGTGGGATAATTATTGAGAATGATTTTTAAGTAAAATTTATAAAAAGCAGAGGTTGATAACTTACTTCTCTTATATTCATACTCTCTAGGGTAAATAGTAAAAGTGATTAGTAAAATAAGAGGAAAAGAAAGAGAAAAAGATATTTTTGTGTAAATAAATAAGTTGTGTTGCATTAATATCATGATAAAAGGAAGTAAGCGAGTGGAAAAAACAAAAAGGTAACCTTGTGCTTCAAAGACTGTCAAATTGGGTCAGCATTAAAGAAGAAATTGTAGATGAGCCTTATGCAGTACTTAAGGAAGGTATAGTCACGATAACAATATGATATCCTACCTTACCCATTTTTGATATTACAAGCCTATAAAACTCCTTAGAGATATCTAACTTAGTATAACCAAATGTGTTGTGATAGAAAATATGGGAAACCTATGGAATGGCATTTGGTTGCTTGATCTTTTTGGCGAGAGTGTGAGACAAGTTTTCTATGATCTCTTCTTTTCTTAATTAATTGCATGATTAGTGAAGGGATTCTTTATTTTTATGAGGAAACTTAAATTACATATATCAAGCATATTGATAGGCCTTGGTTGATATATTTGAGAACGTGCATTATTTGGTAGTGGGTAGTTGATGTCACAAAAAATACACCTCCAATTGAAGAAAAAAATGGTCACTGTCAAAATATAGTAACCCAACTGGGTTGGGGTTAATCCCACAGGGAATGCATCAGAAATCCATTTCAAAATTGTTGAAATCAGTTCGGAAAATTAAAGGTGGATTTCATAGTAACTAACAAGAAATAACAAGAATTGGAAGATTTTAGTTGTAAATAATTTAAGACGACCACTAGTCTTGTGTTCCCCCTGGCTTCTAACTCTGTAGATTTATCATGCACTGTCAAAATATTCTAATACCATGCATATAGAATCTATATGTATCACCAACCACCTATCGACATACTTTGGTGAATTTCACTCATCTCCTCTCGGTCTCAGAGTGTCGGCTTACCAACCTTTGCCTTGGACCTCAGTTTCAACTATCTCCTCTTGATCTCAAGTTGATTAGATGAAAGTTAATCATATTAAGTAGATAGTGCCAGTAAGCTTATTTCGGCAATTAATACTAGATCACTATTGTGATCTCTTTTCCCAATCTTTACCTCCCTCTCAAGTTTGTTGTGAATACATGAGGGATCCTAACACTGGCCACTACTTAGAAATCAATCAAATCAAAGGAAACCACAATACATACAAGAATCTTTAACTATAATGACTTTCCACTTCCTCTACTTCATTAATCCATAGAGTTCCCACAACCCTAGATAAGGAAATTAGTCGCTTATAGTTGCGACACAATTCATGGAATTCACAGACAAAATTACATAATCAATCTCACAATAATGAGAGAAGAAAAACCCAAAGTCTTAAATTTAGTAACAAACAAAACACAAACCAAGAACAATAAGATAATAAGATCACAAGTCAATCTTAGAATCAAAAGATGTTTGTGAATGATAAAAACTCATCCCCAAAGTCCTGTCTCGTAACCTATAGCTGAGAAACGTAAAAAGAATATTTATAAATTACATGGAAATCCTAGAAATCAAATCATAAAAAAAGAGAGGAAGACTTCATCAAACGTACATAATAAGGACTAAAAAAATCATAGAAGTGTATTTAGGTTACATGGAAACCCTATGAAATAAATCCAAAATGATTTAGAAAAAGGCATCGGTGGCCACCTACGGACCCACCTACCGGGAGCGTAGGTGGAACCTATGGCTATAGGTGGGGAGTGTAGGTGCTAGTCCCAAAATTTGTACCCTGGTTTGAAAGTTCTAATATATACAGACCAACCTATGCTCAGTAAGTGGCACCTACAATGCGTAGGTCCAAAGTAGGTGGCCATTTTTTAGCTTTTCATTTTGTTTTTTTCCGATTAGCTTCCAACACCTAGTTTCATACAAAATCACTCCAAAAACACATCAAACCCAACAAAATAGCCTTAAGTACACGCATATTCTTCAGATTTAAGCATCATAATTCTATTAAATCATGGCACATCAAGACCCATAACTTAGAATGTTGCATGTCCTCAGGCAACAAAAACACAACAAAACAATACAATAATGCTTAACCAAGAGATACCTAAGATACCTATGGCAGTCAATCATCAATTTTAACTGAGAACACATTACCCTCTCTAATTTCAACACTTTAAAACCGACGGTGTGTATCCATAAAGCACAATAATGTGGCATAAAGAAATCAAGATAGGGCGCTACATTAGCAAAAAACAACCATGCATATGTACAAGTTACATAACCTAAAAAAGTAAGCATCTAGAAACATAACCAAGTGACCTCACATCAAAGAATCCCCAATCACTCATATGAAATCATGTATGTCAATGCAGGGATGTAGCAAGAGACACTCACACTTACAAGAGAATCTCCAACAAAGCACATTGAATACCATAGGCTTGCCCTTATTTTTCTTTACTTAAGCTTTCAGACAGTCAGGTTAGGATCACAATATGACCTTATTCGTCTGGTAATATAGGTTTGGGGGCTGGTGTGATACATATGAACATTTTAAGTGACTAAGCCTCCTTGTCACTATACTTATTTTAGGGTTCACTACTCAACCAATTTCTTTTACTCCACCCTTATTTCTCCCTCTTTAATTCCTTTTATTGCAAATTGAGGTTGGATGTGGTTTCTTTTGTTCCTTTTTTTTCTTTTTTTTCACAAATCTTCTTTTCTTTTTATTTTTCTACCATACCTAGCCCTACTATTTTTCTCTTATTTTACCCTTCTTTATATTCTTTTCACATTAGGCACCCATATTGTAGCCACCCTCAACTTAGGCAATTTTCTTGAGCTGAGGTGCTTAATGTTCAAGGAGAACCAGGGCCAAAACAGGTTCATTATAATACAAATGGGAAAGTGAAAGGTATAACAAGAAAAATAGGCTATATAGGCTCAAAAATAGGGATCAAGGGATACTTATTCACACATAGAAGGTCATTTAGGATAAAAGTAGACTAATATTAAGAATGACCTATGATTCATTCCTAAACTACTATCCTACAACCTAGAAAAGACTAACCAAGAAAGTTCTAGATTTAATACACAGAGAACTAAGTACTATCTCAGACATATATGGCACAGAGTCACATCACAAGCTACTACCTATTCGGTTCATGCAATTATTAGCTTTGATTATTATGTCCCCTAGTCTTAATGCCATAATAAGATTCATAATAGTCAAATATATATATATCACAGAGTTGAAAACAAATTTTTTGGAGTGGTATCAATTTTCAACACATTAAATCAACTGCCTTAGATACTCATTTTTGTTTTTGTTAAACACAAAACATCACAAAAAAAAAACAAAATACGGCTAAACATGCCATCTCTACTAAGAACATGACTTTGGGGAAAAGGGGCACGACAACAAAAATTCCAAGAGGATATCAAGACCCACAAACAGGCCCACCCTCAACTTAAGATATACATTATCCCTAATGTATTGTGCTACTACAAAACAAGAGAGTTAGAAACATACTTGTAGCACTATAAGTACCCAGATCTGACGTTAATTACAATAACATAAATATAAAAAAATGCTTATTTTAATATAATGGCATGATGAAACTATGTTGGTTACTCAGACTTCACCAACAAGACCATGAGAACCTTGATTACTCAAACTTTATCAAGGTAGCCCAAGAGTATGCCTCTAATTTTTTCTTTCGACTTTGAACTTATGAATTGCACCCCTGATTATTTTTTTAAGTTCCCATTATTCTCAAGGGGCGGTGGTATAAAAATAAAGGACCCAAGAAATAGATATGGCCTATTGTACTTATTTTCTCTTAGGTGAGAAATATAATTCTTTGATTCAGGCTCAATAAATTCAATAATATAGACATATGTTTCCTCTTTCTTGCACTCTTCCTTAGGTTCAAATGGCTACATTAAGATCTGACTCTCCAAACAAAATGTTGAAAAATTCTTAGAACGAGGTCTAATACGCTTTAACTCAGGAATTACATTCTTATTTACAACCCCACATAACTCTAGTATGCTCTCCTTAATAGTAACACTATCCATATGAGTGATTGTTGAAGCCTCTAATTTAAGCTCCTCAAGTTGGCTTTTCAAAAATTTTCAGTCTTACACCACCTATAACTATGTTGTTTGGCGTTACACACAACAACTTTTGCATTCAACTCTACTTGTAAGTGGTCGATATCCAAACCAAAACAATCAACCTTTTGAATAAGCTCATGATTTTTTTTTACAGGGTTTGTCAATGTTTCCATCAGTCTCTCCTTATTTTCCCACACTGTATCTACCATACTCCTATAAAATCGTACCATATCAAAAAGATAGGATCAATAATAAAGAATTCTTTATCACTCTACACTTTCTCTGGCCAAGTTGTCATTCCAAGGAGGGTAGACATACACAAGTGTATGCCTAAAAAAGAATAGAAAAGAAAAACCTAACAATTTTAACAACTCCAATCTGTCAGTCCGTAATCGTACTTTCAGCAACGGCGCCAAAATTTTTATGTCACCCAAACTACACCTCTAATTGAAGGATAAATTAGATGCTATCAAAATATAGTAACCCAACTAGGTTGGGGTCGATCCTATAAGTAATATGTCAGAAATCCTACTTGAACTTGTTGAAATCACCAAGCAGTGCGGAAAAGTAAAGAGGAAATTTTGTAGTAACTAACAATAAGTAACAAGAGTTGGATGCTTTATTTGTAAACAATTAAAGGTGAACACTAGGCTTGTGTTCCCCTTGACTTCTAAATCCATAGATTTATCATGCATTTTCAAACAATTCCAACACCTTGCATACAAAATACGACAAGTTATGTATCTCCAACCACCTCTTAGAACACTTTGGTGAATTTCACTCATCTACTCTCGATCTCAAAGTTTCACCTTACTAACCCTTGACTTGTTCCCCAATTTCAACTTTCTCCTCTCGATCTCAAGTTAAATAGATGAAATTTAATCATCTTAAGTAGATAGTGCTATTAAACTTATTTTGGTAATTAACTCCAATTTACTATTGTGATCTCTTTTCCCAATATCTACCTCTCTCTTGGCTTTATAGTAAATACAAGTGGGACCCTAATATTGGTTCCTACGAGTTGGATTTGCCATCTAGTATGAACTCCATTCACCCAATTTTTGGTGTATCAACATTGTGTAAATATATGAGTGATCCTTCATTGGTTATTCCTTTGAATGATGTCAGTATTTTGGGCTCTTTTTCCTATGCGAAGGTCTCAATGGGGATATTAGATCATCAATTTCACCTGTTGTGAACAAAAAAAGTGTCTTCGGTGAAGGTTCTATGGAGCAACCAAAAGTCTAAGAAGGCTACTAGGGAGGCGAAGGAGGACATAAAGTCCAAGTATCTGGATTTGTTTTTCATTCCAGAATCTCATAATTAAGGTATGTGTTAATCTTCTTGATTTGACTTATATCTTGGGTTAATGATGGGTTCGAGTCCCTAAACCTTGAAGGAGCCTAGTGGCTTTGATAAATGATGGGTTTGAATTCCCTAGTGAAATAAATGATGAATTGAATGATTATGATAAGTTTTTGTTGAATCCTTGTTGTGTTCTTGATTCTAATTCGTTTGAAAGTTATTTTGACATGTGTTAAAGTGTTAACTTGTGTGTATACTTTCCTTTCCCGTCATTCACGAATGAATGATCCAAGTGGGGGAGAATTGAAACACCTAGACAATGAACTATCTCAAAACTTTTCCATTAGGTGTCTCTGGGGTGGGTAAGGCTAGGGAATTGAGTCGTACCCTTTGGATATGAATCGTATCCTCTTTCACCTCCTCTCTCATACCTTGAGTAACCTATAAAGTGTAGTATTCTATCTTCTATATTAGTTACCCCTTCTCAATCATACCCTAATGGTACGAGTCTTACCTTGGAGAGTTATATGGAGTGAGGTCTTGTCTTGGAGTAGATTGGCTTTGTCACGAATGGAAATTATGACTAGAAAGTGAGTTTTCCCCTTGGATATTACTCAAGGGTGCATGGTCATACCTTTATCATTGTGTGTCACCTCAGAGAGGCCTTGGGTATGAGTCAAGGTACTAGTCGTACCCTAGGCTACGATCACCTAAGTGAGCCGTATGGTGTGTCGTACCCCTGGACGGGTTTATTTTCCAGCTTTTAACTAAGGTCCATATGGTCATTTCCCATGCCTAAATCCTTAAACCCTTTCATTATATAAGTGTGTGCATCCACCTAAACTTCCATTTTGGAGGGATCAAACACCCTAAGAACTCTCTCAAGCTCATCTTTGAAGGATTTGAGGCTAGGATTTCAACGGTGGCCTTCTAGTGGTAAGAAAGAGTCAAGATTTTTGCTGATTCAAGTTTCTTAAGGCATGTACCTCTTCCCCTTGTTAAATAACTCTAAACCCATGTATTTCACACTTGGATTAGTAAGTGCACATGGTGATTTTGAAATTAAATGAAAAGGGTTTTGTTGCTTAATGATGAATAATGATGAATCTTGCTTAGACTTAGGTTTATACATGTTATTAATAATGATTTGCATGTGTGGGTGCTTGTTGTATATTGTTTAACATAAGGGTATTGAGTAACCCTTGTGTTGATGATATTTACCATGAAAATAACCTTGTTAAAGGTATGCATCCAAGGTGTTTGTGATAATGTCTAAGTGAATTGTCTAGTAAATTATTGATGGTATGTTTAACTAGCACAATGGCCCAATAGTTATGATTGATTGATAAATAATATTGTGAAAGCATTAAGATCTATGTATTGTGAAATTGATAACCTTGTTGGTTAGTGGCTAATGAGAGGCTAATGCCCTTAGACATGAAGAAAGACTTGATTGGTGTGTGGAACTAAATATATAGAAAACATGTGGTATAATATTGCAATGACATGTGCATAGTTGTATGAGTCTTGAAGACTGTAAATTAAATTGTATGATGAAATGAGTTAAGGCATTGGCCTATTGAAATATTTAATCATTGAAGGCTCCCATGAGGATTATGTGGTCATGTATAGTGTTGAATTAGATAAAAGATCCATAGTCCTTGAATGTGAAATGGATTGTATGAATGATAATATATGAACTAATGGTTAATAGTTTGAATGTCGACTAATAATGGTAATGGAATGACTAGTGGTTCAAGTCCCTAGTCCGATGGAATGACTAGTGGTTTGAGTCCCTACTCTGATGAAATAGCTTGTGGTTCGAGCCCTTCCCTAAAAGAGATATCTTGAGGTTAGAATATCTCAACCAATGAAATGACTAGTGGTTTGAGTCCCTAGTCTTATGAGATAACTAATGGTTCAAGTCCCTAGTCCGATGAAAAGGCTTATGGTTTGAGTCCCTTGCCAAATAGGATGACTAGTGGTTCAAGTACCTAGTTCGGATGTCTTATGGTTCAAGTCCTTTTCCTAATAAGATTGTTTTGGTCCGAGTACTATGCCTAATAAGAAATATTTCAATATATAAGTGTGGGAAGTCAGAGTCGTCCACCTCGTGATGTGGGAATAATTATATTGAGAATGCATGCTAAATCTTGTTCCCTTTGTGGCATAATATGAACATGTTGTGTATATCCATGTGTACGAGTATATGTTTTAGAATATTGATGATCCTTGATCTCTTGAGTAGCAAGTAAAATACCTATAAATATGGATAAGTGTATGAATGTGATTAAATATGATATGTTGTCTTATTGTTGAATGATGATGTTATTTTATACTTATCATTGAGTTATATGATAGGGTTCCAACCGCTAATGATCTCCAAATGCTATGTCCCCACGTAACATTTGTCCTGGAATATCTTCTTCTCTTTCTGCACAGTGAGTAGATGACCTAAGCAGTTCGTGCATTGACTTTGGAGTTGTCATCTTCGTTTCTTTGCAAGACATTCATCCTTGGTGTCCTATCTTTAGACTTAGCCTATTTAAGATTGGTTTGTCTATTGTTGGGGGCTTATCCCACCGTATACATTTCTAAACTCTGGCTTGCATAGAGGTATTATGGATGACATTGGACTTGGGGATATTGGTTAGTTGATGAATCTAATAAAATGATTAGATATTTCTAAATTATGACTTACTTTATGTTTTTTTCTATCTTATTGAAAGGTTGAGGTTCATCCAACCCATGTGATGTATATTGATATTAGGTTGGGTTATTGAGGAGACCTTCGGTTCATGTGAGCTTGAGGTTCCCATATGACATTACCCGATTTGGGGTGTGTCAAGTTAGTATCAGATCCTAGGTTAATAGTCAGTTGGGAGTCCACAAAATCATTTCAAGTAGAGTCTTTTTTATGGGTGTGAAACGCGCCACACTTATAAGAGAGGGGCTATTATACATTTAGGAATGTTTCCCTTTATTATGTTTCAATCTCAAGCTATATCGAGTTTAAGGTTTGGATTCCTCTAATTTCTGCTTAATCATCTTTCCGATTATGTATCCAAGAAAATCTGACATCCAACCAAGCTCTTCTGTCCCAACTAGGGGCAATATGGAAAATATTCATCTAAGTTCTAGGATTCAGACCTGATCAAGGGTTGTGTTATCTGACTGTCCTTGTGGGGTTTTCTCTATTCTCACTAACCCTACTATAGGAGTTTGCACTTCCCTCAGTTGCCTTAAAATGTTGGGCTCCGTCGCTTCTTTGATTAGTTGGTTTAGGTTGTTGGAAAGAGGTTTAGGAGGAAATATTGGATAGGTCCTAGGGTCAACGGAGCCCAATCCTGATTCACCTATGCTCCTTGTTATTTTTGTGGTCAATCACACTATGGTTCTTATGAGGAAGAAAAGAACTGGTGTTTTGAGTGTGGCCAATTGGGTCACATACAACGAGAATGTCCTATAGTGGCTGCCACTTGGGCAAAGCAAAGGATGTCGGCTACCACTTCTCTAGCTCTTGTACCCAGCAGTGCTTCTTCTAGCTTTGACATTGGTCGGGACCATCTCATTGCTCTTAATATCCCTCGAGAGCTCGAGGCATCTTCTAATGCCGACATGAGTATGTTGAAACTTTTCTCCCGTGATGTGTATTGTTTTCTTGACCCAGGGTCTACTTTTTTTATGTGACCCCAAATATGACTATGCACCTTGGATTTGGTACTGAGAGTCTGTCGATTCTTTTTCTATTTCTACCCTGGTAGGAGACTGTGTGGTTAATAAGAGAGTTTATTGGGTATATGTGGTATCTGTTGGTGGTGGTGAGGCTATTGTAGACTTAATAAAGTTGGATATGATTGATTTTGGTGTTCTATAGGGGTCGGATTGGTTGCACTCTTTCTATGCTTCCTTAGATTGCCGAACCTATAGGGTCATATTCTGATTCCCTAATGAGCCAATCATTGCATGGGAAGGTGGTTCTTTAGTGCCAAAAGAAAGATTCATTCCTTGTCTTAAAGCCCCAAAAGTTGATCTTAAAGGGGTGTTTGTATCATTTGGTCCTAGTTAAGGATTCTACCTAGGAAGAACCTTCTGTAATAATTTGTTACTGTGGTTAATGAGTTTCCCAATGATCTTCCCGGTGTTCCTCCCAGTGGGGAAATTGATTTTGGGATTTATCTTATTTTGGACACTCGTCCAATTTATATCCCTCCTTATAGGATGGCTCCGGTGGAGCTAAAAGAGCTTAAGGAGAAATTGAAAGACCTTTTAAATAAAGGTTTTATCTGCCCTAGTGTGTGTTCATGGGGGGTACTCCTACGTTGTTTGTGAGCAAGAGGGATGGTTCCCTTTGTATGTGTATTGATTATCGTCAGTTGAACATAGTGATCATAAAGAATAAATATCCTCTTCCTAGTATAGATGATTTGTTTGACCAACTTCAGGCTGCGAAGTGTTTCTCAAAGATTGATCTTAGACTGGGTTATCATCAGCTTAAGATTAGGGATTCAGGTATCCCTAAGAATGCCTTTAGAACCTGGTATGGTCACTATGAGTTTCTTGTCTTGTTATTTGGGTTTACTAATGCCCCGACCATATTCATGGATTTGATGAATAGGGTCTTCCATCCATTCATGGATATGTTTGTTATTGTCTTCGTTGATGATATCTTCGTCAACTCTAAGAGTTAGCCGAATCATGTAGATCACCGCTGTGGCGTATTACAAACTTTGAAGGGTCATCATTTGTATGTCAAGTTCTCCAAGTGTATGTTTTGGTTGAAAGATATAGCTTTTCTTGGTCATTTCATCTCTAGTGAATGGATCATAGTAGATCCCCAAAAGATTGTGGAGGTTAAGAAATGGCTTGACCTATGACTCCAATCGATATTTGGAGATTCTTTGGTATAGCCGATTACTATAAAAGATTTATGGAGAGTTTTTCAATGATAGCTTCCCTATTGACCAAGTTGACCCAAAAAATGTTTAAGTTTTTTTTGGTTCGATGTGTGTGAGGGTAGTTTTGATAAGTTGAAAGACAAATTGACTTTGGCTCCAATTTTGACCTTACCCGAGGGTAGTGATGGTTTTATGGCTCATTATAATGCTTCTCGTGTCGGTCTTGATTGTGTGTTGACGCAACATGGTAGGGTGGTTGCCAATTCTTCTAGCCAATTGAAAGTTCATGAGAAGAACTACCCTATTCATGACTTAGAGATGTTGGCCTTGGTTTTTGCGTTAATGATTTGGCAAAATTATCTTTATGGTTTTCATGTTGATATCTTTAATGATCATAACAGTCTCCAATATGTGTTTACCTAAAAGGAGTTGAATCTCTGGAAAAGAAGGTGGCTCGAGCTATTGAAAGACTATGATATGAGTATTTATTACCATCTCGATAAGGCAAATGTAGTCGCCGATCCTCTTAGTAGGTTGTCCATGAGAAGTTTGGCCCATGTGGATGAGGATAAACGGGAATTGATGAAGGACATTCATCGATTGGTTAATCTTAGAGTTAATCTTGTGGACTCCGAGAATGGTGTTATGCTTGTGTATCCGGAATCTCAATCATCTCTTATTATTGAGATAAAGGAGAAACAAGTATTGGATTATAATACCCCAAGCTTTTCTTAAGCTTAATTTCGCCTCGAGAAGGTTAAGAAATGGCTTCTTAGGTGAGTATCACTTAAACCATATAGAATTTCCCTAATTTTGACTTTTTACCATTTGGGAAATTTAATTTTCTTTCCAATGATATAAGATCTGCCCAAATCCGATAATCGGGCAACAAGTTATGGCTAATTTAAGTCCTAGTCGTAAAGCAGCATCATTTTAGTGCTTGGCACATCGCAGAGAGAGGATATTTGACAATTGTCAATTTTTAGTTGCACTCCGCGATAGATGCGCATTGCGCTGAAGTTCCAGGTCCCAACCAGTGGGACAACGCGATAGGACTATGTCGCGGTGACCCTCTGAATCCCGTTTGTCAAATTCCAGTGAGCCACCGCGATAATGGCGCATCGCGGTGGCCCATAAAATTGGGTTTTCCAGTTTAATTTTTCCATCTTCGTACAGAAGTTAAAAAGGGCACTTTGGACTTTTTCCAAGCACTTAAATCGTCCAAACACCTAATCCAAGGTCATTCCAAGAACCATATACGACTTTTCTAAAAACTTCTCTCAAATAAAAACCCTAAGCATCCAAACCCAATTCCAAGAATCTCCTAAGTTCACCATTAATTCTTCAACTTGATTCAAGAATTAGATTTCTCAAACCGAGAGCATCAAGAATATCCATTCAAGTGTATAAATAGAATCCCAAGGGCTAAAGTTCATCCAAAGCTCCTAATTCAAGGTATGTAGGGTTTGAACAAGAACATTCTTTTGTTCTTACGCCCAAAAGTTTTAAATTTTCGTAAAGAATTTTGTATTTCCCAGATGAATTCATATTATTTTTCCATACTTCAAGTTTATTAGATTATGGAATTGTTCAAGTCTTGAATTGCATGATTATCTTGTTTAATTATGATCTAAATTGAGAGTTCATGATATAAAATTGCACATTCCTATATTGATATCGTATTTTCAAGAATTTTCAAGATTTTTTGTCATGAATTGAGCCTTATTGTGAAATTGTGAGTCTTTGAGAATAAATTATTGATATTCTTTAAAGTGTTTCAAGAAGAGTACATATATTTCCATGTTATTTAGACTTTAAAGCTTTGATGAAAAGTCTACCAAGATTTCAAGAAAGAATTGAGTTTTGATCCTAAGCTAAGAAAGAAATCCACATCATCATTTTTTTTATTTTAGATAAAGGGGAGGCATATTGGCTCCCATTACATATTGTTGAATTGTTTAAGGTGGATTTTCTTAAAGTTCTAACCTAAGTAAAGGAGTAGTATTTAGCATCTAGTTGGGCTTGATTCCAAGGTCTCATGCCTCAGAACAACGGCCCCCCATAGGTTTTTGATTTACCCCAAGTGGGTTAAGCTAGTGATCACTAAAGTTAAGGTTATATTCCGATGGCAAGGGTAGAATATCTCTCCCTAATATGGGTAAGGAGTTGGACTCTATGTATGCTCACATGGTTTATGTCGCTTAGAAGAAACTCCCAAGTTTCCTAGAGTCTTAAGTCTTAAAGTTATTAAGGTTTTAAGTCCTTGAGTTTCAAAGAAGTTCCTTGTTTTCAAAAGCCTAAAGTTCATGTTCTAAAAGTTGTTGTTTTAAGAGTTCAACGAGTTTACAAGCTTGAGATCAAAGAAAGAATACAAATTTAGAATAAAGTGTAATGGCTCACGTGAATTATACTACATGCTTCATTATGCATGATTTATGAGAGTTTTATTCAAGCTATGTGAGTCATCTACAAAACCATGTATGTTTTCCATAAATATTCATTGTATTGATATTTAGTTGCATACACTCCCATATACTCAGTACATTCCCAAGTGCTGATCCATAAATACGTCTGTTTGCTACATTGTCTCATAATGTAGGTTCAGGTTCTCAGTCCCAACAACATCAGTGATCCCGAGTACCTTTATCTACACCTCCACTGTGGTGAGTCCTCATGGTTTGAGGACCTATCTCCAGACACTTCTGTATTTTTAGTAGTTGTTCTACGGCTTTCAGTTCAGTTCGAGTCAGTTGGAGATATGTCCCAATGGCTCTCTAGTTTGTTGAGTAGTAGAGGCTTTGTCAGACTAGATGGTCAGTATATTTAGATTTGCAGTATTTTGTTACTTTTACAGTACTCATTCGGATTTCAGTTAGATATGATATGACATAATTCCTTATTTTTCTCTCATTATCTTTAAGTAAGCTTTATACTAAGTAGAAGGCTCAAATGGTTAGCTTGGGGCTACTTGTAGCCTTAAGCACAGTGTGATGCTCTGGGACAGGATTTCAGGGCATTACATGGACCCCGACTTGATACAGATCAATAGTAATTTGGGTTAACAGAAAGGTTTGGACTTTGTGATTGGTGGTGATGGTATCTTAACATACCAAGGTAGACTATGCATTTTTGATATTGATGGATTGAGGGAAAAGGTCATGGCCGAGGCTTATGGAGCCTGTTATGCTATTCATCTAGGTTCCACCAAGATGAGTCATGACCTTAGAGAGTTCTATTGGTGGGGTAATATGAAACGTAATGGGGCTAGCTATATGGCTAAGTGTATGGTGTGTCAACAAGTGAAAGGATAACACAAAAGGCTTAGGGCTTATATCAAGAGATCCCATTACACAAATGGAACTGGGTGGCAATTAATATGGATTTTATTACCGGTCTTCCTAGATCTTAGAATCAATATGATTCTATTTGGGTCATTATTGATAGAATGACCAAGCCCGCTCACTTTTTGCACATGAGTAATAATTTCTCGACAGAAAATTATGCAAAGTTATATCTTGCGGATATCATGAAGTTGCACGGTGTTGTTTCTTCTATTATCTCACATCGTGGTCCTCTATTTTCATCCCACTTTTGTAGGTTGATCCAAAAAGGTTTGGGTACTAGAATGTGCCTTAGTACCATATTCCACCTGCAAACAGACAGACAAGTGGAAAGGACCATCTAAATATTTAGAGGATATATTGCGGGCTTGTGTGATTGATTATGATGGCAGTTGGTATCACCGCTTGCCTTTGATTGGGTTCGCCTGTAATAATAGTTACCACTCTAGTAATGGCATGGTGCCTTTTGAGGCATTATATGGTGGGAGATATCGATCTTCTATTGGGTGGTACAAGGTTAGTCCCCGGTATATTGGTCCCTACTTGATTGTGAAAAGGGTTGGCAATGTTGCCTACGACTTGTAGTTGCCTTCTAGTATGAACTCCATTCACCCAATTTTTCATGTCTCTATGTTGCATAAATGTGTGGGTGATCCTTCATTGGTTGTTCATTTGAATATTGTCGGTATTTTAGTCTCTTTGTCCTATGAGGAGGTCTAGATAAGGATCTTAGATCGTCAAGTTCGACGGTTCCAAACAAAAGAAGTGGCTTCGGTGAAGGTTCTATGGAGGAACCAAAATTCCACGGAGGCTACTTGGGAGGTGGAGGAGGACATAAAGTCCAAGTATCCGCATTTGTTTTCTATTCAAGAATCTCTTGATTGAGGTATGTGTTAGTATTCTTAATTTGACTTATATCTTGGGTTGATGATGGGTTTGAGTCCCTAAACTTTGAAGGATCCTAGTGGCTTTGATAAATGATGGGTTTGAATCCCTTAGTAAAATGAATGATGAATTGAATGATCATGATATGTGTTATGTTGAATCCTTGTTCTGTGCTTTATTTTAACTCATTTGAAAGTTGTTTTGACATGTGTCAATGTGTTAATTTGTGTTTATACTTGCCTTTCCTATTATTCACGGACGAATGATCCAAATAGGGGTGAATTGAAACTCCTAGACTTTGAACCATCTCAAAACATCTCCATTAGGTGTCTCTGGGGTGGGTACAACTAAGGACTTAAGTCGTACCCAATGGATATGAGTCGTATCCTCACTCACCTCCCTTCTCATACCCTGAGCATCCTAAGAAGCATAGCATACTATATTTTATACGAGTGACCCCTCCTTAATCGTACCTTAAGGGTACGAGTCGTATGGAGTTACATCTTGGCTTGAAGTGGACTAGTTTTGTTATAAGTGGAGCATATTACTAGGGGGTGTGTCGTAACCCTTGGATACGACTCAAGGGTGCATGGTCGTACCTTTAATAATATGTGTTACCTAGGAGAGGACTAGGGTACAAGTCAGGGTACCACTTGTACCCTAGGGTATGATCACTTAAGTGAGTTGTATGGTGAGTCGTACCCCTGGACAAGTTCATTTTCCATATTTTAACTAAGGGATTTTTGGTCATTTCCTATGCCTAAAACCCCGAACCCTCTCACTATATAAGTGTGTGTAGCCTCATAAATATCCATTATGGAGGGATCAAATACCCTAATCACTCTCTCAAGGTCATCTTTGAAGGATTTGAGGCTAGGGTTTCAAGGGTGGCCTTTTAGTGGCAAGAAAGAGTCAACATTCTTGGTGATTGAAGTTTTTAAGGCACGTACATCTTCTCCCTGTTATATAACTCTAAACCCATGTATTTCACACTTGGATTAGTAAGTGTACATGGTGATTTTAAAATAAAAAGAAAACAGTTTTGTTTCCTAGTGATGAATAATGATGACTCTTGCTTAGACTTAGGTTTATACATGTTATTGATAATGATTTGAAATTGTGGGTGCTTTTTGTATGTGGTTTAACATAAGGGTTTTGAGTTACTCTTGTCTTGATGATGTCTACCATGTAAAAAGCCTTGTTAAAGGTATTCACCCAAGGTATTTGTGGTAATGTCTAAGTGAATTGTCTAGTAAATTATTGATGGTATATTGAACTAGGGCATTGTCCCAATAGTTATGATTGATTGATAAATGATATTGTGAAGGAATTATGAGCTATGTATTATGAAATTGATAACCTTGCTCGTTTATGGCCATTGAGAGGCTAAAACTCCTATACATGAAGAAGGACTTGAGTGGTGTGTGGAACTAAATGTATAGAAATCATGCAGTATAATATTTCTATGAAATGTGAATAGTTGTTTAGGTTTTAATGACCATATATTTAATTGTATGATGAAATGAGTTAAGGAATCGGCCTATTAAAATGGTTGAGCAATGAAGGCTCCCATGATGATCATGTGGTCAAGTATAGTGTTGAATTGGCTTAATGAGCCATTATCCTTAAATGTGAAATGGATTGTATGAATGCTAATGTATAAACTAATGGTTAATAGTTCGAATGTTGACTAATAACATTAATGGAATGACTAGTGGTTCAAGTCCCTAGTACGATGGAATGACTTGTGGTTCAAGTCAATAGTTCGATGAAATGGCTTGTGGTTTGAGTACGTCGCCTAAAGAGATCTCCTAAGGTTAGAATACCTTGCCTAATGAAATGAATAGTGGTTCTAGTCCCTAGTACACTTAGATGACTAGTGGTTCAAGTCCCTATTCTGATGAAAGGGCTTGTGGTTTGAGTCCCTAGTACACTTAGATGACTAGTGGTTCAAGTCCCTATTCTGATGAAAGGGCTTGTGGTTTGAGTCCCTTACCGAATGGGATAACTAGTGGTTCAAGTCCCTAGTCCGGATGGCTTTTGGTTTAAGTCCCTTGTATAATGAGATTGTTGGGGTCCGTGTACCTTGCCTAATAAGAAAAGTTTGAATCTATAAGCAAGCGAGGTCGGAGTCATCCACCTCGTGACATGGGAATAATTGTATTGAGAATTCATGCTAAGTCTTGTTCCCTTTGTGGCATAATATGAACATGTTGTGTATGAGTATATGTTCTAGAATATTGATGAACCTTGATCTCTTGAGTAGCATGTGAATTACCAATAAGTAAGGATAAGTGTATGAATGTTATTGAATATGATATGTTGTCTTGTTGTTGAATGATGATGTTATTTTATCCTTATCCTTGAGTTACATTCTAGCATTCCGACTACTAATCGTCTCCAGATGCTATGTCCCTATGCAACATAGGGGCCAAAACATCTTCTTCTCTTCCGATGTGTGAGCAATTGCTAACACATTTAAGACCTTTAACCAAGAACAATTGCGAAGTCTTAAGCAACTTTTTTTGTTTTTGATTTGTTTATGTCTGATTTTATAGTTTAAGCTGATGGGATGGAGAACCAACAAGAATGGAAGTAGAGAACTTGAAATCTGGAGGAATCTGAAGAGAAGTATGGCTGACGACATTTGTGATAAATCATCAGCCCTGTGATAGGCTATCACAGTTGTCGTTATAATTAAGCATGAGTTGAAGCCTGTGACGACATCTGGTGATATGATGTCAAAAGTGTGATACGCCATCATGAATGTCATCATCCTTAACCATAGAATGGGAGTTGAAGAGAAGTTGTGATGACATTTTGTGATAAGGTGTCAAGATGGTGATAAGGCGTTAGGAGCACCGTCAGACAAAGGAAGAACTTGTAAGCTAAGATAAAGTTTTGACGACATTGGTGACAAGCCGTCAAACTCTTAATACGTCATCATTGTCATCATCAGCCTTAGACAGCAGAAGCCAAAAGTGCAGAGGAGCTGACGACATCCGTGATAAGCCGTCAGACTCCTGATAAGCTGTCACGGATGTCGTCGTCTATTCCAAGAAAAAACTGCAACTTTAATTTGATTTCCTTATTTAGGTTGAACTATTTAAAGCTTTGTTTTAGGGTTTTTTAGAGGCATTCATCATCATCATTATTCTAAAGAGAGTTCGATACTTTTAGTCTTGGAGAATATTTTTCGATATTTCTTTCTCTATCTTTTTGGATTCTAACAATACAACTATTTTGGGGGTTTTCCTTTGTGATATAATCTACAATTCACTAATTATTATTCATCTTTGTAAGTTAATCTTCTCAATTATGAATTCAATTATGTGTTTCGTTCTTTGCATCATCAGTGGCTAAACTCCGTTAACTGAATTATGGGATCTAGGGTTAGGTCGTGATGAGGTGCTAAATACTCAAGATTCAATACGTGTTAGGATTTCTTGATAATTTTGAAGTTTTAATTAACGTCTATTATTTGCAAACAGTAGACACACCTGTTTTGATTTGGTTGATTAAGAAATCAAATATAGTAGGAAGTGAATTATCAACAGGGTCTCAGAAATACTTCATTTAATAATCAGCGCTGTAACAAGGTTGATTAACTTGAGGTAAAATCTGGACAGTGAATAGCGATTTCCTAAGTCCAAGAGGATTAGGAAATTAGACCCTTAAATAGGTCGAGATACATTTGATCATATCATCGATAAAGATAGCTTGTTATCCTAACCATCGTTAGAATCTTGAACCACTTTTAGCATCTGTCATGTACCGAAAACCCTAGTGAACATAATTCTTGTTATTTCATAAACTCTTGATTTACAAACACTGAAACTAAAGTGAGCAACAATTATTTGCTGATCATCAAAAACCCCCATTTTATCTTTTCGTATCATCTGTTTGAATTCAACTTGTAGCTATAGTCTCAAATTAATTTAATCGCCACGCACATTATTCCTTGTGGATTCGACCCCGACTCCAAAAGTTGGGTAAATATATTAACGATGATCGCCTTGCACTAAATTGACGTGTAAGTTGAGCGTTATAAAAAATGGTGCCGTTGCCGAGGAATAATTTGGCGTATTGAGTTGGTTTGGAATTTTATCCTACTTGCTTGAATTTAAACTTGTACATATTTGTTTTTAGTTTTCTTTTATTTCTGGTGTTAGGTAGATTTTTATTTTGGTTTACTTATTACTATGGTGTCTTGGATCAACATGAGCTTGGTGGTTTGAAATCGTATCTTGATGATCCATGTCCATATTGTGATGGACCTCACTTTTGGAAAGATTGTAGATATGCTCCTTAAAGAGAGATGTGTGCACCATCTCTATTCTACTGGGAGTATGATTTTTCTTTATGTGGCTGTCAAGATCGATATTGGAGTGATTGCCCAAATGCCCTCTCCCCCGGTATGCTAACCCAAATTCTAGTTCTTCTTATGATTTTGATAGGTCTTATGGTCAAGAACAGGAAGAATGAAGCACCAGAAAGAGTGGCATTGAAGCTATGATTCAACTAGTGTTGGATTGTGTAGACATAATAAATGATATCATACGTGATATACATCAAGACATAAGGGAAAATAATGAGGAAAGAAGAATGACAGAAGATATGGATATAGAGGTCAAGCATTCAAAACACTTTTCCACATTATGTTTAGATGATATCTTGTCTGTGGAATCATTTAACATAATGGACGAGTGTGAAGATGAGGAACAAGAATCCTATATTGATGTTGTGGTTGATGTTGAGCAACCCTTGATGATTTTCCAACCAACCGAACCAACCATGAGGGATGATGCCAAGATTGAGAAAATGATGCTAGAGGCAAAAAAAGAAACTAAGAAAATCTCTTCTAAAGACTCTATCCCAATTCGGGGTGAGGATGCCCAAAAGGATGCAACTCTGAAATTAAGGAGAAGACCTCATTCGAACCATTTTTCAACATTGTACTTGGTGGATGACATGGAAGTCCATCTACCCAAGAAACTGTGGTGTTTTGAGAATGTGGAACATAATCCTTATATTCTTGAGTTTGGCATTCAAAAAGAGCAAAATGAAACCCCCTACTTGAAGGTCAGTAAAGGCAAAATTCAAAGTGCATCAAGTGGATTATTGATAATTACATCAATACCCAATGAGCCTATCCAAAAATTTGATATGAAGTTGGGTAAGAGATTCAAGTCATCAAAGTGGCGAGATAAAGGAAGTGTCATTGTATCCGTACGTTTTCCAAATACACCTTGAAGATGTATTGATCAAAAGTTAGGTCGACATTTCAAATCCTCCAAGTAGAGATGTAAATAATTGTCAACAAGGTATCTTGATAAAGTCTGAGTAGTCAAGATAACTTAGTCGTGCCGTGACACTAAATTAGTCACTTCTTGGGAGGCAACCTAAGGTATTTTGTTGTTTGTATTCTTATTATGTGATTGACATCTTGTTTGTATGTTAAAAAGCACAACAAGATAACTTGTTTGTATGTTAAAATCCAGAACTTGCCTGGTTAGTCTTACCTTTGTTGAAGGATAGGGGTTAGGAAAGGATCATAGGCCATTTTGATATTAGCTCACTTTTAGCCTTAATAACTTTCCCTGTATGTAGAATATCCCTGCTTTGAGCCTGATTAGCCTATTTATTTTTATGACACCTGTCATTTTTCTAGTTTATATCATAATGAACCTGTTTTGGCCCTGATCCTCCTTGGACACTGTGCACCTTGACTTAGGAAAATGGCGTAAGTTAAGGGTGACTATCATAGGGGTGTGTGATGTAAAATGAGTATGAAGAAAGGTAGAGTAAAAGAAAAGAATAAGAAGCTGGGTGTGGTTGAAAAGAGCAAGAAAAGGAAAAGTTGTGAAAAAAAGAAGTGATTGTAGAAAAGAATCGCACTCATCCTGAATAAGTGTGATCAAGAAAAGATAAGAAAAGAAAAAGGCTAATGAGTGAAACCCCAAAAATCTAGTGTAGTGTCACGGAGGTTTAGTCACTTTAAATATCATTGAGTATCATACCAAACCCTTGCCTATATTACAAGCCTAAGAAAAGACCTGTAGTGATCCTAGCTGACCTTTCTGAAAGTCTTGGTATTGAAAATAAGAGCACGCCTATGGTATTCGGCATATATTGATTGTAACTTCATTCTGAGAGCGAGTGTCTGGTGATTGTCCCTATGGTTACATATGTAATGTCTAATATAAGTGACTCGGGACTTCTTTGTAGTGAGGGAACACTGGTTACATTGCTAGTTGCTAACTTGTTTGGGTAGTGTAATTTGTACATATGCATAGTTATTGTTGCTAAGTTGATGCTATATATTGATTCCTTTCTGTCACATTGTTGATCTTCATGGATATACACAACTAGGTTTAAAGACATTGAAAATGGAGAGAGTAATGTGTTTTGAACTAAAATTGATGATCAACTGACATAGGTATCTTATGTGTCTCTTGGTTAAGCATCATAGTTTTGTGTTTTAGTTGCTTGAGGATAAACAATTGTTTTAAGTTGAAGGTGTTGATGTGTGAGCAATTGCTAACACATTTAAGACCTTTAACCAAGAACAATTGTGAAGTCTTAAGCAAATTTTGTCGTTTTTGATTTGTTTATGTCTGATTTTAAAGTTTAAGCTGTTGGGATGGAGAACCAACAGAAATGGAAGAAAAAAATTAAAATATGGAGGAATCTGAAGAGAAGTGTTGCTGACGACATCTGTGATAAGTCGTCAGCCCTGTGATAGGCTATCAGAGTTGTCGTCAGACTTAAGCATGAGTTGAAGCCTGTGAAAAAATCTGGTGATATGACATCAAAAGTGTGATACGCGGTCATGAATGTCATAATCCTTAACTAGAGAATGGGAGTTGAAGAGAAGTTATGATGACATTTTGTGATAAGGCATCAAGATGGTGATAAGACGTCAGGAGCACCGTCAGACTTAGGTAGAACTTGGAAGATGAGATAAAGTTTTGACGACATTGGTGACAAGCCATCAAACTCTTGATACATCATTATTGTCGTCGTCAGCCTTAGAAAGCAGAGGCCAAAAGTGCAGAGGAGCTGACGACATCCGTGATAAGCCGTCAGACTTCTGATAAATTGTCACGGATGTCATCGTCTATTTCGAGAAAAAGCTGCAACTTTAATTTTAATTTGTTATTTAGGTTGAACTATTTAAAGCTTTGTTTAAGGGTTTTCTAGAGGCATTCATTCATCATCATCATTATTCTAAAGATAGTTCGATACTTTGAGTCTTGGAGAATATTTTCCAATAGTTCTTTCTCTATCTTTTTGGATTCGAACAATACAACTATTTTGGGGATTTTTCTTTGTGATATAATCTATGATTCACTAATTATTATTCATCTCTGTAAGTTAATCTTCTCAATTATGAATTCAATTATGTTTTTCGTTCTTTGCATCATGAGTGGCTAAACTCCGTTAACTGAATTATGGGATCTAGGGTTAGGTTGTGATGAGGTGCTAAATACTCAAGATTCAATAGGTGTTAGGATTTCTTGATAATTCTGAAGTTTTAATTAACGTCTGTTGGTTGCAAACAGTAGACACACCTGCTTTGATTTTCTTGAGAAAGAAATCAAATATAGTAGGAAGTGAATTATCAACAGGGACTCGAAAATACTTCATTTAATAATCAGTGTTGTAACAAGGTTAATTAACCCGAGGTAAAATCTGGGCAGTGAATAGTGATTTCCTATGTCCGGGAGGATTAGGAAATTAGACACTTAAATAGGTCGAGAGACATTTGAGCATATCACCGATAAAAATAGCTTGTTTTCTTAACCACCATGAGAATCTTGAACCACTTTTACCATCTGTCATGTAACGGAAGCCCTAGTGAACATAATTCTGGTTATTTCATAAACTCTTGATTTACAAACATTGAAACAAAAGTGACCTACAATTATTTGCTGATCATCCAAAACCCCCATTTTATCTTTCATATCATCTGTTTGAATTCAACTTGTAGCTATAGTCTCAAATTAAATTAATCACCACTCACATTGTTCCCTGTGGATTCAACCCCGATTCTAAAAGGTCGGTAAATATATTGACGACGAATGACTTGCACTAAATTGACGTGTAATTTGAGCGTTATCATCTTCCTACGTAGTGAGTAGACAATCGAAGCAGTTCGTGGATTGACTGTGGAGTGGTGAGCTTCCTTTCTTCAGAAGACATTCATCCTTTGTATCCTATATTTAGACTTAGTCTATTTTATCTTGGTTTGTTTGTTGTCGGGGGGCTTGTTCTGACATATACATTTCTAAACTCCAGTTTTCATTGAGGTATTGAGGACAACAGTGGACTTGGGGATATTTTTTAGTTGATGAATATAATTAAATGATTAGACATTTATAAGTTATGACTTAATTTATGTTTTTCTCTATCTTTTTTAAGGGTCGAGGTTTATCTAACCCACATGATGTATATTGATATTAGGTTGGGTTATTGAGGAGACCTCTGGTTCATGTGAGCTTGAGGTTCCCATATGACATGGCCTGGTTTAGGGGCGTGTCACTAATGATGCATACTAGTCATAGTGTTTGTATTTATACTACTCCATGCTCTTCTTTTGTTTAGTGTAGGAAATGTTTCAGAGACTTCTTTGAAACCTCACCTCTAGCGTATGACTGGTTGTTTTTGATCCAAAGGTGAGCAATTATCTTCCATTGCGTGGATTATCTCAATAGACTATGTCCATTTATTCAAACAATGATACTTTTATTTATTTTCTTTCTTTTGGATATTATTTTTAGTCATTATTTTTTTAGAAGTTCTTGTACAATGACTTTCAAGTTTTTGCGAGTTGTAATAGTTAGTTTTAATTAATTTCGCGCTTCTATATTTTGTCACTTCTCGGGGTATTTATCATTAGTTGGATTATTGATTAATCTTTCTTAGATGATACTTCTATACGAGGGTTAGTGGGAGTTCTATTCATGGCCATTTTGATTGTGACACTGACATCAAATATGTGAAGATTTTTGTAAATACACCATTCCAAGAGCTTAACTAAATGTAAGAAAGGAAATTTTGGAAGAGGCTACTTATGGTCCAGACAAGGGTTGTAAAACATTATTTATATTATTAGTGCATTTAATTTATTATATTTAGCAGGTTTCGATTTCATACATACTATGATTTGTTACTTGTTGAAGGTTATACCATTGTAGTTAATAAGATTTAAAAGTAAAGAGGATATTTAAAAGATAAAAGTGGGAGCATATTTTATTGATTTATAAACAAAGTTAAAAATCCTAGCACAATAAAGAAAACCACAATTTCATACTTATATCTAACTAAATTTGGAGGTTGTATGTCAAGAATTAGTAAACCCAAAAGTCAAATATCTCAAAAAACCAAAATAAATTACGAAAAGAGAATAAAAGCCCCAAAAGAAAATGATTCCATAATAAAAGAAGACTAGTCAAATAAAGTAGAAACAATCTACAAGTCAATTATTTTGCATAAGAACATGAAAAATTTACTCATTCTATAATTAAATTATCTTGCAAAAATGAGATAAAATATTCTTGAAGTAACATCTTGTATTCTGAACACGTGAATTAACTTTTGTTTTCTTAAGAAATTCAGTGAATCTCTCTTGAGAAATATCATAGATTTGGAGCAAGTTCATTTTCAAGAGAGGGGTACTGAAATTGTGCCTTTCTTTTGTTTATCTTGATAATATAGTGTTACGATCTGAGACTACCCCTTAGTCATAACACGGTGCTTAAGGACATAAGTGACTCCAGGCTAACCCATGATCTGATATCTGTTGTGAGCATTGAATGAATTAATAACAAAAAATCATATACAGGAAGCGAAATAGATAAAATTTTATCAAGGTGTAATACTAAAGCAATACCCAACATTTTTGAGCGTTTGATAAAACTAAAAACAATTCTGAATATCTGAAAGCCTCTAAACAGGAGGAGTTGATGGGACAAGACCCCCACTAACTCTGACTGACTGAAATAAGGGAATTAATGAAAATAAATACAAATAACTTGTCCTCAATGGCTGAAGACTCAACACAACTATTTCTGAGTGGTACTAAACTGACTAAGGGCGATCGAGGAACTGAGTGTCTAAACCTATATTGTGAAATCAATATAGCGCAAAAGAGAGTACACGGTCAGTACTTTGAATGTATTGTTATGTGAGATAAGGACTAACTAAAGTTTATGTACATACTTAGCATGAATGCAAGAATATGTAAAACAAATACAAGACCAAGTAAAGCACCTGCTAAAATAATCTGTAAAACTAACTGACTAATTAGCTGATAAACTGAACACTTGGTCATGCAAACCTAAACTGATATAATCTAAGTACTGAATTGAAATTGTGGGAGCTATTATGTAACCTAAATTCCCCAATCTGAGTTAACCTGTAACTTTAGTTGGAAGGGTGTTGGTACCTTATTGGGGGTACCAACACATGGTTGACGATGTGGATCCAGCAAAGCTGATGTCCCGCAGGACTACGGTGTTAGTCCTAACCTGGCCGGTGGCCCCTAAGAGAGTGTCAATCCTAAACTGGTAGGTGACATCCCATAACCTACGCTCTCTATGTAGTATTGGAACTTAGGAACTTCTACTAAAGGTCTCATTCCTCTACTAGAGGGTAAGCCTTCATCCCTAGGTTCGCTCAATGCTAAGTCCTACTCCCAACTAAAAGACACTGAAACATAAGTTGTTATATGTACTGATAATGGATATACTCAAGTCATGGTATTTTGAAAATAACAATTCATGCAAAATCTGAAGAAATCTTAAGCATGTAAATAGATGTATTTAGCATGATGTAATACTGGTGAGTGCTTATTATGAAAACAATAATTCAAGTATGATGATAAAATCATGATTCTGACTGCATTGTTACTTGACATTGAAAATATGCATAAACATCTAGGTATCGGGTGTTCATAACCCTCTAGCACTGAATAATACTTTAACTACAATAACATCATTTAAAACACTATAAGGAAATTCATGATTCAGAGACCCAAAACATAGAATATATCACTAAGTTGGTGAAATCCATGATTATGAGTATGGGAATATATTAAACTTATGAGGAAAACATGCTAACATGATTCAATTTATAACTTGATAAATTGACGTGGTATCAATTGGACATGATATGGATGACTGATATTATTAAACATGTAAGAGTATAATTCACATGGGAAAACACACGGTTCACATTCAAAATTATTAGAAGAAATCGAGTAAATTCACACTTAACATTAAAATTTCATAAGAAGAGAGAAAAGGGTTTATACTTTAAAAGCAAGGGATTCATGGGACTAAATGGATGGAAGGAACCCATTGATGAATATCAAACATACCTGAGTTTCTTGATTTCTTGAAGAAAACTTGGAATTGGGACTGTGGATGGTTGAATTCTTGGAAAAAGCTTTGATTTTTTTTATGTTCTTGAGGATGGGAGGGAATTGAGTATCGTTAACTAATGTAGAATGGGGCAAATAATTCCCTTCTTGGGTGTTAAATCATGAATTGGGTGTTTAGGGAGAGGGGAAAAGGACTAAAATGCCTCATTTAACTTTAATGAAACTGCAGGATTTACATAACCTTCGTGGCACAAAGGCTATTACTGAGGCTAGCCTCAGCGACGCACTGTGTTTTGTGGAGACTAACCTCCATGAAGTGCTGTGTATCACGGAGCGCCAGTTTCCATGGAATGTACAAATTACAAAGGCATACTGCCTCCATGATCCAAAAACACCCCGAACCTCTTCCAAAAATTTCGAAGCTCTCTCGGATGACCCTTTTAACATCCCTAAACATATTTAAACTCATAAATCAACATTTCAAACACAAAAAGGCCAAGAATATAATGCTCAAAATCTTGGGGTGTTAAGTGGCCATGCCACTTGTACTTACTGTACATTAAATGGCTTGGGACTTTTAAACATAAGACGAATATTTGAAAACTAGTCTAGGATCATGCAGGGTATTACAATATCTCCCACTTGGGATCATTTGTTCCTGAATGAAACTGTCTGAGTTGAGATACTAAGAAGATTGAGATCATATTCTAAATACTTATAAGCTGAATCATGATTTTGTAACTAAATTTGAAACATGATGCATAGACTGAACTGAATTCTTGAATGCATGCTATAAGCTAAGGATGGTTAGATAGATGATATAGAAAATGAGAGAATCAATTTAAGAAACACCATTACCTCAAGCTGAATCTGAATTCATAGAGAAAAGATGGGGACACTTGGCTCGCATATCGGCTTCGGCATCCCAAGTAGCTCCCTCAACGGACTGATTTCTCAATAGAACCTTAACCAAAGGAACTTCTTTATTCCTCAACCTACAAATATGACCGTGAAGGATCTGAACTAGGGCTTCTTTATAGGAAAGGCTATCTTGCACGCCCACACTTTCTAAAGGAATGACAGAATCAGGTCACCAATGCATTTCTTTAGCAAGGAGACACGAAACATCAAATGCACTGATGCCAATTTTGCAGGCAACTCCAACTCATAAGCTACCATCCTAAAATGGCTGAAAATTCTATATGGGGAAACATAGTGGAGATTGATCATCCCTTTCTTACCAAACTTCTTCACCTTTTTCATAAGTGAATTTTTCAAATAAACCAATTCACCAACATCAAACTCAAGATCTTTTCTTCTCACATCAGTATAAGATTTATGATGACTTTGGGATGTTTTCATCCCTTCTCGAATCAACTAAACTTTCTCTATTGCCTCATACACAAAATCTGACCTTATCAAGAAGCCTCACCTACTTTAAACCAACCAATAAGAGATCTACACCTCCTTCCATACAGATCCTTAATCAGAGTCATCTTAATACCAGAGTGATAACTATGTTGTAGGCAATCTAAATTAAAGGTAAGTGGTCATCCCAACTACCCTTGAAGTAGATAACACACACTCTTAACGTATCCTCTAAGGCTTGAATGGTTCTCTCTACTTGACCATCTGTCTGAGGATGTAAAGCTGTATTGAGATGAACTTGGGTACTAAGACCCTTCTAAAAAGCCTTCCAAAAATGAGAGATAAACTGGGTACCTCTATCTGAAATAATGGTCAACGGAACCCCATGTAACTTTACCAATTCCTTAAGATAGAGTCTAGAATAATCCTCAGCTTAATATGAAGTATGAAATTGAAAGAAATGGGATGACTTGCCCATTCTATGCACAATGACCCAAATTGAATTTTCTTGACAATGTATACTAGGTAACCGTGTTATAAAATCTGTGTTCACTACCTCCCACTTCCAAGTGGGGATGCTGAACTCCTGAAGTGTAGCACTAGGCCTTTGGTGCTCAACCTTAAAATGCTGACAATTCAAACACTTAGCCACAAATTCTGTAATATATTTCTTCATACAATTCTACCAATAGATTTCCCGCAGATCACGGTACATTGTAGTGGCTCCTGGGTGAATAGAATATCGTCCACCATACTCTTATGCTGATATTCGTTATCTCAAACCATCAACACTCGAAACACATAATCTTCCCTGATAATAAAGCACACCATATCCTCCTATTGTATAAAACTTCAGCCTTCTGATCTCGAACTGCCTCCTTCAACTTGACCAAGATCGGATCCCTATCCTTCTTTTCATCCACTTCAACCACTAATGAAGATTCCGAACCATTCTTACGCATATACTACTTTCGTTCGAATAAACTAACCAAACACCAAATATAGCAAGTTGTTGAACCTTAGAGATTAACTCCTTCTTATGCTCCTACGCATACGCAACACTTCACATAGAAAATCTACTAAAGGCATTGACCACTATATTAGCCTTACTCAGGAGATACAACACACTCATATCATAGTCTTTCAATAATTCAAGACACCTTCTCTGACAAATTTTGGGATCCTTCTGAGTGAACACATATTGTAAACTCTTATGATCCATGGACACATCAACATGGATCCTATAATGGTAATGCCTCCAATTCTTTAAGGCAAAGACAATTGCTGCTAACTCAAGATCATGAGTTAAATAATTCTTCTCATGGGGTTTAAGCGGTCTAGAAGTATAGGCTATGACCTTACCTCGATGCATTATTACAAAACCAAGACAAAATCTCAAAGCATCATAATAAAATACAAACCCATATAAACCCTCAGGTAGGGTCAATACTGGAGTGGAACTGAGTCGAGTCTTCCACTCTTGAAAACTCTTCCCGCAGGAATCTAAAAGCAATATAAGAAAATCCTTCAACAAACCGTCTGTAGTAACTAGCTAACCCAAGAAACTCTTGATATCTTATGGAGAGATAGGTCTAGAGCAGTTTCTCACTGTTTCAATCTTTTGAGGACAACTCAAATTCCATCATTGGAAATGATGTGACCAAGGAAATCTACTGATCTCAACCAATATTCGCACTTGCTGAACTTAGCGAATAACTGGTGATCCTTAAGGGTCTGAAATACAATTCTCAAATAGTCTGCTTGATCACCTTCACTACAAGAATAGATGAGGATGTCATATATGAAGACTATTAATAACGTGTTCGAGTACTTCTTGAACACCCTATTCATTATGTCCATAAAAGGTACAGGAGTATTTGTTATTCCAAAAGACATAACTAGAAATTTGAAGTGACCATACTGAGTTCTGAAGGCTATCTTCAGAATGTCATATTCTCTAACTCTAAGATGATGATAGCCGAATGTAAGGTCTATCATAGAGAAATAAGTTACACCCTGATGTTGGTTGAACAAGTCATCAATCTTGGGGAGAGGATATTTATTATTGATTGTGAATTTTTTCAATTAACAGTAATCGATGCACATTTGGAGGAAACCATCTTTCTTGTAACAAAGAGAAATGGAGCACGTCATAGAGAAACACTAGGCTTGACGAAACCCTAATCAATGAGGTCTTTCAACTGTTCCTTAAATTCTTTAAGTTTAGCTGGAGCCATTCTGTAAGATGGAATTGAGATATGCTGGGTGTCTAGAAAGAGATATATTCCGAAGTCAATTTCCCTTTTAGGAGGAACTCTAGGAAGATCTTCAGGTAACACTTCTGGAAACTCATTCACTACTGAAACTGACTCAATACTCAGAGTTTCAGAATTTGAGTCCTTGACTTGAATAAGATAGTAGATACATCCCTTAGATATTATCTTTCTTGCCTTAAGATAAAAGACAAATCGACCTATAGGCATTGAAGTACTACCCCTCCATTTAATAACAAGCTCATTAGGAAACTGAAACTGTACTATTCTATTACTACAGTCAGCTGAGGCATATCACGAGTAGAGCCAGTCCATGATAAGAATTATATCAAAATTGATAATCTCTAACTCCACAAGATCAACTGAAGTAACTTTTTGAGACTGACATGACCCCAACCAGGGATTTGTCGTATTAGGCATCTTAAGTCCAACAAGGACCAGAGATCACCCTGCTACCCAATCGAACTAACCAACATGTACCTTTAATCGAGTGAGTTTTAACTATATAAAAAGATGGAATAATCTCCCACCCAAAGACTTTGGGATAGGTCCATAACCATGACCAACCCAAACAAGTCAAACCATCTAATACCAAACCAACAACTATAACAAAACTAAATCCATATCTATTCCATAACATACCCAAGTCCACAGTTTGTCCATGCAAAGCCTCTAAAACAAAATAAGAATATCCGATCGGGATATTCCCCCGACCATAGCCCAAAGACCAATATCCAAGTCTAAACCAATAAATACATAAGAAAACTCAAAGCAAGAAATGAAGCCTTCTGAAGTCTGGAAGCTCACCACTTCAAGTCAACACAAGTTGTTCCCGAATCCAAGTCACTGAGTAAGAGGTGTGATAGTATGACCAATCCCTACATCACATAGGGATACAATGTCCAAAGATGGTTAGCGGTTGGAGAACTAGAATGTAACTCAAGGATAAGGATAATATAATGCCAATACTTCAAAACCAATCAGGTAATGAACATAACCAATGTAATACATATGTATACATATATACCATGACGGGATAGGGAACAAGATTAGCATGAACATTGAAAACATTAACCCGGGCTGTACAACATAACCATCATATATCAAGGTACGTAAGGGCTATATGGCCCAGCACTCTTCTAGCTAGAAGGACCCAAGTACATGTAGCTGCACGAACCCGAGAATGTCCGTAATCACATATGCGTATATGGGGGACTCGTTCCTCCCGACATAATTAAGGTGACTTAAGAACAAATACATGTATTATGGGGGACTTGAACCTCCCATACATGTATTTATTCATGGGATTCAAACCACCCAATCACAAAGACACTCGCATCGACTAGTGCGGTTTCCAGTATTAGTCCTTCAGACTTCCACTTTCACGGCCCGGCTGCACATCCCGCTTTAAAGCCCAATTAAAGCATCCATTACACATACACAACCATTACACCAATTACTTACCAATCATCCTATTGGTATCGTCATACCAATACCATTTGCAAGCATACTACATGTCATTACCATTATTAATCAATTGTTCATTTGGGACTCAAACACATTGTTTAACAAAGACATTAGTTCAATTCATTGTGTCAGGACTCGAACCTATTTATCCATTTAAATCAATATATAGCCAACAAGGCCTTCATAAAACCATTTACCAATGATTCACAATCTTTAGGCCAATGCCTCAGTTCAAACACATTTCAACACGTGACTAGTTTGTTCTCTTAGATATTTTTACAAACACATTGAGGGCATACTATTACCCAAACAAAACCAAAGTAAAAAGCATCAAGTTTAGGGTTACCTAAGACCCATTTGTTAAACCACTATTAGCAAGCACACACATGTGCAAACCATCACCAAAAAACATGTATAAACATAATTTAAACCAAGAGTAAACAATACTCAACCATATGCAATAAAACCATCAACATTGGTTTTCAAACCCACCATTAATGATTTATAAACAAATTTAAACATGAGATTTTCATGAACTAAAAATAAGGGAAGAGTCATATGCCATCTTCATGAAGATTAACAAAAAGAACTTGACTCTTGAGCCGATTGATGAACACTTGAAGAAAACCCTTGCCCAATCTTCTTGAGAGAGTTTAGAGAGAGTTTTAGGAGTGATTTGATCTTTCAAAGTGTGTTATGACAGGATACAATGTGTTTTAAGATGTGGAGTCTTAAGGGTTTTGGGGTGGGAAATGTCTAAAATTTCCTTAGCTTAAAGAAGAAAATGTGCACAGGAGAGTGCTACTTCTCTCCTAACTCGTAAACATAACATACGAGTGGTATACACACTCATACCTTAGACAAAATGCTAGACTCCAATCCTATCCAACAAATGACTTCATAGGCCAACTCGTATCCACAACATATGAGTAGTACCCTAGAACCATACCCTAGATAGCCTACCAAGGTCTTGATACACTGAGCAACATACGAGTGGATTTCCTCACTCGTACCATCTCCATATGACTCATATGGTGTCCATTTGCATCTTGGATAGAAAATAACCAAAACCACATTGAGTAACATACTACAACGACTCCTAAACCATACCCTTATCATACAACAAGCAATCTTGAGTTGTATGATAATCAGAAAGCTCAAACTTAGAAAAGTTTTCTAAGGGTCAAAATCCAAGGTGTTTCAATTCTCCCTTACTTGGATCATTCGTCCTTGAATGATGAGTCATGGCAAGCATAAGCATGATTAAACATAATATTATTAATCGAACATCCCTTTAACCAATATTAGAAAACAAAGACATCAAAGGATCAATATTTCCTCTAACAAAGACATAAAACAAAGATACTAAGAATAATGCATACCACAAGAATGAATTTTCGGAATGGGGAACAAGTTTGGATACTTAGACTTGACGATCCTTCCCGAATCCGTATCCATCGTCTGCGACCGATGAACCTGACGATCCAAGATCTCAACCGGGACTACCTCATAAGATAAGGAATCTGAAATACGCAACCTTTCCAAAGGAACAACTTTTGAAACATCACCTACACATTTTCTCAACATAAAAACATGAAAAACCGGATGAATAGAGCTCAAACTAAGAGGAAACTCTAAATCATATGCAATATTGCCAACCCTCTTCAAAACAAAGTATGGAACAACATACCAGGGACTAAGCTTCCCTTTCTTTCTAAACTACATTTCTCCCTTAATGGGAGACACCTTTAAAAATACCCAATTGCCAACTTTAAACTCTAACTCCCTACGCCTCACATTTGCATAGGACTTTTGGCAACTTTGACCATCTTTCAATCTATCACGTATCACCTTCACCTTCTCTAAGGCTTGGTGAACTAAATCAGGGCCAAACATCTTACCCTCACCAACCTCATACCACTTAATAAGAGAACAACATTTCCTACCATACAACGCCTCAAAAAGAGCCATACCATTGCTAGAGTGATAGCTATTATTATAAGAAAACTCTATAAGCAGTAAATGGTTAACCTAACTACCACTATAAACAATCACATAAGAACAAAGCATATCATCCAATGTTCGAATGGTCTTCTCCACTTGTCCATCCGACCGTGGGTGGAGAGTAGTACTAAGGCACACCTTAGTCCCTAAACCTTTCTAAAATAATCTCCATAAATTAGATGAGAACAGAGTACCATGATCTGAAATGATAGAAAAAGGAGCACCATGCAACTTTACAATCTCAGTACGATACAACTTAGCATAATTTTTTGCCAAACAACTTGTCCTCATAGGCAAGCAGTGGGCGGACTTGTTTATCCTATCCATAATGACCCAAATCAAATCATACTAATTTCGAGAACGAGGAAGATAGTAATGAAATCCATATTAATTACCTCCTACTTCCATTCAGGTAACTCAATTTGTTGATATAGACCTCTGAGTCTTATGTTCTCAACTTTCACTTGTTGACACACCATGTACTTCGCCATATAGTTAGCCACATCTCACTTTATATTATTCCACCAATAGAACTCCTTAAGATCATTATTCATCTTCATCTAACCGAGATAAATATCATGATGAGATCTATATTCTTTGGCCAAAACCCTTTCCCTCAAACCATCTACATCGGGAACACATAGCGTACCTTGGTACCTCAAGATACCGTCTCCACCAATCAAAAAGTCAACAACCTCTTGCTGACCTATATTTTCTCTAATCTTTATTAAATCAGGATCCAATATTTGATTTTCCTTTTTCTCAACAATAAGAGACAACTGTGATACCTGATGCACAAAAACACTACCATCCTCAGAGTCCATGAGATAAACTCTAAGATTAGCCAAATAGTGAATGCCCTTTACTAACTCCCGCTTATCCTCATCCACATGAGCTCAAATCCCCATGAATAACCTGATAAAGCATCAACAACTATGTTAGATTTACCTGGATGGTAATGGAGACTCATATCATAGTCCTTCAGTAACTTAAGCCACCTCATTTGCCTGATATTTAACTCTCTCTAAGGAAATAGATACTATAGGCTCTTATAATCAGAAAAAATATCAACATGAACCCCATAAAGATAGTGATACCAAATCATCAATATGAATACCACAACCAACAACTCCAAATCATGAGTAAGGTAGTTTTTCTCATGAACTTTCAATTGCCTATGAGCATAGGCCACCACCCTACCATGCTGCATCAACACAAAACCAAGCCTAACATAAGAAGCATCATAATATAGTATGAAGCCATCATTTCCCTTGGTCAAGGTCAAAACCGAAGCTGAAGTTAACCTATCCTTCAACTTATCAAAACTACCCTCACACATATTGAACCATAAGAACTTCACCTTCTTATGGATCAATCTAGTCAATGAGGTAGCTATAGTCTAAAAGCTTTCCACAAATCTCTTATAATAGCTGGCTAAACCCAAGAAGCTCCGAATTGGATTAGAGTCCCAAGTCTAGTCCATTTCTTAACCACTGCAACCTTCTGTGGATCCACCATGATACCATAAATAAAAATAACATGACTAAGAAAAGTCACATCCTTCAACCAAAACTCACACTTTGAGAACTAGGCATACAAACACTGATCCTTCAAGGTCTGCAATACAATACGAAGGTGATCGACATGATCTACTTCACTCTTAGAGTATACTAGAATATCATCTATCAAGTCAATGATGAATAGATCCAGAAACTGATGAAAGACCCTATTCATCAAATCCATAAATACCGCTGGAGCATTGGTCAACCCAAAAGACATAACTTGGAACTTGTAATGACCATACCAAGTCCGAAAGGCAGTCTTAGGGATATTCACTTCCCTAATCATAAGATGATGATAGCTTAACCTAAGATCAATCTTAGAGAAACACTTCGCACCTTAAAGCTGATCAAACAAATCATCGATCCTAGGAAGAGGATATTTATTCTTTATAGTCTCTTATTTAGATTATGGTAATCAATACACATCCTAAGGGAACCATCCTTCTTATGCACGAACAAAATAGGAATGCCCTAAGGAGACACGCTAGGATGGATAAAACCTTTATATAAGAGATCCTTCAATTGCTCCATAAGCTCCATCAACTCAGCAGAAGCCATTTTATAGGGAGTGATAGAGATGGGATGAGTGTTTGGAACAAGATTAATCCCAAAATCAATTTTCCTAACGGGAGAAACACCAGGAAGATCATCAGGAAAAACCTCAAGAAACTCATTAACCACAGTAATAGATTCTAGAGAAGGACCTTTCAAGTTATAATCTTTAGCAGAGATCAAATGATACAAACACCCTTTGGAAATCATTTTTCGGTCTCTAAGATATGAGATTAACCTTCCCTTAGACAATAAAGAACCCTCTTCCCATAGAATGACCGACACATTAGGGAAATTAAACATGACCTTACGGGTCCAACAATCTAAGGAGGCATAAAATTAACGCAACCAATCCATCCCCAATATGACATCAAAGACAACTATATCCAACTCTATCAAATCCATAAGAGTTTCTCTACCACTAATAGATACCACATACCCTAATAGACTCTTTTAGCATTCACAGAGTCACTAACTGAGGTAGATACATAAAAATGATCAGAAATAGACATAGGTCTAAAACCAAAATGCATAACCACAAATGGGATCACATAAAAAAAAGTGGGCATTGGATCAAGTAAACAATACATATCACGGGAGAAGAGTTTCAACACACTAGTAATGATATCGAGAGATGACTTAGAATCCTAATGAGATGAAAGAGCATATAAGTGATTCTGGCCAGTGCCATACCAGAAGCAAAAATAGATATAGAATTAACACCTTTGGAGCAGGAGCAAATGAAGAGGCAATAGGGAACTTGTTAGCCCCAGAATCCATTATAGAACGAAAGTCACACTGCATATCACCAATTGGACAATAATAAAAGCATCTGTTCTTCCCTTTCTCATAGTACCTACGGTGCGACTGCCTATAAAATCTATAAGAAGGGTGGGATAGAGTTGACCGAGCCCTACTAGCCTGAGATTGGGCACCCTATGCCCAAAATACACCATCATGCTAAGACCAAAGATCACCTAAGGACTACGGGTAAGGAGACCTATCCATGAAGTAAGAACCAGAACTCCCCTATTTCTTCTTTGGCCAATTACCACTTTGCTCAGAAGGCCTAAATTTCTTCCCCTGCCTCTCACTAAACCCAGCCTACTTTCTCTTATCTTTCTCCACCTTATACATTTACATAACCAATATGGCGATGTCTATATCCTTGATTAACAGGGCAACCTTACTCTCAAGAATCAACTCAAGAGATAATCCCAAAGCAAACTTATGCATTCTAGACCTTATGCTATAGACCAACTCAGGAGCATACTTGGACAATTGATGAAATTTCAAGGCATAATCCTTGACAAATATCCTATCTTTGACTCAAATTCACAAAATCCTCTGCTTTCACCTCCCTCAAATCCTGAGGAAAGAAGTAGTCCAAAAATGCTCTAGAGAAATCCTCCCATAAGTCAGAACTAGCATCCTCTCCCCTCGACTATTCCCACTCTTTTTACCATTGGTACGCCATATCTTTTAATTGGTAGGAAGAAAACTCAACACCTTCAACATCCAAAATATGCATAATCCAAAAGATCTTCTCTATCCAATCAATGAAACTTTGAAGATCCTCTTCATTCTTTCTACCAATGAACATAGGAGGATGAAACCTTATGAACTGGAAAACCCTTATGGCCTAAGAAGATGGACTAACCGGAATACCATGCTCAGAATGAGAAGCTACCAATTGAGTTAATAGGGTAATAAAGAGACGAAACTCAGCATTAGTGTCCTGTCCTTGAGGCGATTAAGTATGAGTATTGCCATTAGAAGGAGGACTAATGGGGATAGGTGAAACCCCACGAGGACAGTCAGATGCAGAGACCCTTGACCTGGTCTGGACTCTAGAAGTTGGATGAGATTAATCTACATTATCCTCAGTTGGGACAAAAGAGTTTGCATGAACAATAGATCTTCTTGGAGGCATGATCTAAAAGATGAGCAAACAAAAATCAAAAAGGATCCAAGACCTTACACTTATAGATCAAAGTAAGACAACAAGAAAGTGAAACATTCCTAAATGTCTTAAGCCTATCCCTTAAAAGTGTGGCACATTAGACACCTATAAAAGAGACTCGACTTTACACAGATTTATTGACACCCAACTGACCATGAACCTAGGCTTTGGTACCAACTTGACACAACCCAAATCAGGGCCTTATCATATTGGGCATCTCAAGTCCACCAATGAACAGAGATTACTCTACTACCCAATCCAACCAACCAATATGTACCTTAAATCAGGTAAGTTTTGACTATATAACAAGATATAGTAATCTGCAACCCAAAGACTTTAGGATAGGTCCATGACCATGACCAATCCAAATAAGTAAAACCATCCAATACCAAATCAACAACTATAACATGACTAAATCCATATCCATTCCACAACATACCCAAGTCCACAGTTTGTCCATACAAAGCCTCTAAAACAAAACGAGAATATCCTATCGAGACATGCTCTAGACCATATCCACAAAACCAATATCTAAGTCTAAACTAATAAATACATAAGAAAACTCAAAGCAACAAATGAAGCCTTCTGAAGTTTGGAATCTCACTACTTTAAGTCAACATAAGATGTTCCCTAATCCAAGTTACTAAGCAAGAGGTATGATAGTATGACCAGTCCGTACATCGCGTGGGGATACATCATCCAAAGACAGTCAGTGGTTGGATTGCTAACATGTAACTCAAGGATAAGGATAATATATTGCTAACAATTAAAAACCAATCAAGCAATGCACATAACCAATGGAATACATATTAATACATATATATCATGACAGAATAGGAAATAAGATTAGCATGATCTTTAAAAACATTAACCTGGGTTGTGTAGCATAAATGTCATATATCAAGGCACCTATGGGATATATAGGTCTAGGTCTCTCCTAGTTGAAACAACCCTAGTGTGATATGACCTAAAACTAGGACATGTCGCATTGGCAATTTCAAGCCCAACTAGGACCGGAGATTTCCCTATTAACTCAACCTAACCATCACCTTCGACCGGAGGTGTCGAATGAACTCCGAACACATACAAATGAGCGGAAACAATACTAATGATCATAGAAAAAGAAGAGTCTTATCAAGTATTAACCCAATATACCCAAGTCCATAGTCATCCATTAAGACTCTATGAATCCAATGTCTAAAAGCATGTCGGGACATGCCCCTGATAATAACCAAAATCAAGTTTAAAACATAAGATAAAGACTATGAAATATATGTCTTCTGAATAATGAAAGCTCACTATTTCAATATGAATACATGATCCACCCAAACACTTTGTCACTGCGCAGGAAGAGAAGAAGAAGCTCCAACCCCTATGTCATGTAGAGACATAGCATTTGAAGATGATTAGTGGTTGTAATGGTAGCATGTAACTCAAAGATTAGGATGAAATAGTGTATTTGTTCAAATCCAAGTCAAACAATCAAATGCAATCACATTTATATTAGTATAGGCATATTATAAAGATACATCTACATATAGTTATATAGCATGACAGATCATGGACCAAGACATAGAATTCGTTCATAAAGAATTTATTCACGAGACATGGAGTGAAGGACTTTCAACCTTCCACCCTTGTAATTTAGAACATTAAGATTCTCCATTACTTTAGACAAGAGGACCGAACCTCAAGCCGTCATATTTTATATATGATATGTAAACCCAAACCATAAACCTTCATATCTTATATGGTAAGTGGACCCAAATCACAAACCTTCATACAATATATGGTAAGTGAACCCGAACCACAAACCTTCACGTCTTATATGGTAAGTAGACTCGAACCACAAACCTTTAGACATTATATGGTAAGTGTACCTGAAACACAAACCTTCATGCCTTATATAGTAACTGTACCCAAACCACAAACCTTTACGCCTCATATGGTAAGTGAAACTGAACCACAAACTAACACACCTTATATGGTAAGTGGACACAAACAAAAAACCAACACACCATATATGGAAGTGGACCCAAACCACAAACCTCTAAGCCTTATATTGTAAGTGGACCCAAACCATAAACCTTCACACCTTATATAGTAAGTGGACTTGAACAACAAACGTTCACTCCTTATATAGTAAGTGGAATAAAACCACAAACCTTCATGACTTATATGGTAACTGGACCTAAACTATAACCCAACACACCTTATATGGTAAGTGGACCCAAACCACAATCCAACATAACTTTTATATGGTAAGTTGACCCGAACAACAAACCTTCACGCCTTATATGGTAAGTGGATTCGAACCACCAACCTTTGCATTAGGCAAGGGATTTGAACCACAAGCTCTCTTATCATTATTACTAGTCAACAATTGGACTCGAACCCTTCTCACACATATATAGACATCCATACAATTCAACACATAAGGACTCGAACCCACTTAGGTAATTCAAGCCACCAAGGCTGCACAACAACACTATAGATGGCTATTTGACCTCCATAAAACTATTTAACCACTAATAATTTAAATAGGCTAAATGGCTTGATTCAATTCATAATTCAATTCAATTTATGGTCACCATAACCCATACAAACCATTCATTCTTCATAGCATTCTTATACCACTCTTTAGTTCTAAACCCAATTCTATTTCATGTTTAGGGACTATGACCCATTTAGCCAACCAACTATGAAAAACATCCATTAACTCATTACATAGCCAATAAGACCTTTACCAACCATTTACCAAACATTCACATTCATTACAACAATATCTTATCTCATTCATATCCACTAGACCAATACCATAGTTCAATATACCATTAACAAGTGACTAGTTAATTCTCTTAGATATTTTCACAAACAACTTGAGGGCCAACTTTTATCAAATCCAAAACCAAGGTAGAAATCATAAAATTTAAAGTTACTCATGACCCATTTGTTAAACAGCAATCAAAAAACACCCACATGGGAAAATCATCACTGAAAACATGTAATAACACAACCTCAAGCCAGAGTAAACAATACCCAATATCATGCTTCAAAGCCCTCAACTTTTGATTACAAAACCACTATTTATAAGTCAAAATCATTGTTTAAAATACATGATATTTTTGAACTAACAATAAGGGAAGAGATAAATTCCTTAAACAATATGATTCACCAAAGAAACTTGACTCCTCTTTGCCCCTTGATGAATCCTCTTCAAACCTTAGCCTCCAATCTTGTTGAAGAGGTTTAGAGAGTGCATTTGGTATGCTTGATCAACCAAAATGAGTGTTATGAGAGGCTAGGATGACTTATATAGTGAGGGGACTTAAGGGTTTTGGGGTGGGAAATGTCTATAAAGCCCTTATCTTAAAAGCTGGAAATCACCCCGAAGGAGGGTACGAATCTCTCACCAAACCATACCTTAGCTTATAAGTGGTACCCTAACTCATACCCTAGGCCTCACCAAGGACCACCATACTATTTAAGGTATGAACACCCACTACTGAATCATACCCAAGGCTATGAATAGTAACCTAAACCGTACCCTATCCTATACCCAAGACAGTGTCTACAATATCAAGCCTAACACTTTATACAACTAGTCTTGGTATGAATCATAGCTAAAAGTACAACCATAGGGAGCCTAATTCATATCTAAGACAGTGTATAACCCCCACCACACTACCTAGTGTACGAGAGAGGGTCACTAAGTCACATATAGTGGAAATGAATAGAACCCCAAGTCGATCATGGACAGAATGTCCAAAGCTATAATTTTTTTTTGCAAGGCCAAGATCTTGGGTGTTTCATACTACCACACTTTGGATCATTCATCCTCGAATAACAGTTAAGGAAAGCGCAACCACAAGTTAACACATTACCACACATCAACTTAGTCCCCTTTAATCAAGTTAGAAAACAAGGCACATAACAAGGTTAAGATACACATCATGATCATTATCATTCAACCATTCATTTCATTGAATTTGGGACTCAACCCATTGTCCATTAAGAATGCTCTGTAACACCCAGAATCTGGTACACGGAATGCCACACGATGCTCATGACCCCAAAGGACCACAAGATAAACCATGACTAATATCTGTAGCTGAGCACTTCATAACATACTGTATAAATATGGAATAAAAGGCTGAAAATCCATAAGGTTCAAAAATCAATTAAAACATAACATCTGGAGATATGGTATATCAATACAAAAATAACTAAAATAACTGTTTGAACATGCTAGTCTTAAAGCCTCTAAACAGTTTGAATAAGGAGTTGATGGGACATATCCCCAACTATCTCCAACTGCTGAAATAAACTAAGTACTGAAAGAATAAAATAGTAAAATAATAACATCCTCAAATAATGAGGACTCACTGCTAGTCTGTCTACTGAATGAATGATCTACAAAGGATGCTCTAAAGCTCGTGCTTATGAACCTATGGTATAAAACACCACAACACAAAAGAAAAGTATCCATCAGTACGTGAGAATGTACTGGTACGCAAGTGAGGTAAATTGAATGCCAAGGTTCATATGCAGGAACTCTAACTGACTGACCTGAACACGAATATCACTATGTGAGGATACATGCATGAATATGTGAACAGTAACTGAAGTCATGATAATACTAAATCTGAATACTGATAACATGAGTTTCGTATTAATTGAGTGACTGTGTGTAACAATCCTAATTCGAATGGAACTAGCTAAGTTTCGTGCTGAATTGTGTGACTGTATGTGACAGTCCTGAATCTGAAGAACTATCTGAGTTCTTTTACTGAGACTATGGGAGATAGTCATCTAACCGACATGCCCCTAATAAGCTATTATAGCTGATTTGGGGTGCAATCTGTAACCCTAATTATAAGGGTGTCAATACTGCACCACTGGTAAGGATAAGCTGTGAGTGACCCTTATCTGGTAGTGTCCCCAAAAGAGAATAGTGGGTACCTTGTCTGGCAGTGTTGATCCACCTTATCAACCCTCATCTGACAGTGTTGATGTCTCAACCTATGCTGGCTACATAGTTCTAGAATGCAAGGATTGCTTCTAAGGGTCACACCCTCTACTGTCACTGTTTGCCCTCGTCCTTGGGTTCGCTTGGTGCTGAATCATACTCCCAACTGAGTAGACACTGAACTGGTTATACTGAGATGAACTGGACTGAGTTCATTGAGTTTCGTGGACTGATGGAATATTATTGAATCCTATTAACTGACTGAGTTCATGAGATTTTTGAGTTTTCCTGAGTCATATAACTGACTGAATTCTACTGATTATGGCGTGACTGAGATTATCTTTAAAATAACATTGGCTCTAGGAACACAGCTAAATTATCGAGTATAAATACCCCCAGGACTCGATAGCATAAAAGTAATTCATGGCAAAAGTTTGAAAGCACAACTATGGCTACATATATATCCATAATTCATTGACTAAGACATTTCATCAAACACTTGACATGCATTAACTTGTACAGGAATGGGGATTTCATACTATCATACTATAATGATAGTTTTCCTTTACATAGGCATGTAATCAAACATATGGAGAGCATACTTTGGTTATGCCATCATCAATGTATCTAATAATCATGGTTCCATAAAAAAATTTGCAATTTGAAGGGTTTATCATTAATATTATGAAAATCATGACATACTAGGATCAATCATTGGAACATCTAATTTAAAACATGAATCAAAACCCAACAACAAAATGGACATGAATTTCAATTCAACTAAATCATAAACATTCATAAATACACAATCATTGGAATTTGAAAAGAGATTCTGGAGCTTCATAGGTGAAAGGGACCCATGAATCAACACTTGACATACCTTGATTGAGAGTTTTTTGATGTTCTTGGACTTGAAGAACTTGAATCTCTTAGTTTCTTGAAAAAGGGTTGGGATCTTGTTCTTGAGGATTGATCTTTGAGAGAAATACTAATTTGGTATTGTAGATGAATAATGAAGTTATGATCCTTGTTCTGGTATAATTAGGAGTTAAATAAGGTAGGAAATACCCAAACACCCTTATAAAAATGACTTTAAATTGCTGAAAGGGATCTGTGACGGCTTGGGCAATGGTCCATCGCTGGCTTGATGTACCGGCACCTTTCCATCGTACTAGGCCAGAATGTGATTTTTCTTCCTTAGTTGCGATGGTTTGGGCAAAGTTCTGTCTCTAGCTCGATAGTCTATCAGCTATTCGATCATGCCTATCTATAAGGTTAACTCACTGCCTCCGCTGTGATGTTTTGGGTGATGGCCCGTCACTAGATTGACGGTCCGTCGGCCCTTTCCATCGTACCTGGGTGGTTCAGATTATTTTCTATATCTCGGCCATAACTTTCTACCCCGATACCGGATTTAGGTAAATTTGGATTCTATGAAAAGCTTATTCAATTTCCCACACAGAAAAAAGTCAAAATATTGAAAATTCCACGTTTATAAAAGTACATTAATCCTTTAAAGAAAGTCTTTAACATTTTTGGGATGATTTTTAAGCTAGGTAGAAGTACAGGGTATTACAATATCTCCGCCTTAGGAACATTCATCCTCGAATGAGACTGATTTAGATGGGAGAAATAAAAAACTGAAGTACATACTGAACATGAACAACTGAAACATGACTACATGACTAACATTACTGAGATTCATGCTGATCATAAATATCTAATGCATGGTTTTATGGCTGAGATGATATATGAATGCATGATTGAGAGTACTGATAAGTTGATAAAGGACATATGATGCACGAATACATGACTTAATTGGCTCATGAACATTCGACTGAACTTGTAAGGGTAAAGATACCAAGTTTGAAATGAAAACTGAGCATTGTTTGTAACTGAAATTTAAACCATAAGTAGAATGAACTTAAGAAAAGCTATTACCTTGGGCTGGGTCTGAATTAGTGGAGAAGAGGTTAGGATATTTGGTCTTCCTATCTGCTTCTGCTTCCCAAGTAGCTCCCTCAATGGACTGATTCCGCCAAACAACTTTGACTAGAGGGACTTCTTTGTTTCTCAGTCTACGAATCAGATAGTCAAGGATTTTGACTGGGATTTCCTCATAAGAGAGACTGTTCTAAATGTCTATGCCCTCAATAGGGACTATGACTGATGGGTCACCTCTGCACTTCTTAAGCAAGAAGACATGAAAGACTGGATGTACTAAATCAAGATCTTAAGGAAATTCGAGCTCATAAGCTACTTTACTGAAGCGACTGAGAATTTTGAAGGGACCGACATATCAAGGATTGAGCTTTTCCTTCTTGTCGAACCTCTTCACTCCCTTCATAGGAGATATTTTTAGGTACACATAATCACCAATATCAAACTTAAGATCCTTTCTATGTACATCTGCATACAATTTCTATCGACTCTGAGCTGTTATGAGCCTCTCTCTGATTAACTAAACTTTCTCAAAGGTATCAAAGACCAAGTCAGGACCTACTACTGTGACCTCGCCGACTTCGAACCAACCGATTGAAGATTTGTATCTCCTACTGTAGAAAGCTTAGAATGGATCCATCTAAATATTGGAATGATAGTTGTTGTTGTATGCAAATTCAATCAAAGGAAAGTGGTCATCCCAACTACCCTTAAAATCAATTGCACAACCCGTAGCATATCTTCCAAGGTCTAAATGGTCCTTTCTGCTTGACCATCTATCTGAGGGTGAAAGGCTGTACTGAGATGAACTCTAGTACCAAGACCCTTTTGGAATGCTTTCAAGAAATAAGAGGTGAACTGGGTACCTTTATCTGAGACAATAGACAATGAAACACTGTGCAATCTGACCAACTCCTTGATATAGAGTTTGGCATAATCTTTGGCTTAATAGGAGGTATGGCCTGGAAGGAAATTAGGTGATTTGTTCATCCTTTCTACAATGACCTATACTGAATCATGTTGTTGACGAGTATGAGGAAAACCCATCACAAAGTCCATATTTACTTCTTCCCACTTCCAAGTAGGAATATTTAACTCCTGCAAAGACCCACTAGGATTCTGATGGTCAACCTTAACCTGCTGACATGTAGAGCACTTAGCCATAAACTCTACAATATATTTTTTCATCCCACTCCACCAATAGATTTCTCGCAAACCATGGTACATCTTAGTGGACCCTAGATGAATTAAGTAACGCGTACCATGCTCTTCTTCAAGAATTAGTTGCCTCAAGTCATCTACACCTGGAACATACAGACGATCCTGACAACGCAATACACCATCTCCCCCTTAGGAGAAAACCTCAACCTTCTGATCCTTTACTAACTCTTTCAACTTGACTAGACTAGGATCTCTATATTGTTTTACCTTAGCTTTGGAAACTAGAGATGATTCAGAACTACTTTGAACCCATATATTACCCTCGACTGAATCGATTAAGAGGAAACCTAGTTTGGCAAGTTGATGAACTTCCTGAGCTAGCTTCTTCTTACTGTCTTCAACTTGAGTAACACTATCCATAGACAGTATACTGAGAGAATCGACCATTACATTGGCCTTGCTTGGATGATAAAGGACACTCATGTCATAATCTTTTAAGAGCTCTAACCACCTTCTCTGATAGAGATTAAGATCTTTCTGAGAGAACACCTACTGAAGGATTTTATGATCTGTGAACACATCTACATGAACACCATACAAATAATGCCTCCAAATCTACAAGGCAAAAACTACGGTTGCTAACTCAAGGTCATGAGTAGGATAATTCTTCTCATGGGGCTTAAGTTATCTGGAGGCGTAGGCTATGACCTTACCATAATGCATGAGCACATAACCCAAACCCACTTTAGATGCATCATAGTACACCACGAACCCATGTGAACCACCTGGAAGAGCTAAAACTGGGGCTGAGGTGAGTCGAGTTTTCAACCCCTGAAAACTCTTATCGCAAGGATCTGACCACTGAAACTTAACTTTCTTCTGAGTCAATCTGGATATAGGGGATACAATAGAAGAAAATCCCTCAACAAATCATCTGTAATAGCCAGACAATCCCAAGTAACTCTTGATATCTGATAGAGAGACAGGGTGAGTCCAGTTTCTTATTGCATCGGTCTTTTGAAGATCAACTCTAATGCCATCACCAGAAATGATATGACCAAGGAATGCTACTGACCTTAGCCAAAATTCACACTTACTAAATTTGGCGAACAACTGATAATTTCTGAGAGTCTACAATACTATTCTGAGATGGTCTGCATGATCATGCTCACTGCGAGAATAGACAAGAATATCATCTATAAAGACTATGAAGAACATATCCAAGTACTGGTAGAAGATCAATGCCAAAGTCTATTTCCCTTTCGGGTGGAATTCCTGGAAGATCTTTGGGAAAGACATCTGAGTATTCATTCACTACTGGGACTGATTCAAATCTGGGAGTTTCGGAACTAGTGTCCTTAACTGGAAGAAGATGATAGACACATCCCTTAGATATCATTTTCTATGCCCAAAGGTAGGAAAGAAGCTGACCTCTGAATGCTGATGTACTACCCCTCCACTCTAGGACAGGTTCATTCAGAAACTGAAAATGGACCAATCTATTTTTGTAGTCGACTATGGCATAGAAGGAATAAAGCCAATCCATGCCGAGAATGATGTCAAAATTAGTCATCTCTAATTCGAATAAGTCTGCAGATGTGACTTTCTAAAATATCATAACCGGACAGTTCTTGTATACCCACCGGGATATGATGGTTTTACCTATTGGGGTAGAGACTAAGAAGGGCTCTACTAAAGTTCAGGACTGACTCTGAAATCAACTACTATATAAGGAGTAACAAAATACAAAGAAGCTTTTGGATCTAGCAAAGCGTAAACATGCAAGGGAAAGATCTATAATGTACCAGTGATCACATCAGGAGAATTTTCCTGATCCTTTCGAGACTGGTGGGCATAAAGTTTGTTTGGGTGCTAACCACTGGTTGTGCTGGAAGTGGCACCTTGCTAATTCGGGCAACCGAACTAAACAGATGAACGATTCTACTGACCCTAAAATCCTAACTGGGGACAATCACTAACTCTGTGTCCTGTCTTGCCACATCCGAAATACACATCACTACCAGCTCTGCAAATACCCTTGTGGTTCTTACCATAAGTCTGACAAAGAGAATGGGTGTGGGTACTCCAAATACTGCCCTGAGACTTAGAGCCTGATGCCCTATCTCTGTCACCATCCCTGAACTTAGGAGATTGATGAGGAAGGAGATGGAATGGATGAATTTGGGCGAAACTGAGAACGGTTACCACCCTCTGACTTAGGATGATTGAAGTTGAGCTACCTGTTCAAGCTCTCTTATTCCGCTTCTCTCTCATCTTAATCTTTCGCTCTTCTATCTGTTGATCATGGATCATTAACCTGGCTATGTCCATTTCACTAATCAGCATTATGGATTTGCACTCATTGACCACACTACCATTCACCCCAAAAACAAATTTACTTATCTTAGCCCTGCTATCTGCCACCACATAAGAAGCATATCTATCTAGTTGAGTAAACTTAAGAGAATAATCTTTCACTATCATGTTTCCCTACATGAGGTTGATAAATTCTAACACCCTAGCCTCCCTCAGCCCTAGGGGAAAGAATCTATCAAGAAAGGCAGTGGCAAACTCCTCCCACTCAATAGGCCCTGCATCTATAGCCCTCTCTGCTTTCCACTATTTAAAATAAGTGTGAGCCATATCCTGCATCTGATATACAACTAGCTCAGCACTCTCACTAGCAGTAACTCCCATGATATCTATAACCTTCTAAACCTAATCAAAGAATTATTGAGGGTCCCCATCTGACTTAGACCCGAAAAAGGATAGAGGATTCATTCGGGTGAAGTCTCGAATCCTAGCTACATAAGTATTGGTCACTGGGTTAGCCAGAACAGCAACTGGCGGTTCATTCTGAGTAGCAACTGAGTTATAAAGAGTAGTGAATGTAGCTCTAAACTTTGCATGAGAAACATGTTCGTTCAAGGGGTCCACTTAGACGGGCTGAGGGGCTGACTTATTTCCATTTCTTATTTTAGGAGGTATGTTCTGTAAACGAAAAAGGAGAAACGAATTAGAGAGAAATTTAAATTTAAGCTCATGATCACTGGCATGACATGAATATTGAAAAAAGGAAAACTGTTCCTAAAACATCTTATAACCTTTTGTACATAAATATGGCGCGCAACACACCTATGCATAAGATTCCACTGGATGCGGCTTTCAGACTTCCTAGGAAACTATTGAACCTTAGGCTCTGATGCCAAGTTTGTAACGCCCCAAATCTTGTACTCGGAATGTCACACGGTGCTCATGACCCCGAAGGACCACAAGCTAACCCATGACTAATATCTGTAACTGAGAACTGCATAACATACTATATAAATATGGAATAAAAGGCTGAATAGCCATAAGGTTAAAAAATCTATTAAAATATATCATCTGGAGATATGGTATATCAGTACCAAAATAACTGAAATAACAATCAGAACATGCTAGTCTAAAAGCCTCTAAAATATCTAAATAAGGAGTTGATGGGATGTCCCCAACTAACTTCAACTGCTGAAATAAACTAAGTACTGAAAGAATGAAATAGTCAAATAATAACATCCTTGAATGATGAAGACTCACTGCTAGTCTGTCTGCTGAATGACTAATCTACTATGGATGCTCTAGAGCTTGTACTTCTGAACCTATGGTATAAAACACCATAGCGCAAAAGAAAAGTATGCATCAGAACGTGAAAATGTATTGGTACGCAAGTGAGGTAAGCTGAATGCAAAGGTTCATATAAATGAACTATAACTTACTAAAATGAACAAGAACATGCCTATGTGAGGATACATGCATAAATACGTGAACTGTTACAGAAGTCATGATAATATTGAATGTGAATACTGATAACATGAGTTTCTTATTAACTAAGTAACTATGTCTGAAAGTCTTGATTTTAATGGAACTAGCTGAGTTCCATGTTGAACTGTGTGACTGTATCTGACAGTCCTAAATCTGAAGAACTATTTGAGTTCTTTTATAGAGACTGAAACTGAGATTGTGGGAAATAGTCATCTAACCAACATGCCCCTAATAAGCTATTATAGCGGAGTTGGGGTCCAATCTATAACCCCAATTGGAAGGGTGTCAATACCACGCCACTGGTAAGGACAAACTGTGAGTGACCCTTATCTGGCAGTGTCTCCAAAGGAGAATGGTGGGACCCTCATCTGGCAGTGTTGATCCACCTCATCAACCCTTATCTGATAGTGTTGATGTATCAACCTATGGTGGCTACATAGTTCTAGAATACAAGGATTTTTTCTAAGGGTCACACCCTCTACTGTAGTGTGTGCCCTCATCCTTGGGTTCGCTCGGTGCTGAATCATACTCCCAACTGAGTAGACACTGAACTGATTATATTGAGATGAACTAGACTGAGTTCATTGAGTTTTGTAGACTGACGAAATGTTACTGAATCCTATTAACTGGCTGAGTTCATGAGATTTTTGAGTTTTCCTGAGTCATGTAACTAACTGAATTCTACTGATCTTGGTGTGACTGATATTATCATGAAACTGACACTAGCTCTAGGCACAAAGCTAAATTGTCGGGTATAAATACCTCCAAGACTCGATAGCATAAAAGTAATTCATGGAACAAGTTCGAAAGCACAACAATGGCTACAAATATATCCATAATTCATTGACTAAGACATTTCATCAAACACTTGACATGCATTAACTTGTATAGGAATGGGTATTTCATGCTATCATACTATAATGGCACTTTTCCTTCACATAGGCATTTAATCAAACATATGGGGAGCATACTTTGGTTATACCATCATCAATGCTTCTAATTATCATGGTTGCATAAATAAATTTTCAATTTGAAGGGTTTATCATTAATATTATGCAAACCATCACATACTAGGATCAATCATTGGAACATGTAATTAAAAACATGAATCAAAGCCCAACAACAACATGTACATGAATTTTAATTCAACTAAATTATGAACATTCATAAATACACAATCTTTGGAATTTAAAAAGATATTCTTGAGCTTCATGGGTGAAAGGGTCCCATGAATCAACACTTGACATACCTTGATTGAGAGTTTCTTGAAGTTCTTGGACTTGAAGAACTTGAATCTCTTAGTTTCTTGAAGAAGGGTTGGGATCTTGTTTTTGGGGATTGATTTTTGAGAGAAACCCTAATTTGGTGTTGTAGATTAATAATGAAGTTATGAGCCCTGGTCTAGTATAATTAGCTGTTAAAAAGGATGGAAAAGACCCAAACACCCTTATAAAAATAGCTTTAAATTGCTGAACCAGATCTGTGATGGCTTGGGTGATAGTCCGTCGCTGGCTCTACAGCCCGTCGACCTTCCCATTGTACTAGGCCAGAATGTGATCTTTCTGCCTTGGTTGCGATGGTTTGGGAAATAGTACGTTACTTTCTCGATGGTCTGACAGCCATTCTATCACGCCTTTCTAGAAGGTAGACTCACTTCCTCTACTGCGACAGTTTGGGCGATGGCCCATCGCTAGATCAACGGTCCATCGGCCCTTTCCATCGCACCTGGGCAGTTCAAACTGCTTTCTATATTTCAGCCATAACTTTCTACCCCGATATTGGATTTAGGAAAATTTGGTATCGATGGAAAGCTTATTCAATTTACCACATAACAAAAAGTAAAAATCTTGAAAATTCCACGTGTATAAAATTAGATTCATCCTTTAAAGAAAGTCTTTAACATTTTTGGGACTATTTTTAAGCTAGGTAGAAGTACGAGGTATTACATGCTCGTTCATTTCAAAATTTAGGGACTTAAACCCCCTTGCCTAAAAAGGACACAACTCAAGTCAAGAACACCAACACATATCTCAATAAGAAGTTTCCAGATGGAGCATAAATGCGGATACTTGGACTTTATGTCCTCTTCCACCTCCCAAGTATCTTTCTCGAACTTTTTGTTTCTCCATAGAACCTTTACTGAACACACATCTTTCATTCATAACCGGCGAAATTTCCAACTGAATATCCTTATATGGACCTCCTTATAGGACAAAGAGTCCAAAATACCAACATCCTCTATGACAACAACCAACAAAGGATCACCCACACGCTTATGCATCATAGAGACATCGAAAACTTGGTCGATGGGGCTCATTCTAGAGGGAAAGTCCAATTCAACTTATACTTTCCCATTGAAACCTTACTATGAGGGCTTTAATACTTACATCAATCCGTGAACACTACTCAATAAATCATTCCCATGTAGACTATGCATCTACATAGTCCACCCCGTAAGGAGGACAACCCAAATTCCTTATTTACCAACCAACAACCTATTCTTTCCTGGGGGTAACCATCCCTTTTCTTCATGAAAGAACGAAAATACTCCACCAAAACCATTTTATGAGGAGGGAATTAAAATTGGACAAGTGTCCAAAATAAGATGAGCCCACAACTCAATCTCCCCACTGGGATACTAGAAAGGTCACCAAGGGGAGCCTCAGGACATTCATTAACTACAAGAATGATCTTTAAAGAAATAGCTCCCGAGTTAGAGTCTTTAACTAAGACCAAATGATACAAATACCTTTTTAGGTACAAAAGAATCCCTTTTTCGTACAATGACTAGCTCATTAGAGAATTTAATCACGACCTTACGGGTTCGACAATCTAAAGAAGCATAGAACTATTGCAATCAATCCATCCCCAGAAAAATATTAAAATCAAACATATCTAACTCTATTAAATCAACGAGAGTTTCTTCACAACTACATCTACCACACACCCCTTATAGACTCCTTGCAAAAATAGAGAAGAAATCTGAAATAACTTTGGAATCAAACCAAAATACATAATCACAGATGGGACCCCATAAAAAATAGAATATACAAATAACATATTAAGAGTTTCAACATACTCTTAACAACATTCAGAGATGCCTCAGACTCCTGAAGGGTAATAAGTGCATATAAGTGATTTCGGCCAGCACCGGTACCAGAAACAAAAAAAGAAGCAAAAAAACTCCCTTTGGTGCAGTAGTAGATAAAGTAACAATAGGGGACCTGTCGGCCCAAGTAGCCACTCGATAAGGGCACTCTTGCTACATGTGCCCAAACTAACCACATCTAAAACACTTGTTCTTCCCCTTCTCACACTTACTACAATGATGCTGACCATAGAATCTACAGGGAGGGTAGGTCAGTTCTGATTGGGCCTCACTGTCCTGAGAATTACCACTCATCCAATTTTTCCTTTTAGACAACTTACCACTAGACTATTGGCCTCTACTTATCTCACAAGACCTATATCTCTTACCTTGCTTCTTATTAATCGCAACCTATTTCTTTTTCTCTTTCTCCACCTATTGCATGTATACAACTAACCTAGAGATATTCATGTCTATGATCAACAAAGCTGCCTTACTCTCAAGGACCTATTCGAGAAATATTACTGAAACAAACTTACGCTCCTAGATCTCACGCTAGAAACCATCGCAAGGTCATTCCTTGGTAACTAATGAAATCTTAATGCATACTCCTTGATAGATATCCTACCTTGCCTTAAATTCACAAACTCTTTTGTTTTTTCTTCCCTCAACTCTTGAGAAAAGAAGCGGTCTAAGAAGGCACTAGAAAAATCCTCTCACAAGATAGCACTAGTACCCATCCCTCTCGACATCACCGACTCTTCGTACCATTGATATGCCATATCCTTCAATCGGTCTTTAAATCATGCTATAAAACATATCACTAGAACTTAAAAACATAAACTTCTTATAAACCCAGTACTTGTACTTAGGACATGGAATTTATGTTTATTTCATAGAAATTCATAATAAAATATTATTCTCAATGTTCACATTGAAATCTTTCAAAAATATCCGAGCGAAGATAATGAAATTCAAATCACAATATAAATCTTACAAGTCAAAACATGAATAGATATATACCTTGATGCACTTAAATCTTTCAATCACATAATAGTGTTATACATCAAGAATATGATTATTTTTTACTGAAACCTAATTCAACACAACTGAATTCAAATTTAAGATCATTCTTTTCAGGTACAAGGATGAATGAATAACCTTGTTCAAAACCCCACATACCTAGAATTGATTGACTTATGAAGAGGACTTAAACTTTGAGATTTAAGAGATGACTTAGTCAGAGAAACACTAATCTTGTTGTTCTTGAAGATGGAAGGAGAAGAGATGTTGTTAATTGGATAAAAACAATAACACCTCTTTTGAGTTATATATCGTGGGTTGGGAGTTATAAGAGGGGAAAATACCAAAAGGTCCCTTAACTGAACCTATAGAAATTTGACCACCAGTCGTCACTAGTCAACTTATGACTCGTAATATGAGGTTACGACTTGGCCTAGAAACTCATAAGCATGGCAGTGGTAAGGATTTCACACATTGTTCAACATACGAGTCATATCTTATGACTCATCACATCTCCATACGACTTGTGTCATTCTCTCATAACTTGGACAGAGACTTGGGGGACCTATACTATTGACCTTATGACTTTACTTTATACAACTCGTAACATCGTATTATGATTCCTAGGGTCAAATCATAACTGTAATAGACTCCAACTACTCCGTATTTCCATAACTATGACTTACAACTTAAGATTTATAAGGTGTATACATGACTTAGTGGATTTTAGACATGAGGTATTACAATATCTACCCGTGGAAACATTCCCTCTCGAATAAGATTCATATAGGATTTGGAAAAAAATAACATCTCTGTATCGAACTTACAACCAATGATATCTCTTTCACAAGGATCCAATTACTCACAACATAGGATACGACTTAAGAAAACTTAAACTGACATAAAGAGAAAGAGTTTTGGCTGAAAATAACTATTTACCTTCGATAGGAATTGGGTTCGAAGAAAAGAGATGAGGATACTTAGTCATCATGTTCGATTCATCTTCCCAAGTGACCCCTTCAACCAATTAGTTTCTCCAAAGAACTTTTACTGATGCTACTTCATTATTCCTTAGCCTTCGGACCTGCCTATCAAGTATCTCCACAACAATCTCCTCATATACAAGTTATCTTTAATCCCAATACTCTCTAGGGGAAATACTAAGGACAGATCTCCAATGAACTTCTTAATCATCAAAATATGTAACACTGGGTAAACTGGAACCAACTCTGATAGAAGGTCTAATTCATAGACTACCTCTCCTACACCCCTTATAATCTTATACGAACCAACAAATTAGGGAATCAGCTTTCCTTTATTTCTAAATCTCATTATTCCCTTTATAGGAGACACATTTAAGAATACTTAATCCCCTACTTCAAACTTGAGCTCTTTCCACCTTTTATCTGCATATCACTTATGATGACTCTGAGAAGTCTTCAACATTTCACGAATCAACTGAACCTTTTCCATAGCTTCAATAATAGAACCTAGCCCAATCAAGGCTACTTCACAAACAACAAACCATCCCATGGGTGATCTGGACCTATGTTCGTACAATGCTTTAATAGAGCCATCTGAATGAGAACATGGTAACTATTATTATATGCAAACTCAATCAAAGGTAGATGGTCATCCCAACTCCCTTTAAAGTCTAAAACACATGTTCTCAACATATCTTGCAATTTCTGGATTATGTGTTTAGCCCGACCATTAGTTTGTGGATGAAAAGCGATACTAAGCTTAACCTTTGTACCAAGTCTTTTCTGAAATAACTACCAAAACTGTGAAGTGAATTATGTGCCTCTATCTAAAATGATGGACAAAGGGTATCTCATGAAGACTTACTAACTCGTAAATATACATCCTGGCATAATCTCCCATTGTATCTAAAGTCTTGATAGGTAGGAAATAGGATGATTTAGTCATTCGATCTACTATGACCCAAATTGAGTCATGCTGATGTCTTGTATGAGGCAAACCTATGATGAAATCCATATTCACTACTTCCCACATCTAGGTAGGGATGTTTATCTCCTATAGCGTACCACTCGGTCTCTAGTATTCAACTTACCATAACCATAATAACCCCATTTGCCCATCATGCATTCACCCGGATGGGTCCTGCCACACACTTCACATGTCAAGTATCTGGGCCTCCCGACCACACTATTATATGACTTGGAATTTGAAGTATTGACCCACTGGTGTTGTCTAGTTATAGGTGTAGAGGCAATGGATTATGATGGCACTTGCACTGATGAATGGCCCTGAAATTGTGAATGGCTTCCCCCTCCAAACCTTGGTTAACTATACTCAAACTGTCCAGTCCTAGGTCTCTTGTTTCTCTTCTTATTTTCCTTCAAATTTTCTGCCTCAATCTACTAAGCATAAGTTATCAGCCGGGCAATATCTATGTCTCCAATTATCATGGCAGTCCTACACCTCTTGACCACCAAATCAGATACCCCAGTAGCAAACTCTCTCATACGAGATCTAGAGTCAGATAATAGCTTTGGGGCATACTTAGCTAACTGAGTAAATTTAAGGTAGTACTCATTCACTATTATAGATCCCTGCCTCAGGTTCATGAACTACTCTACTTTATCCTCCCTCATATCATGAGGAAAGAACCTATCCAAAAAATACTCTAAAATACCTTCCAGCTCATAGGAGCTGCATTTACTTCCCTACCACCCTACCACATAGTGACCAAATCATAACTAATATCCTTCAGCCAATAGGATACCATCTATACATTCTCCTATTTAGTAACATGCATGATTTGAGTAATCTTTCACACCCCATAAATAAGTCGTTAAACATACTCATCCACCTTTGACCTATGGAACTCTAGAGGATTCATCCTCATAAAGTCCTGAATTCTGGTTGTAGCTAAGTTACCATTTTCCTAAAGTGGGACTACTGCCTGTTGGTTTCCCTAAACATTAGCATTCACATCTTGGACAAATTCTTGAAAGGTAATTCAACATTCAGCATGAGAAACTTCTCATTTAGAGGGTCTGCATGTAGTGGTGGTTTATCAGTATTTCTGCGTGCGTCAACGATGAGGAGGCATATTTTGTCATATAAAAGCATAAATTAGGACAAATAGAGATAACCTCAAGAAAGATAGATCATAGAATAAAGGGTGATTCCTAACTCATTTCGTACCCTCTTGCTCATAAATGTAGCGCACTTTACATTCATGATCAAGACTCCACGTAAAATGGATTTTCTAACTCCCTAGGACTCTTTAAAATCTTAGGATATGATACTAAGTTTTAACACCTTGGAATCACCCCCTATATGTTACACGATGCTTAGGACTATGAAAAGCATAAAGTTAATCCATGATATCCATTCAACTTAGAACTCACATGAAAAGTGAATTAACATGTATAGAAATTAAAGGTAAACAATTCCATATCTTAATATAAAGACTTAACATTGGAGTCCTTTATCAAATTTTTTGAACTTAGAACATACACAGTCTGACAATCCTGTATTGCTAACTAGAGAGCCACTAGGATAGACCCCAGCTGACTTGAACAAAAATGAAAATAAAAGATCTATAACAACTTTCAATAATAAAAATGAGTCTATAAGCTAGGTCCTCAGACTATGAGAACTCACCAAAAGTTGGGATGCAGGAGATGATGCCTGTGATCAATCGTACTACTAAAAATGAACACTAGAACCATCATTATGAGACAATGTAGAACATAGACATACATGCTGGTCAGTACTTCTGGAATGTATTGAGTATGTGGGGGTGAATGCATAAGTAAAACAAGAACTAAATATATATGTGTATTTTCAAATAATACATGCTAAGAGTAAATAACTCACCCTACACTTGAGTAAAATCGAAGACTACAAGATCATAAAACATGGATATTAAAGCATATGAATAATCTTAGTGAGACGTAACACTTAGTTTCTAAAATACTTACTTTTATTTTTTCTTATGGGAGATTCTTCTAAACGAATAAACTATGTGAGCTACCATAGATTCCAACGTCTTACCAATATTAGGGAGAGTTGTTCTACCCTTGGCATCAAAATAGAACCTTAACTTATATTGATCATTAAACTTAACCCATATTGGGACTTAAACCTACGGTGGCTCGTAGTTTCCAAGAATTTAGGATACGCTCATCCACATTCCCTTCTTGGTGATAAATACTACTCCCAAAATATATATGTATGCTCATACTTAAGAAATCCACATTAAAATAGCATAAGGGTTTTATAGACTGAAAACCAGTTATGCTTCTCTTTACTTAAATCGTAATCAAAAGGAACACTTGGATTTCATATCTTATAGTAGATCAAAAGATCAAGCTTTTCTTTAAATCGTTCTATAAAACATATCACTGGAACTTAAATTCATAAACTTCTTGTAAACTCAGTACTTGTACTTAGGACTTTGAATTCATTCTTTATTTCATAGAAATTCATATCAAAATATCATACTTAATATTCACATTGACATCTATCAACAATATCCCAGTCAAGATAATGAAATTCAAATCACAATATAAATATTACAAGTTGAAACATGAATAGATGTAAACTTTGATGCACTTAAATCTTTCAATCACATGATAGTGTTATACTTCAAGAATATGATTATTTGGGTATGAACCATAATTTAACACAACGAAATTTAAATTTAAGATCATACTTTTCAGGAACAAGGATGAAAGAATAACCATGTTCAAAACCCCACATACCTGGAATTATTTGACTTGTTAAGAGGACTTAAACTTTGAATTTTGAGAGATGACTTGGAGAGATAAACCCTAATCTTGTTGTTCTTGAAGATAAGAGGAGAAGAGATGTTGTTAATCGAATGAAATTTGAAGTAAAATAATTCCTCTCTTGGGTTATAAGTTAGCGGTTGGGAGTTATAAGAGGGGAAAAAACCAAAATGTCACTTAACTGAACTTATAAAAATTTGATCGCCAGTCATCATGAGTCAACTTATGACTCATAAGATGAGGTTATGACTTTTCCTAAAAACTCATAAGCTTGGCAGTGGCAAGGATTGCACACACTGGTCAACATACGAGTCATATCTTATGACTTATCACCACTCCATATACTTGTATCATCCTCTCGTAACTTGAACAGAGACTTAGGGGACCAATACTATTGAACTTACAACTTATATTTATATGACTCGTGACATCCTATGACAATTCTGAAGGTCAAATCATTACTATAATGGACTCTAACTACTCCACACTGCCATAAATACGACTTACAATTTATGACTTATATGGTGTATACACAACTTAATAGGTTGAGTCGTAAGTTGCATAGTGGCTTTCAGATATGGGGGTATTACAAATATACTCTCCCCATGATTGATGACTTTTTCAACCAAATTCAGGGTGCAAATTATTTCTCAATGATAGACCTCAGATCCAACTATCATTAGTTTAGAGTTAGAGAATGTGACATTTTGAAGACAACCTTCAAAACTCGGTATGGTCACTTCAAATTTGTAGTTGTGTCTCTTGGACTAATAAATGCTCCTACAACTTTTTTAGACTCGATGAACAGAGTGTTCAAGAAGTACTTGGACATGTTCGCCATTTTCATTATAGATGAAATCCTCGTCTATTCTTATTGTGAAAATGATCATGCAAACCATTTAATGATTATTTTCTAGACCCTTAAATATCATTAGATATTCTCTAAGTTTAGTAAGTGTGAATTCTAGTTGAGATTAGTAGCTTTCCTTAGTCACATTATTTTTAGTGATGGTACTTGAGTTGGTCCCTAAAAGACTAAAGCAGAAAAACCTAGCCTAGACCCATCTTTCTCTGAGATATTAGGAGTTTCTTAGGCTTAGCTAATTACTATAGATGATTTATTAAGGGATTTTCTTCTATTTTCTCTCCCATGTCCTGATTGACTTAGAAGAAAGACAAGTTTCAGTGGTCATATTCTTATGAAAAAACTTTCAGGAGTTAAGACTCTTCTTACTTTTGCTCTAGTATTGAATCTACCCAAGGGTTCTGATAGGTTTGTAGTTTATTATGATGCTTACAGGGTTGGTCTTGGGTATGTGTTGATGCAATGAAATAAGGTCATAGACTATGCATCTAGAGAGCTTAATCCCTATGAGAAGAATTACCTGACTCATGATCTTAAGTTGGCAGCAATTATTTTTTCCTTAATAATTTAGAGAAAGTACCTCTATTGTGTTCATGTTAATGAATATACTGATGATAAGAGTTTACAGCATGTGTTCATGTAGAAAGACAAAATCTTCTTCAGAGAAGGTGACTTGAATTATTGAAAAACTATGATATAAGTGTGATGTATCATTTTAGTAAGGCCAATGTTGTGGAAAATGCCCTTAGTAGGTAGTATATGGGAAGTTTTTCTCATGTTGAGGATGCTAGGAATTAGTTAGTTTGCAAGGTACATCAGTCGGCTAGATTAGGTGTTTAGTTTGCCAACTTAGCCAACTATAGTATTTGGGTTCAGAATGGTTTAAAATATTCCTTGGTTTTTGAGGTAAAGAAAAGTAAAGACAGAGATCCTATCCTTGTTAAGATGAAATAAATAGTTCAAGATCAAAGGGTTGTGGCTTTCTCCCAAAAGGGAGATGATATGCTTCGTTTTCAGGGTAGGTTGTGCGTTCCAAATATGGATGGTTCAAGGTAGCGAATATTAGTAGAAATGCATGATTCATAATATTATATTCATCAAGGAGACACTAAGATGTACCATGATTTGCGAAAAGCCTATTGGTGGAATGGTACGAAGAAGGATATTGTAAAATTCATAGCTAAGTCTCTAAAGTATCAACAGTTCAAGGTTGAGCATCAAATACCTAATGGTATAGTTCAGGAGTTCAGCATTTCCACTTGAAAATGGGAAATGGTGAATATGGATTTTGTCATAAGGCTACCTCGTGTGCGTCGTCAACATGATTCAACTTGGGTCATTGTTTATAGAATAACCAACTCAACCCATTTCTTGCTAGTCCATACTTCATATTTCGTTGAGGATGTGCTAGACTCTATCTCTGGGAGTTGTTGAGGTTACATGGAGTTCTGTTTACCAATATTTTAGATAGAGGTACTTAGTTTACCTTTAAATTTTACAAGGCTTTTTTGAAGGGTCTTGGTACCCAAGTTCATCTCAGCCTAACTTTTCACCTACAAAAAGATAATCAGGGAGAGAGGACCATTCAAACCTTAAAGGACATATTGAGGGCTTGTGTTATTGATTTCAAAGGTAGTTAGAATGACCACTTACCTTTGATTGAGTTTGATTACAATAATAACTATCACTCCAATATCCAAATGGATTCGTTTGAGGTTATCTATGGTAGGATATGTAGATCCACTATTTCTTTGTTTAAGGTTGATGAAAATACTTTGATAGGTCCAGAGTTTGTATATGAGTTGATGGAGAAAGTTTAGTTAATTCAAGAAAAGCCGAAGACAGCCTAAAATCATCAGAAATTCTATGTAGATATGAGGAGAAGAGAGCTTGTGTTTGATGTTGGTGATTTTATGTACTTGAAAACTTTTCCCATAAAAGGGATAAAGATATTTGGTAAGAAAGGAAAGCTCATTCCTTCCTATGTTAGCCTATATAGGATTCTGAGCTATTTTGGGAAGGTAGCCTATGAGTTAGGGTTGCCTCCAGTTAGCCATGATGGATCATAAAGGGTAATTTTTAGTCAGACCATAAAAGGGGCCTCATACTCTAAACTCTAGCTTACGACTTAGACTACAACCATAGTCAGTCCCAACGAGTCGTCAGGTGAGTTATAATGACTGGGAACCCAATTTCCTACACGATTGTTTAAGGGATTTTATGTCTTTTCCCCCTTCCTCATAAGCCAAACCCATATTTTATTGGATTCCAAAGGGGTGATACAAAAGACCCAAAGCCCCAATTCATAACATAATCATTAATTACACCCAAGAGAAATCAAGGAGACAATTCTTTTCTTCCTCAGGAGAAAACTAGGGTTCTTCAAACAAGTCCAACTTTCAAGAATATTTCTTCAAATATTCTACTTTAGGTATGTGGGATATTCATCAGTTGGTCCCTTCCACCCATTGAGTCTCAAGAAACTCTCTAAATTTTTAAGTGTAAAACACTTTTCCCTTTTAAGGGTCCCAAGTTAACCATGAATTTTATGAATCACCTCTCAATTTTTTTGATCCTAAACCATGGAAATATATTCCCTCATGATAATTGTGTTTCCATATGTTTGATAATGAAAATGTCTACATAATGATTAGTTATTAAAGTATGGGGTGGTATTCCTGATTTTACCATACCATGGATTGTTCAATATTTGCCAAGATTAGTCTACAATGGATAGTGCCAGTGGGTTATGAACACACGATACCTAGATATTCATGTATTTCATAGTTTATAGGTATAATATATCCATACAATGCTTGTATCATCAAATTCATAACATTTTTATAATGAGCACTTGTCAGTACCAGATCATGTCGAATGGATAAAAATACCAGTGTTGTCTATTTGGGAGTAATACTTAGCACCGAGTGAATGTAGGGATGAAGGCTCCCCTATCAATTTGGCATGAGTCATTATTAGTAGTTCCTAAGTTCCATACCTATAGTACCATTATAGATTTTAAGGTGTTTCCCGTCAGTAGAGGCATAACACCCTTATTTTTTGGGACATCAGATTATTGGGTCCACGCCAGCCAGTGTTGGTACCATTGACAAGGTACTAACACCCATCCAACTGGGGTTACTAGTTGGACCCCAACTTTTCTAAAATTGGGGTATGCCTATTGTAGTTAGCTCCCATAGTCTCTACAATATTTATATTATACCAGTTTAGGTTTGTATGTCTAAGTGTCCAGTCTATCAATTATTTAGTTAACCAATTTTACAAATTATTTCAACACATGTTTTACTTGGTCTTGCATTCAATTTACATGTTCATGCATTAACGTTCAATACCATTATATATATATACATATTAGCTAGTCCTTATCTCACATACCAGTACATTCAAAGTACTAATTACATACTTTCTTTTATGCTATATTGTCTTATAACCTAGGTTTGGATACTCAGTTTCCTGGTTGTACTTAGGTAGTTGTGTCAACAATATTTGTGGTGAGTTCTCATCCTTCGGGGATAAGTTATCCGTAGTTACTTTAAGTATCTTTCATTACAGTTAATCAAAGTTAATTGGGCATGTGTCCAATCAACTCCTTATGTTAGAGGATTTTAGATAGTCGGAATTGATTTTTGTTTTATCCTATGTTCAAATATATTAAGTATATTTTACGTATTATACCTTATTAGTTTTCCCTAATTTAGCTTCCACATATTATATTATGTTATTATTATCTTCAGCTCTCACAGTAGGTACTAGACCATGGGTTAGCTTGAGGTCACTTATGGCTCTAAGTACCATGTTACGGCTAGAGGTTAGTTTAAGGTCTTGACACCTACATAGATGTATATGCACATGATATTATTGTATATACATTCCTTCTTTGTTTATTAATATCGCATATATATTCTTGACCTTGTATACTATTATATGATCTTTTGTCACTCTTTCTTATATATTGGCTAGTGATATATGGTATTATACTTTAAACCATGATTACTAATAGAATAGGATGGGTTTATCATTACTGATCCCCTAACATTATCATTCTTAGTTTCTTGTGTGGATAGCCATAGTTTTATTCCTACTTTGTATGTTATTTATATTTTCATTATCTTTGGATCTCAGTCGGTAGTTGCCTATTGAGTACCATATGTTTCGTACTCATACTATACTTCTACAGCCTCCATATCATGCAGAGTAGCTATGGGTTAGAGATTTGGGGTGAGTTCCTGATTTTAGAGCCTTACTACTCTCTTTTTGATGGATTAGACTGATCTCTATGTTGTATTTAGAGATAGATTGTATATGTATATTTATTCAGTATTTGACTTTGTACTCTTATAGTACTAGAATCTCTTGTAATAACTTCATTATATCTTGGGGTTGTTTTATATATATTAGCTATTTTATTATATTTATTATGTTATTTTCTTTCATTTCTCTTAATTGTTCATTACTGTCAATTTCAAACTATCGATTGGCTTACCTACTAGTGGTCATAGTAGTTGCTATCATTACCCGAGAAATTGGGTCGTTATAAATTAGTGTCGGAGCCTAGGTTTATTTGTGTATTAGTATAATAGCTAAGTGTCTTGTAGATTCCTATGAATCGATATAGAGATAGCTGTATCATAACTTTGAGATATTGCAGGGCATTCTTAGGAAATTCTTTATTTGACTCCTTGTCCTTTGTCCATATTTTGTTGAACTTATAGTACATCCTTTGACTCTATTTGTTCCAGATGGATGATAAGAGGTTATTGATAGATATACAAGAGACTATCACATAGTTTTCTAGAGTTTTAGCGTAGTGTCGGACTAAGGAGTTAGAGAATGATATCAAAGATTTGTAACATCAGTCGGAGAGTTCGAGGTTAACCCAAGCTCTGGTAGAGTTTGTGACTACTTCAGTCTTTCAAGATTTAGCATTGGGGATTTTAAGCCTTTTTATGGATACAATACAGTCGAAGATAATATTTGGTGCATCGAGCAGTTCTTAAACCTGAGTTGGGTTTGTTAGTGTACAGAAGGGTTCCTTATCGATTTTAAAGTATGAGATTGGCTTTCTTGAGTAGGCCATACATACTCTTATGTGATATCCTTCAGAGCATGAGATGGTGCATCTATTTATTAGAAGATTATCTTAGCCACTATTTTTGGTGTTGGAGCATTTGATAGCAGTTGGGTCTTTCTTCCCTCAGGTTGTTGATCATATGAGGGCCACAGAGAGAGTATGTATTTAGACTTATAGAGGTAGCAGTAAGAGGTTATTCCATTATTACATTGTTACTGGTATTCTATTTAGTAGTAGGGATCCTTTTGATGGTGATCAACTTTAGTTGCAGCCTGTTGGTTACATAGGTAGAGTCTTAGGCTATTGGTAGCTCTAAGAATGGACATAGTGGTCACAATGGGAAGAGTTTTTGTAAGACCTTGCAAAGTGTTCAACATGGATGTTTAGGCCAAGGTAGCTATTTTGGATCAGTGGGTGCAGTACCTCAGTGTATTCTAAGAGCTTGCTTTAGTTGTGGAAAAATTGGTCATTGGTTGAGAGGGCGCCACAAATACAAGTTAGTTGCTTAGATAAAGTTAGCATATGTTCCCCACTAGCCTAGGGCTCATGGGGCATATTATGATTGTGGGGAGGATGATCATTTTAGTAAGGTAAGTTCTCGACATCAGTTGGTCATCCAGTTAGGGTCAGTCCAGAGAGGCCAGTCATTTGTCTAGAGAGTGTTCCCGACAAGGGATTATTAATCCTTTGACTCATTGAAATTAGTCTTGTAGAATGTGGTGCCTTCAGTCAGAGACAGTACACTTAATGCCTCATTTGGTGATTTAGATGCTCAGTCCAAAGTTTGGACCTACTCAAATTTGTACTATTTTGGGTATATCAGGCTTATGTTTCTTGGTTTTCACTGCTAGGTGTGCTTTTTATTTCTCTGCCTTACCTTTTGTTTGATTTGAATTGGGGTTTTCTTACCCATCGATGATTATGTACCTTGGTAGGTTTATATAGGTTGTTGTATCCCTTGGTGTAGAGTTTATGAGTATGTGGCTATCCTATTAAATGATTCCTTTTAGTAGTGAATAGAGTTTATTAATATGGATATTTCCCTAGGGGTGTAGCATTTGGTTTTGAGTATCATTTACCTTGGCATATTGTTCTTCTTATGAACCTATAGTGGTACTTGTTGCTAATTTCATTTTTGGTACCAAAAACTCTGTATACTAGTACTTCTTTTGTTGTTGTTATTATTTCCATTATTTTGACGTTGATTGGTTCTTTCTTGATTGGCAACTAAACTAGCATTATCTAGCAAAAGTTCCCTTTCTCATGATTCTTGTTCATTGGCTTATGAAACTAGCTCAGTTGCATGGTTTTCTCTCTTTTATTAAGGTATGGTTGGTCATTTTCCTCTTTTATTATCGAGGTTAGATTGGTTGTTAAGTGGGATATGAAAGTGAAGGTAGGTTGGCTTTCTTTAGTTCTGTTATGGCTCTAGAGTTGACAATTTGGTTATATTGATCATTTTTTAGTTTGGGATTTTAGGACTTTCCTTTAGGTTTTCTAAGATTTTAGAATCATCTATCCTTCTTAATATAGCCCATTTTCAAGATTGACCAGTTTGGGATTTGTTCTTTAATTCGACTAGTTCATCACCTGGCAATGGTCTTAATATTAATGTCAAAAGATCTTGGGTTTACCTTTCAGGCTTATTTGATTCATCTCCTAGTAATAGTTTTATCTTGATATTAGTGTGGAGTTGAGATTCCATTCTTGATGTGATATGGTACTTACTCTATTAGAGTTAAGGGAGGTAGACACGGGTGATTTTTTCCTATGATTGCTTCTTAAGTTGGAAAATCAAGAATTGGTTTTCTTGAATTGCCTAGTTTATTTTCTGATACAGCCTTAACCTTAGCATTGCTCTTGATATTGGTACTCTATTCTTCATGATGCAATTCATAGGTCTATTGGATTAAGGTTGTTTTACTTGGATGGATTCAGAAAATATGTATTTTAGTATTTATTCAGCCTAATAAGATTTGGTGGAGTGCTTTTTCTTGGTGATATATGTCTATAGGTATTCGTTGCTGAGATGGAGTATTAGATTGACCAATTTTTGAGTAAGGTTGCATTTTTTGGAATGGCTTAAGTTTTGATTATCACTATTACTATTTGTAACCTTGGTGAGCTATTAGGTATGCCTTGGTGCGTTATGCCCTTTAGTAGATGTGGCATTGATCGCTTAGGACTTTCGCATGTGTCTTTTCCTTTATTATGATTTTGATCTTTAACTAAATTTTGATTGGGGCTCTGGTAGGAACTAGTGAGGGTATGCATGATTTTGGATAGTGAGGGTGAGTTATGTGTTCACCCTTGCTTTAGACTTGTTGGATAAGGGTTGGAATCATGGCACTTTTCAATGGCCACTTGAAGGTTATGATAGATTTTTGCACTTTGATGCTTGCTCGTCTATAGGAATTATTGGGATAGTTGATATCGAGTTGTTCAACTTGGTGTTGAGATTTCAGCTGGGAGTCGTAGAGATTCAATGGAACTTGTGTTTTCAGATTTGTCTTAGTTAAAGTTTCATTAATAGGCTGGCTAAGCCTACTCTTTCTCTACATATTTGTTCTTCTTCAGCTCATATAGATCGTAATTGATTGATGTTTGAATGATATCCCATTGACACTTGGTGATGGCTTCTTTTTCTTTTGTCCTTGATTGTTAGTTTTGCCAAAATATTAATTGTCTGCTCAGTAGAGGGAGTATGCTCAATTGGGCTTAACATGGTTTCATCCCCAGTTGGTGGGACATTTAGGAGTGGATTGTTTGGTTCCGAGAGCTTGTGATTCAAACTCCTGAATATCAATTTCTAGGGTTATTCAAATTAGATGTAGCCTTGATAAGAGGTCACATGCTTTGACCATCTCCATTTGTGTGTCCAAGTAGAACCTAATGGTCTTATCTTATGCCTTTCATTATGTATTATCAATATATCATCTTCAGTTCTTTAAGGTTAGTATGTTGGAGTTACATGAACAGGATTGAGGGTGACCTTTTAAGTAGTTTAGAGTAGATGGCAAGTGTAGAATGTCTAAAGAAATTTATATTTGGTTATTGGAGTTGGTAACATGATTTATGCCCTTGATTTTCTTTGGCTTGTATGAGATTTTTCTTGGTTGTGCTGGTATCGAGCTGTTTTAGTGTGTTGTGGTTTTGATTTGAGTTCAACATCCACCCTTGGTGTAGTTAGAGGATAATTGATTGTTGAGGTCGACTTATGGATATTTGAAAAATAATGGAAGGAAGTTGGTTAAAAAGAGGGTACTGATGGCAAAATCCTTGGGAAGCATTGTTTCTTCTTAGAGATTATTTAGGAAGTATTGCTTAGAGCATACGGACCTAGAACCTCATCTCTTTGAGCTTTCGTGCACTGGCTATTTATTGGTTTTTGTGGGTGAAAGTCATTTTAACATTGGATATTGTAATGACCCTCTAGTTCATTACATTGATTCTCATTCATCTCAAACATTTTGAGCCTTCCCAAATTTGCTACAGGTCATTTATGACTTACAGGAACTGTCTATTTGGTTATCCAGTAGTTAGTTTGGGTTTTAGGCTCACTTCCCTATTTTGGATATTTTATTATAAAGGAATTGATCTTAGACCAAAAATTCTAGTAACCGATCTCGAATAAGAATTCTGATAGTGCCAACTGCTCTAGACCGTTGATTTTAGGCTAGGGACACCCTTAGTTTAGGTCCTAAGGCTTTGGACCACATTTTGGGCTATTGGGTGGATTATATGAAAAATGGAACTACAGGTATGAGCCCTACATTTAGTCAAAAAAATCTCAAAAGAAAGATTTGATGTTTCCATTGAGCCCAAAATGTCAAATTTTGTATGGTAGCATAGTTTTTTCCGCACACGAGGTTTTGAATGAATCTTGAGCACCTGGTCAAAGTCTATTTTAGAAGGAAAATATGATGTCTTAGGTTTCTGGTGCCACCGCTTAAGAGGCCATTTTACCTCTTAAGAGGTAGCTGCTTTAGTGACATTAGGTATCTTTAGCGACCTTGGCCGTTTGTCCGAGGACCTCCTAAGTGATCGATGTCCGCGTTAGTGGAAATCGCTTTAGCGGATAAGGTACTACTATAGCAATGCCTGCATCCCCTTGCCTGACTACTTTAACAGTAAAAAAGCCACTTTAGGGATTCACTTAAGCGACTAGGTGACTACTTCATCGGCACCTTGGGATTGCTAAATCCTCCTCTTTACCCAAATTTCCCATCATTTTCCCACCATTTCTAAAAAAATTTGGGAGCTAGAATAGAGTTAAAGAGTGGAGAATCATCCATTAAAGGTAAGGTAAGTTAGACCAACACCCCTTGGTCATTTCCCATTATTTTCCTCATCAATTTCCATCCCATTTCATTGTAATTTCTTAGAATTATGTCTATAACCCCTAGAACATAGAGACTAACTTTGGCCCGATTTATGCACTATTTGTACTCAACTTTTGAGCACATATTCCTTGTTCTTCGAGGGACCTCATGACGGATTTAATTTTGGATTCCATTTGCGGGCCCCATGGGCCCATTTTTGACCCGACCTTTTATATAGAAATATGAGTCTCATTTTACTCATATTGAAGTGTGGAATATTATTTTGATAGTATTGCGACATATAGGGACTGTGGAGCAAAGATGAGTAATTTATGGATGACTCAAGACTTGCAATTCGACATCTAGGTAGGGTTTGATCTACTTTTCTTTGTAAGCTGATATGTAGTGTAGATTTCATTATAGGTGGGTATGATAGGATGTGTTTATGGCTAGAATATCCTGACTTAGCCTAATTTAAGAGTTTCGGGATAGAAGGGTAGATCGACCCTTGAGATAAAATACTTGTTGTGGCTATAGAATCCTATCACCCTAGGTCATACGCATGTGATCATGGTTGATATTAAGGATACTTTAGGATAATATTTAAGATTTGACTTGGTGGATTGGATTATGTTTTCCCCAGATTATAGTATTATCAGTATGCTAATTATATATTGTTGAGTCCTAGGTCGTGGTTACGATACTCGTTGGACTCTAAGTGAGTATTCTATCCTTAAAAGGGATGTGGCTTTAGTCTATGGAAGCTTGGATGCTTATGATTGTATTATTTGGATACTAGTAATGGCATGCATAGATTCAGTACATTTATGCTCACTTAGTTGTATGGTTCCAACTAAAATGATAATTTTGTTGTTGTTTCCAAAAATGGGATTTATTCCTACTTTTCCCTTTTAAAATATATTCTTTTATAACAAAAATCACATTACCTTAATAGATAATTTAGGAGCTTTTGGAACTAAAATGATGTTTTGGAAATTAGACCGAGATTGATTTCGGTCCATGGTTTATCCACTCTTTTACCACTACTATTTACTTTGATCGTGAGAGACTCCGACCCTTTCTACTCTATTATGATGATTTATTCCCAAAATTTATCTCAGGCAATGGATTTATAGGCTTAAAATCTTTTAGCCATGGTTCGAACCATGCATTTATTAAATATACATCTCTCTTATATTGGATGGAGTAGATTATAATGATGATGATTGGAAATTTTGGATTAGGACCAGGTAAGTGTATACGGATATTCTCGCATTCTCTTGGGTCCCATTCATCCGCGAACCATCATCCTATAGAAGAGAGGTCACCATTGGTTCTTCCTTTGAGAGCTGTTGAGCTGGAGGAGGTGTACACACTTTGTACATTATGGAACTGGTATTGGTTATGGTATTATGGATTACCTTGTATTCATTCATTCATATGTATTGCCTATAACCAGTATATTGTTTGGTGCTTATATATATCAACCTTATGGTGTGTTTTTATAGATATAGGTGATGATTGCTATTAGCTGAGTGTTGATTGAACCTTCTAGTTTTATGGGGCCCCGATTAGGTAGTGTTTGTCCGGACTAGCAGGTTACTTCATTGTTGTTATTTTGGTTAGTTCGTGACAAGCTGATTATGGACTGATACTGAGGTTTGAGGTATGATTCTAATCCTTTCCACTTTACGGTAAATTATATTATGGATAATTATCTCATGATTAGACATTATGATTAGGGACCCTGATTATGACAACACTAGTTTCCTACTTACATAGGATGCCTTTACATGCTAGGATGGTTACCTTAGTCATCACCTTGAGTAGCCATATATTGATATATATGTATGTGATACTATCGTTTATCCCTCCCTCCCTTGTCTATTAATTTCATTTACGTATTCCTGGCCTTGTATACTATTATATGATTTTCTTTCAGTCTTCCTTGTATATTGACTAGTGATATACAGTATTACACTATCACGACCCGAACCAGGGACCTGGCCGTAATGGGCATCGCGAACCATGAAGGCCCGAGAGCCCTTCTAACTTGTAATCATATACACCATTCATATATAAATAGGAAATGCGGAAATAAAATCTACTACGGAAACATGGTCATAATCTAAATTTAGTTTAACAATGAGGAATAAAATCCAATATCAACTAAAAACCGTCTGAAAACCGTCTATGAAATCTCTACTACATGATCAAATAACTATCTGAAAACTGGGACAAGGCCCCCAGTAGACCAAAACTATAATAAATAATAACTGTCTAAAAGAAACTAGGCCTTCTGAAATATAGAAGGCTCTCCAACGGGTACTCTTCACTCCTGTCTGATGAAATCTACTACTTATTAGGACCCCTAGACTGTGCCTCAGAACCTAGAGGGAGGGGGGGTCAATACAGATGTACTGGTACGCAGAGAAATTCAAAATAAAGATTTAATATAAATAAAATAGTTGAGAGCTAGTCATAAACATCATGAAAGATATAATTTTCAAAACATATGGGCATTCTTGAAAAAACATAAAAAACCTTTCTGTCAAAAGCGGTTTCTGATCTTTGTATTACTTCTGAGTTAGGTGGCACTCCCCTACAAGTCTGATATTCCACGGGCTTTATGGAGTCCGTCATTGACTCAGCGGGGAAGCCCCCAACCCAAGTGTGCCGCAAGGTTTGGAGTGTCTAAATTTGATACGCCACAGGGCACTAGGCCAACGTATAATAATATACCCGGATCGATAAATCAAGGTTTTGGACAATGAGTTTTCTGAACTCATGCCTTCTTCGGAGAACCACGTAATCTCTCTTTATGCCAAATTTTATCCTAATCCGAATCATGCATTATTCTAGTTGCAATATCTAAAAAATCTTACTTCAAACATGCATTCTATTCTATTCTGAATTACCATGGCATTATCTGGATTGGTGTCATCACACCAAGACTTGCAAGTCCTATTTCTGAGCCATAATGCATCATGAATGATTTTTTAATTAAAACATAGATCAGACCACCCAAACAGGAAATTTAACAAAGGGAATTCATGTTCCGAAAACATAAGTCAAAACTATGCAAAATTCCCATCCTTTCAATAAACAAGTGGTGGTCATGTAATCTTTAACAAACCATGCAACCCTTCTCATTATATAATTATGTTCAACATTCATCAACATAAACAACCCTCTCTCTTTTGAAATCAAAATCATAATCCAAATATAACATTATTCAAGACATTTCATAACATGCTTTCCAAGATGCATTCAAACGATTTCACAGTATATTATAAGTAAATGAAAATCATCACAAGTGAGGGATTTTTCATGAATCATGCTCGCAATTCAATCATCAACCTTAAAACACATGCTTACAATATATATATAATTTCAAATCAATTTGGGAGAAAGCGTAAAGGCCAAAACAATATCATCAATGCTTCTAAAGCATGAATATATTCATAAATCTGAAAAACCCTTTATTAAAATCAAGATTTCCATACCCATGAGATTTTAGGAAAATCCCGCGTACCTTAAATTAGAAGATTTTAATGAACTCTAGCTTTTGTAATGCTATACATACGATTTATGGGTGCCTCTTTTATCCCTCACAATGGGGATTTCGAATCTTGAAGAATTAAGGGCAACCCACAGTTAAATCTTGAGATATTTGGGTTTTTAGTTCGAAACCCTAGGGTGAGTTCTTGATGAATTTGAGAGAAAAGAATCATATTTTGGTTTTTTTTTGAGTTTAATCCCATATTATAGTTGGATAAGGGATGGAAAATGCCCATTTTGACCTTAAAAACACGGAAACAGAACCTGAAATTTTGGTGTGTGCGATATGGCGTGCGTCGTACGCTTATCGCAAGATGTTACTGTCTCAGTCACTAAAATGGCCATAACTTTTCGCTTGAGTATCGGATTTAGGCGAAATTGGTATAGTTGAAAATATAATTTGAAGAGATTTCATTTGATATATAGTTATCCCTTTAATTCACTATATACAAAGAGTTATAGTTGATTGAAGTTGACCCAAGTTTTGACACTCACTCAAAATTCAATGATAGGAAAGCTTTCAACTCGTCCTTGAGTTAGGGGACCTCTATGATCTCATTTCATGCTTAAATAGGTTAACACACTACATAATTGATTAACATGCCAAATTTTCATATGATTTATGGCTTTTGGATCATCTATGCATAGAAACGATGGTTTTTATTCTAGCCCGAAATGCGGGGTGTTAGAATATCTCCCCCTTGGGATCATTCATCCCCTAAAGATGGGTAGGAATGTTGAAGTCTTTAAGTCATGGAATAACGTGGACATGATATGTCTTCTAAGAAAGAATATACTGATCTGAAACATTTAAATTTCCATCATGAAACTGAATTCTGAGCAGACTTTCCCTTACGTACTTTAAGAAGTTGATTCATGCTGAGAATTTAGGATTCCCTTGAGGTGTTCATGATACAATCATACTTATCGAATTGAGAAGTGATAACTTATGTAAGTACGAATCTTGATACAACAATATTTAGATCATATAAAGGTATTACACTGTCTGAGCGAAAATGCCTAGAGAGATTTGAGATTATGTGTTGGACTCTTATGAACTGAGTCATGACTAAATAGATGAATCTGAAACATGATGTTTGGACTGAACTGAATTCACAATTTACATGGATGGAATAGATTATCTCCTGGGATGGTCATACACATGGGACTCCGAATAGCAGGACTTGGTGTAAAGGTGGAAAACCACAGTAACTTGTCTGCCTGACTGTTAAACTGAACTGTTGGTTATACTGGCTGAATTATACTGAAAACTTATTCTTAACTGGAGTATCTCTTCAACACTCTTTCTAAAGAAGTTATTGTAGCATTCGGGAGCAAAGAATCTTGGGCATGAGTTACACAAGACACCCAACTAAGGAATCACAACAGTGACACTACTCTATAGCATGGAATATAGACATATAACTCATAAACTAGGATATAAATATGAGGCCTTAGGCAATGAAACTTCTTACTTTCAAGCTTAGAGAACATCTCGAATACTCCCTTAACTATATTATTCCCTTTAAATACCATACTCATTTAATTAAACTTAGAATTCTTATATGGGTATTGATAAATCTTTCTACTAATGCCTAAAGTAACATAAGTCCTCTCACCATGATCAAGCCTAACTTCAAATCACAAAATACAACATGCCACACCACGATACTAGTCTAAGACATATGATTTAATCTTCTATATATATATTTTTTAGAGATCACTCCCTAAGCATATCGTGCCTTACACCCTTCAATGACTAACTCTGATCTTTTACTATGGATTCACTAGCGCATATTGCGTTCCTCCACTTAAATCTCAACATGTCATTCAAGCCTATCTTTATAACCACATATGAACTCCAACGCAAACATCCATAAGGACATACTTCACATATTCTCTAATCCACTATCAATATAACTCCTATGCGCTAACCCAATAACACACACATAAATTTCCACTAACCATCACATATATCAAATACTTGGCCCCTGATCTTACTTCACACTTATGGCCTTATCTAAAACAAGCATGCTATGATCTCCCATTAACAAGAAATATTTACTCATCACCATTATCATCACATAAGGAGGAGTCACTAAAAGTTTAAAACATAAGACCTTGAAGCATGGGAGGATATTATACGAGACTTGACACTTAACTGAGGCTGAAGGAATAGAAAATCAACATCAGGGATTCATCAAAGTGATCTGAATTGGGGTATACATGACTATAGGCTGAATCTCGTCAATCATAAAGAGTATAGAATGAATTATGGGAACTGAGCACTCTATAAAGCGTGAGTACATGAATCATGAGCTGCATGACCTCAATTTGTTGTTCATAACATATGGAATGTGATTCTGACTACTGAATGAACTGAAACTCCTCATTTTAGAACTTAAAATGCACGTGATTCTATATCATATACATGAACATGAACTATGATCATGGAACTAAAATGTAAGGCATGAGTAGGTATTGGGATCACTAAAAAATACTGAGATAAGAATGGGTTGAGTCTCACCCTCACTTTCTGATGTTGTATATCATACTGACACCACTACTAGAATCTGAGAGACTGACTTGGTTACTTGTTCTATCATCTCCCCCTTAGGTTTAAGTCATCATCTTAAGTTCAAGAGATACCTTAATAGACTCTAAAATGAACTACACTCACTGCACTCTGGTGTCTGGAATACGACAATACACATTATTAATAATACTTAACCCGAATGGCTACACCTGAAAGGGAAAAACCCACTGCTAATCCTACCTTCTGAGACACACTCTATCTTTCAATAGTCCCAATAGTCAATCATATAATACTTGAACACTTACTAACTTTGAATCCTCGTGATTATTCCCATAGTCGGAGTACATACCCTATAATGCTTCAGCTCTTATTTATGTCGGTTCAACCTTAAAAAATTTAAACTTAGATTATAATACTTAATCATGGATATCACCAAGCCTTTGATGAATCATACTACTAGTCTTTCTCCACCTAGAAACTCAACGGAACTACTATGTCCACTAACCACACGCAACATGTAATAGTCTTAGAAAAGGCTACAACTCTATATCATCTTGGGCAACTTCTACCTCATACATACAATATCATACTTTGTTACTAATCAAATAAACATAATCTTTTGCATACACTATTAAAATGTATTAGATCACTTCCATATAAATAGTATCATTAACCAAGAAATTATCATATCCACCTTTATGGACATCAACTGTTCAAACTTAATGTCTAGTGCTAAGCATGATTTACAACCCAACCTGACACATAATTCTCACAAAACATTCATCATTAATTTTAAGCCACTATTCTTACATCCACATCCTACATTAAATTTAAGCCTATAGTCTAGCATCAATCATCTACCACCAATGAAGAAGGCAACATAATATACTAGTCCATCAAATTGGAACATTCTATCCAAATACCTCAAAAATCTACTACATACCTTCTCACAAGTAGTACTACTTTAAAACTACTAACGAAAAAAAGGTCAAGGGGTGTAAAGTCACATAATAGACATGGTCAACCTTAATATTATATTATAACCCCATACAATCTTATCGACTTATACGGCTTTCTTATATCACACTTACTTACCCAAGCGTATATTTAGACTACCTTTAAATTCTACAAATGGCCATGAGTCTATAATTATAACTTACTGTCTCATAGAGCTATTCTCATACTTCAAGTAGACAACAATTCACCTTAACTAATAAATCCTTCTCTACCTTATACTAAACTAACACACAAGGACGTATCACTTCATTACCAACTCAATCTCATGCAAAAAAATTCAACTATACATAAATTCAACCAACACAAGAACAACAAGTTGCTAGTGAATCGAAATAGGCCTCACACGGCTTCACTAGACTTTGATTTTTGTGTTCTGAACAAGAAAATGAAATGAATAACAAAGAAACTATGCTAGTGATTCGAAAGAGCCCCACACTGCTTCACTAAACTTTGATTTATTTTTTTCAAAAACACTATGATAACAAGATTACGTATTACAAGAGATAGAAAATTGACACACAATATTCAATGATCTAAGGATACACATCTTACTCTGTATAAATAAAAATTTGAGTCAAACACTTCCCCCATAGACTACCATCCAATCCACACATGCTACTAGCTACCACATTAGTCTGTCACTATAAAGTGGTAAATCATGCTCAAATATCAGTTATTCAACTAAAATATTTATTTACACAAAAGTCACCCTCACTCTAACTTCTAACTTTGTGACTTCATATCACCAACCTCTTGGTCTAATCTCACTACCAATAGGTCATGACACCAATACTTTAACTTATACTACTAATCGGGTGGAAATATAGTTCCAACATTCTGCTACACATCATTCCCCCTAAAGCATGCCATCTGCCACATAAATTTTTGAAAAGAGATGGAATACTCTTTATACTGCAGGTCGAAAAGTAAGATTTTATAAGAATCAAAGTTCACACAAAAATCAATACACTCTGAAGCACTACCGGAATCTTCTCAAGTCCTTGCAAAAATTTTAAACTCTTATATGGCTCAATCAGAAAGGACTATACCATTTAGACTCTAAACTTTTTCACTTGAATCACCCTAGTAATGAGACATATCTGGGCACATCAAAGTAAGGAAAGAATTGGGATAACTTTACTTTAGTAGGGGTGACACCATAGCACGAATTAGAGCATGAAAGAGGAGCATTCTGGCTCAAAAGTACGAACTAGAACATGAAAAAAGGGAAATATTCCTAAACGCCTAGTAGCCTCCTACTTATAAGTGTGGCGCGCTACACACCCATAAACAAGACTCTACCCGACGTGATTTCGCAGAAACCTTGGGACCATGAACCGTGCTCTAATACCAAGTTTGTCACGACCCAAAATTGGGCCCTGGCCGTGACGGACATCCCAAACCATGAAGGCCCGATATCCCTTCTAACTTGTAATCATATACACCATTTATATATAAATAGGGAATGCGGAAATAAAATCTGCTATGAAAACATGGTCATAATCTAAATTTTGTTTAACAATGAGGAATAAAATCCAATATCAACTAAACACCGTCTGAAAATCGTCTATGAAATCTCTACTACATGATCAAATAACAACTGTCTGAAAACTGGGACAAGGCCCCCAGTAGACCAAAACTATAATAAATTATAACTGTCTAAAAGAAACAAGGCCTTCTGAAATATAGATGGCTCACCAACTGGTACTCTTCACTCCGGTTTGATAAAATCTACTGCTTATCAGGACCCCTAAACTGTGCCTCAAAACCTGGAGGAAGGAGGGTCAATACATATGTACTGGTACGCAGAGCAATCCAAAATAAAACTTTTATATAAATAAAATAGTTGAGATCTAGTCATAAACATCATGAAAGATATAATTTTCAAAACACATGGGCATTCTTAAAAAAACATAAAAAACCTTTCTGTCAAAAGCAGTTTTTGATCTTTGTATTACTTTTGAGTTAGGTGGAACTCCCCTACAAGTCTGATATTCCACGGGCTATATGGAATTCTCCATTGACTCGATGAAGAAGCCCCCAACCCAAATGTACCGCAAGGGTTGGAGTGTCTGAGTCTAATACGGCACAGGGCACTTGGCCAGCGTATAATAATATACCCGGATCGACAAATCATGGTTTTATGCAATGAGTTGTCTGAACTCATGCCATATTTGGGGAATCACCTAAGCTCTTTTTCTGCCCAATTTTATCCTGTTCTAAATCATGCATTATTCTAGTTTCAACATCTGAAAAATCTGACTTCAAACATGCATTCTATTCTGTTCTGAATTACCATGGCATTATCTGGATTGGTGTCGTCACACCAAGACTTGCAAGTCCTATTTTTGAGCCATAATGCATCATTCATGATTCTTTTATTAAAACATAGTTTGTACCACCCAAACATGCAATTTAACAAAGGGAATTCATGTTTCGAAAACTTAAGTAAAAAATATGCAAAATTCACATCCTTTCAATAGACAAGTGGTGGTCATGCAATCTTTAACAAACCATGCAACCCTTCTCATTATATAATTATGTTCAACATTTATCAACATAAACAACCCTCTCTCTTTTAAAATCAAAATCATAATCCAAATATAACATTATTCAAGACATTTCATAACATGCTTTTCAAGATGCATTCATACGATTTCATAATATATCATAAGTAAATGAAAATCATCACAAGAGAGGGATTTTTTATGAATCATGCTCTCAATTCGATCATCAACCTTAAAACACATGCTTACAATATATATATATAATTTTAAATCAATTTGGGGGAAAGCCTAAAGGCCAAAACATTATCATCAACGCTTCTAAAGAATGAATATATTCATAAATATGAAAAATCTTTCTTAAAATCAAGATTTCCAGCCCATGAAATTTTAGGAAAATCCCGCGTACCTTAAATTAGAAGCTTTTGAATGAACTCTTGCTTTTGGGATGCTATACGTACGATTTATGGGTGCCTGTTGTAGCCCTTGCAATAGGGATTTCGAATCTTGAAGAATTAAGAAAAAACCACGGTTAAATCTTGAGATATTTAGGTTTTTAGTTCGAAACCCTAGGGTGAGTTCTTGATGAATTTAAGAGAAAAGAATCATATTTTGGTATTTTGGGAGTTTAATCCAGTGTTATATCCGGATAAGGGATAGAAGATACCCATATTTCCCTTAAAAATACGGAAATAGAACCTGAAATTTTGGTGCGTGTAATAAGGCGTGCATCGCACGCTTATTGCATGATGCTACTGTCTCAGTCACTAAAATGGCCATAACTTTTCGCTCAAGTATCGGATTTAGGTAAAATTGGTATTGTTGCAAATATAATTCTAAGAGATTTCAATTGATATATAGTAGGCCCTCTAATTCATTATATAAAAAGAGTTATATTCGATTGAAGTTGACCCAAGTTTCGACGCTGACTCAAACTCGAATAATAGGAAAACTTTCAACTCGTCCTTAAGTTAGGGGACATCTATGATCTCAATTCAGGCTTAAATAGTTTCACATACTACATAATTTATTAACATGACAAATTTGCATAGTATTTATGTCTTTTGGATCATGTATGCATAGAAACGACGGTTTTTATTCTAGCCCGAAATGCGTGGTGTTACATACACTTTAGAGCCTAATTATTGATAGAACAGGATAGGGTTATCTATCCTGATCCCCTAGATTTATCATATTTAGTTTCTTAGAAGGCTGCCCATATTTATATTCCTTCTTTGCATGTTATCTATACTTGCACTATCTTTGGAGCTCAGTCGGTAGTTGACGATTGAGTACTATATGTTTGGTACTTATACTATACTTCTGTATCCTGCATATCATAGCACAACTTCTCACCTTTGGTGTTTTCATCGAGTAGAGCAGCTATGGGTTTGAGATTTGGGGTGAGCTCTTGACATTTAGAGCCTTAGTAGTCTCCTTGTTATGGATTAGACTGATCTCTATGTTGTATTCAGAGTGGGTTATACATATATTTATTTTGTATTTGACTTTATCCTCATTATATTAGAGAATCTTGTACTAACCTCACTAGGTCTTGGGGTTTCTTTATATACTAGCCCCATTATTATATTTATTCCATTATTTTATTCCATTTGTTTTATTCTATTTCTATTTATAGCTCGTTAGTGTTGATTTCGAACTACAAAATCTTTTACCTACTGGTGGGTCATAGTAGGTGCCATCATGACCTTAGAAATTGGGCCGTGACAACGTCCTTCGAAATATAAACTTTATTAATTACCAAACTCAAATGATAGGCTTACTTTTCATGGCTTGCCGCGATGAGTTCCATCATGACCCTTGATTTTTGGGTTGTGAAAAAAACTTTGGAACCCATGGAGATGCTCGCCATTTCACCTAAGAAGGACCCCCTAAACCATAAGAGATTAATAATATAAAAGAAAACAAGCATACAACACATAAACCCTCCAGAGAAAGTCAAGGTACATCTGAACTTGTCTTTATGAAGACCCCAAGCCCAAAAATAGTTTGAAGAATCAATATAAATCTTCTCGAATCATTTCCAAACGCATCCAATCTAATCAAATATAATATCTATAAGTCCAAAAGATCCATCGATACCCATATTAATATATTTAATTTCTAGGTCTAAATGACTTTGAAAAAATGGTTCCAGAGATACAATGGTAGAATCTTTATTTTATTTAAGAATCATGTTCCCCATACATTTAGGGTTCTACCTCATAAAACCCAAGGAAAAATTTGTTGAAATCAAACTTGAAATTAAAATAAAGAATTTAAAGTTTACCAGGTAAAAACCCCAAAATCATGTTTAAATCAAAGATTTGAAGGTACATTTGTACAAAAAAATAATGAGAAATGACGAATTCACTATTTCAAAACATACTCAAGAAGAATTCTCAAAACCACATTTGAAATAGCCTAATTTGGATCTCTCAAAGTCTAAAATGGAAAAAATACATTTTTCTTTGAAAAGAAAACAAATATCTTCTTATGTTTTCCCTTAATTACAATTGTTGGTCAGCTATTAAGTCCACTAGGACTCTTGCCCACATGCCCCTTATGCCTTTATACAAACTCCTTTATAAACTCATACGAAAACTAATCTCGAGAGAGAGAGAGAAGATGACCCATTTTTCCTACCTTAGAAAAAAGTTCTCCGTTACTATCTTATTGGTTCAAAAAAGTAAAAGGCAGTGAAATCAACCCTCTAGAATTTACCAAGCCCAACCTGTGCAACCTCTCGTGTCAACCAACTAAGAACTAATAAGTATCCACAATAGAACCTAATTTAACTATGGAGGATCCATCCTAATAAACTCCACGAACCTCTATTATCCTGTCATAGACATAATAGGTAAGGTAAATATATGTCAAGCAACTCCCAATAGTATCACATCAACATTAGGAGAATTAATAAAAGTATCCAATTATGTATTCTGAGTCTGAATCCCTAAAGTAGTATGATAACTAAAAGTTTGAGGCATCTCTTCAAGGAAACCCATAACCTGTAGCAAGAAATCCTCAAAAATATATATGAAAATGAATCCAGGTGGATTGAGTAGATCTTAGGTGGATTTATGCACCTTAAGTTTCTTATCTACACCTATTTAGCTTGGTTTCGAGGACTTCTTGTTTGCGTAATGAGTTAATATTTATATAAATAAGCATTTAAATGTTAAATTATGTGATTTTAATGTTAAAGGTGTGTTTAAATAAAGTTGGAAGCTAAATGTGCAATTAAAGTTAAACGAGATAACTACAATTCTTAGCTTGAGCTATGTATTATTCTAGTTATTCTTGTTTGATAGTGTGTCATGAGCTCTAACTCGTGGTGTTTATTGTCATAGAAAGCTTGATGATAAGTTTAAGATGATAATATGATGATATACAATCTATTTTTTATAGAGGAGACACATCGATGAACCAAGGAACAAAGAACCAAATGCATGGGGTAAAGAACGTTCAAATCTAGAATTAGAGGACTTAGGGGCGTGCTAGGCTGCCTAGCCACTAGTATAAGGGTATGAAGTGCCCTTGTATTCAACTGAAAATTACAATTCCAGCAGCCTTGCATGATATCAGTGTGCCATGATGCTTTAGTAGTGCGATATAGGTGTAGCACGCTAGCTAGTTAAATTCAGAAAATCTTGTTCTGCTATAAATAGGACACTTCACTTGTTTTGTATTGACCTTAGACGACTTGGGGAATTGAAACATACTTGAGGAGGCTTCAACTAGAGTTTTTACTCTTTTAGTTTAGCTTACTCTTCGATTACTACACGGATTATAAAATTATTATTCTTTGTACGTCCATGAGTGGCTAAACACCCATATCCGTGGGTAAGGCCAAGAACATGATTACTTTTGCTTGATTAATTGAGTTGGTTTTTGTTGATTTCATTATTGTTTGTTTATATATTCTTCTTAACTACTATTTTATGGATTCCAACCCTTAAGATAAATGCATAATTCTATAAGCAACCCAGAAGGAGGGCTGATTGAATAAAACATGAAATATATAGGATAGCATTATTGTCTAAGACCCTTACTTTTTCATATTGTTTACTTTTACTTTTACTTCTTAACATTTAAACACTATTTGTTACATTAGCACTTGTTTAATATTCATAGTGAGACTAGAATAGGATTGTTGTTTAACACAAGTCCTTGTGGGATCGATTCTTGGCTTTCTTAAGGACATTTTACTACTTGGTTGACCATGTATACTTGCGTGTGTGCTAGTTCGGAATATGTTTTTGGTGCCATTGCCGGGGATATGTAAATTGGCAACTGTATTTAGTTTATCTATTTTGGTTTAAAGGTTATGACAACTTGATCTTAGTTTCTACAGGTTCAGGTTTGAAAAGCTAGTAAGATGGCAAGGGATAGAGAACTGGTTGATCCATATCGCAGATCTGAGCAATGCTTGCACCAATTGAGGAAAGAAGTAGTCCTTCTATATAATATAACATAAATTCGATAGGAACAAAAGTCTATTCTTGATCCTATGGCTAAAAAGCAACTAGCCTGCAAGATGGTACATAAAGTGGCAATCCCAATCACAACTAATGTCACCTCCACCATAAACAGACCGAAACCTATAGGTAGATTTGAGAAAAATAAAAATATGGTGTAGATTTTGTATATTAGTTGAAAATTTACTAGATTGTCACATAAAGATCCATATGTCTTCTTTAAGAATTTTTTTGAGATAGGTGACACATTCATCCCTATTGATTATCCGAGGCTCATTTTGGGGAAAGAAAAGAAGTGGTTGAATGTAGAGATAGATAGTTCCATCATTGTATGTGATGGGTTGTCCCAAAAATTCTTCATCTATTTAGTCCCATTTGGTGAGACTACAAGGTTGCATAGTGAGTTATTGAGTTTCAAGTACAAGCTTAATGAAAATCTATATCATGCTTGAGAGAGCTATAAATCACTTCTCAGGGATTTTCCACATCACCAATAGTCCAATGAGGTATTAGCTCACACCTTTGTAGAATCTCTTGATCACAACACAAAAATTTGCTAGATTCAACTCCAGGTGGTCAAGCTCTGAAGAAAACATATGATGAGATTTATACATTATTGAACCTGATTGCACAAGGTAACCCTAACTAGAATGGTGACATGTATAGAGGTGTAGTGAAAAATCATGCAGGGATGTTAGATATTAATAGTATTACAACCTTAGCTATTCGATTATCTACTCTACAAAATCATATGATAACATGGTTTAGCAGATTAGGTGTGAATCAATCCCAGGCTCAGGTGAATGCAGTTCAGTAGACCTCATCATGGTGTGATATTTGTGGCAATAGTATTTACTCTATTAATTTTTGTGGATCCAATCCTAAATCATTTACTCTATTGATTTGTGTGGATCTAATCCACATAAAAGCCTTATTATGATAATACTTATAATCATAAGTGACCGAGTCAATCCAATTATGCATGGGGAAATAATAAAATCGATAGTTTCAGCAGCAATCTAACACACATTCTAGTAATATTAAAGAGACATTGAAGAAGATCCCGACCAACTAAGAATAGATGGCTACTGAAATAAAGAATCAATAGATAGTTCAAAATAAATTAGAGATGCAGTTATGGAAGATGGCTCAACAATAAAATACCATGCCCCAAGGTGAAATTCTAAGTGACACTGTTAATCCATAGAAATTCATACCAATCACCTTAAGGAGTGGTAGAGATCTTATTGATAGGCCTCCTAAGAAAAATAAGGGGGTATAGACAGAGCTAGTGCCATAATAGGTAGAGAAGAAGCAAGCCTAAGAGGATGATGCTAAAAATTTAGGGAAGTATAGTACCCAAAAAATGCTACTAAGAATGTGCTGGAAAGTTCACCACCATCATTCTCTCAGAAATTTAAAAAGCTAAGGAGGATGCTTATTTTAAAATATTCTTTGACACATTTAGAGAACTTCACATTAATGTTTCATTGTTAGATGTTTTGTAGAGTATGCCCAAGTATTCTAAGTACTTGAAGGATGTGGTTACTTGTAAAACAAAGTTTCTGGACATTTAGACAATGGCATTTATGGAAGAGTGCAGTTCGGTAGTGAGGACGAAGATGCCCAAAAAGTTGAAGGACCTAGGGAGTTTCACCATCCATATACAAATTGGTTATAATGATATGGTTTATGCTCTGAGTGATTTTGGGGAAATTATAAAATTGATGCCCTTATCAGCATTTCATACTTTGGGTTTGTGGAAGTTGAGTGCATGCTATGTGGTGTTCTAAATGGCAGATAAAACTAGAGTCCATCATGAAAAAATAATTGAGAATGTTCTCATTTAGTTGGTAAGTTTATTATCCCTGATGAATTTATTATCATTGACTATGATGGAAATGATAAGGTGCCAATTATATTAGGACATCCATTCATGGCGACGGGAGGAGCACTGATTGATATGAGAGAAGAAACTCTCAAGATGTTATTGGATAACGAAGAGGTGATCTTCAAAGTCTATAAACCAGTCAATCCACCTTAATATTACAAAGACTTATGCATGATCATAGCTATGAAAGTCGATGAGTATGGGGTGGTAGAGTCCAAACCATATATTACCTCTTCTGATAGTCTCATAGAGCTACCTAAGCCACCAATTAAACCCAAAAGGGTGAATTTAAAGTAACAAACTTAAAATACTAGTGTTGACCAAGATGATGACCTTGATATTACACACTCAAAAGGTAAAAAAAGAGTGAGAAGATGGCCTTCGAGTAGTAGGAAAAGGAAGAAGGATGATGGTTGATGTATTGATGTAGGTCATGCCGTGACACTAAATCAGGTGTTGCTTGGGAGCAACCCAAGTTAAGGTAGGTATGTCATTCATGTATTTTATTTTTTATTTCATGTTGTTTTAGTTTTGAGTCATAGGTCGATGGAAAGTCTGAGTACCAAAAGTCTAAGATAAGAAGCATGTCAAAGATTGGGTGTGTGGTCAACCCAACCTCACTGATGATTAAAGATGCTGCTAGCTAGTCCTAGAGGCCTCAGGGAGTATTTCTATCTCTACTTTTGAGTATAATTTAGGTACATAGTATGTTTTTAAGGGTGGGGTGGGGAAAATTCCCATGGTTTTGGGTGAAGTGATGTTATAGGATTTTAATTCTTAGTTGTTTTCTACTTTTTTTTTTTGCTTAAATTTGAAAAAAATTACAAATATTTTCTCTTTGTTTTAGTTTTTTTAGTGTTAGTCTAGTAGGTGCACGCTTCACCCACCCTATGGTTTCTCTTTTTTATTTTTTTCCACAGGGACACCCTTTAAATCCAGTATCCCTTTTTCCTTTTTAGGAGTAAATTTTAAACTTTTTGTGTTAGGAATAAGCGAGATGCTCTTGATAGTTTTTTATATGATTGCATGATGCAAGTGGTTTTTAATGTTAAAGCATGTTGATTGTGTTGAATGACCACTTTTGAGATCTAGGCCTATGTATATGACTCTTGTGTTTTGTTGGCTTAATGATGAATTCATGTTGGTGCTTGGTTTAGTGTCTATGATGATCTTACTTGATTTGAGCATGTGCCATGGTGAGTTAGGTTTTTTGTATATTCCTTGTTGCATGTTGATGTCTTGAACTATCTTGGTGTGTGGAAAGTCAAATAAAGAATGTGGGTTTAAGAGATGATATAGGCATTTCTTTGATAGCGATATTTATACCCTCTTTCACCTACCTTTGTTCGTAATTTTAGTTAGTCTCGTTGAGCCATAACCTATTTCTTTGGTAGCCTTATATGTAGCTGAATCCCCTTCGTTACTGACCTTAATTCAATCCAAATCTCATAAGAACTTTAATTTAAAATTAATAAGGTTAAGGAGTGTGAAATTAAGAAGGAAAAGGTTAAAGTGAAGCCCCACGGTAGTAGCTAGTGGTGCTGAAAAAGTTTATGTGTTGTGGGTGGGTCTAATGTAATGAAAGAGAAATATTGAATCTTGTGTGATATAAAATGCCCCCTAAATATAGGTGAACTATCTTAAAGAGATGGGGAAAAACAAAACAGATGTTTGAAGGTAGAATATGTGAAAGCTAGTTGATGAGAGAAAAGATCTTAATGTAAAAGGTGATGCATAAATCGCTTAGTAAGGATAGTCGTTATTACTGGCAAGAATAGTTTCTACCCATCCCTTAGCCTACATTACAACCCTTCAAGTCCTATTTTATCTTATTCCTTAACATTCTATTTTAGTATAGTGCTACACTAAGGGCAATCCTACTGTTCATCTTTTAAAACTTATGAATTCTTTGGGAGAGTGAGAATAATTTGATTTATATACCCATTCTTGTGATAAATTATATATGTGCGAGTTAAGATGGGTAACTCTATTGTGTGAGGGCATATATTTAATGATAGTCAGGTGATTTGAATGATCTACTTGATTGATTAATTCATATGAGTTTTCCAACTTGGTTGAGTTAATTCTTGATGATTGAATGTTTCAAAGTAGTATTCATTAGCTTTGAATTGCATATGACATATTGGTTGTGGTACTGGAAATCTGTGTAGTCATTGTAGTTCTAGCTTGAGTGTTTTTCTTGTAGTAATAGTGTTGAAGTATTCCTTGATATGATTGTTAAGTGAAGAATTGTTTGAGAAAGAACAAGTCTTTAAGTGTGGGGTGATGATCTTAGGTGAATTTGTGCACCTAAGTGTTGTTATCTACGCTTATTTAGCTTGTTTTATTGGACTTTTTGTGTGTGTAATGAGTTAATTTGTATAAATAATAAATTAAGTGTTAGGTTATGTGATTTTAATGTTAAAGGCATGTTCAAATCAAGTTTGAGGCTAAATGTGCAATTAAAGTTCATACGAGATAACTAGAATTCTTAGCTTGAGCTATGCATTATTATAGTTGTTCTTGTTGGATTCTATAGTGTCATGAGCTCTAATTCGTGGTGTTTATTGTTATAGGAAGATTTATGAGATGTTTAATATGATAATGTTATGATATACAAGCGGTTTTGAAGAGAAAACACAACCACAAACAAAGGAACAATGAACCAAACGCATGGAGTAAAATACGTTCAAATTTGGAATTTGTTTAGGGGGTGCCACGCTTCCTAGACAATGCTATAAGGGCATAAAACACCCTTTTATGAAAAATAAAAATGCAATTCTAGTAGCACTATATGATAGAACCATGTTGTGCTGCCTAAGAAATGTGATACGGGCGTGGCACACTGGCAAGTTCAATTCGGCGAATCTTGTTCTACTATAAACAAAACACTTCACTTGTTTTGTATTGACAACACCCAAGAGAACACACAAGTGTACGTGGTTTACCAAGTAATATAGTGTCTTTAAAGAAAGCCAAGCATCGATCCTATAGGTACTTGTTCCAACAACTATCAAATTAGTCAATTATTAAGATTAACTTGATGTGAAGTAACCAAAAATAGCTTGGAGATTTGTAAAACTAAACATAAAGTAAAAAGTGCATAAAGTAAAAGACTAAAAACAATCAATAGAGTAAAGTCCAAGGTTAAAGCACTCTGAACAATCATACTACGCTATTGAACTTCATTTATTAAATCACTTAACTTGGTAGTTGATTCATAGGGTTTATCACATGATCACGGTCTCCCGACCTCTAATCATCTACCTAACTTGGACATTACAACTACATAGTTGAGCGGCGATGTAATAATCCAGTTAAGTGCTTAAATCTATCATCCTACATGTGAACCAAGCAAGGCTTCTAGGTTCATTCCTATCCTAAATGCTAATTCGAATTCCTTATTTTATAAAGGAATAAGAACCTTACTTTGTTTATCCCCACGTTCTATCTTCCTATTCCTCCTCCCGAGATCACAAGGTTGAAAATATATGTATTCTAAGGTTAGATACTCCTTAAAATAGCTCAAACAAGGATAAACAAACTACCGAATATGATAAACAAATCAAACGGAATCAATTCAAAATGATAGTAGTCATGTTCTTGGCTTTAACCTCGAAAAAGGGGAGTTTAGACACTAATCGACATAATCATGATCCAACTAATGGAATACATAATCAAATTAATTAAAAATCTTAAGTTAAAGAATATAAACCCTAAATAAAGTGTTTATCATCCCCTCACAATGCTTAAAGACGTCCAAAAGTAAAGTACAAAGTGTGTAACGTCGTGTATTTATAGTTGGGAAATTTTTAGCCGGCAAGGAATAGAGGGGCATCATAGGATTTTTAGCACCGTAATATAGGGGGAGATGTGAGTATATCTTCATGCCCTCACTGGAATTTTCTTCCAAAATTTTGTCTAAGTGTTCATCTTCCATCCTTGCCTTATGATATTATTTTTACTTAAATTCTAGCTTGTTCAACATCAAAATATAATCAAAATTAACTCCTCAAACATCCTACAACATCAAACACAAAGTATTAGTGTTCAAAACAACACCACATCAAGAACTACAAGCTAGAAACTCAAACGAAGCACTAGTCTCAAGCACTTTATGCTTTAACTTATTGTTGACTCTTGGCTCATTTTAATTAAGCTTTGCACACTCTAAACAACTTTTTCCTTTCATAAATCCATAATAATGATATTGGGAACTCATTTGACACATTATAATCAATCACGATATACTAGATCAATACCTAGCTTAAGCTAGTAAAACTAGTTTTCTCGCCTAGACTCTAAATGATCAATTTAATCCCAAACTTGTTTGAAAATACTTTCTAAACATTGTAATCACATCCTTAAAAACTTTAATTTTTATTTATATCATTATCAACACATAAAGAACATGAATTATCCTCAAAATAAGGCTAAATAAGCTAGGATAACAATACTAAAGTGCATAAATACACCTTATATCATGTATTCACCATGGATGACTTGGGGGATTGAAAAACACTTGAGGAGGCTTTACCAAGACCAATGTTTTGAAAAAAGAGAGGGGTATCAAGTTTATGTTTGCCTCTAAGTCACTGAGTGCATGGACTACTTCGTTGTTGCCAGTTCGAATGGGGAGAGTGAACTTCACAGGGTCCTTGAGCTTTTGGGGCATCTTCTGCATCACCATAGAGCTACACTCCTCAGTGAGTGCTACCGCCTACATATTCTGCAACTTAGTTTTATCAGAGATCACATCCCTCAAGTATTTAGCATACTTAGGAATTCCCTACAAAATATCTAAAAGTGGTTAATTAATGTCAAGCTCTTTGAACGTATCAAAGAACTTCTTGAAGAATGCATCCTAATTTGCCTCATATGCTTCTGTGGGAAAGGTAGTGGTGGGATATTCTTCACCTCTTCAACAACTTTTGCTTTTAAGTACTCAGACTTTCTTGAATTTTTAGCAACTTGGTCACATACCAGTGGGGGAATCACTGTATTTACCTCCTTAATTTTCTCTGGAGTTCCTTAATTAAGCTCTTTATCACTCCTCAAAGTGATTGCCATTAATTTTTTTGGATATTCAAAATCACTTGGTAAACCACCTCAAGGCCTGGTATTTTATGCCTTTGCAAACTGACTAATTTGCAATTCCAAACTTCTAGTAGTTGTTTGCTGGCTCTTTATATCTGTTGCCAATTCTGGTTGAGTAACCATGATTTACTACAAAATCTCTTCCATATTACTATTTTGAGTTGTGGCCTGATTATTCTGAACTTGTTGTTGTTGCGCGTTCTATGGTGTATTTAGTGGCTGAGTCTGCCACCTTTAATTGTAAGCATTCCCATAATTCAGCCTTTGAGCATTACATATAAACATCACGAACTCAGGATTTGTAGAACAAATAGCCCCTGAATGCCCACTGTCACTACAAACCTCACACCAATATGTAGTCTGTTGGATTGCATTAACTTTGGTTGCAGGCTATGCAACCCCCAACTTTATATTGCTTATTTAGTTCTGTAGAGTAGAAAGCTGAGTGGATAAGGCAGTAAAATGGTACACCTCCAACACGTCATCAACCTTCTTTGTGGAATTTCGTGAGTCTGAATTCCACTCGGGATTACCTTATGCAATTTGGTTCAATAAAGTACACAGCTCATCATACGTCATCTCTAGACCATAACAACCTGCAGCTAAATCTAGCAATGTTTTGGTGTTATGGTTAAGTACTTCAAAAAAAGTGTGAGGTAATACCTCGTTGGACTACTGATGATGCGGAAAGTCCCATAGAAGTTGTTTAAACCAATCCCAAGCATGATATAAATCCTTGCTTGCCTTCTGTTTGAAGCACACAACTCACTGCAAAGTCTTGTAGTCTTGCAAGACAAAAAGAATTGGATAACGAATCTCCAAGCTAAGTCATCCCAGGTTGTGATTGAATTTGCCGGTTCAGTATTCAACCACTTATTCTCTTCCCTCAACAGTGAAAAGAGGAATAGTGCCAGCCTCACATAATCAGTTGACACACCCGTAGGGATAAATGTGGATTTGTGCGTCTTCATGCAAAAGCCTCACACTCCAAAAACTTCTGCAGGTGAACTTGTGGATCTTTATGCAAAAGCTCGGTAAATTGTACACTGCTGATTAAAAGTAGCACCATATTCTACTTCATCTAAAAATTACCTCTAGTAGCTTGTTTCTGTAAAGGGGAGGTCAAACTTATTGGTAGTGGGATTGAAACTTCTCTAACTGTCTTGCGGGCTGCTTTTTGTTCAGTCATTAGAGCAAGATTGTCTTGATCTTTATTTATTTGAGGAATACGGGGGAGAAGAATTGCTTCTCTCCTTCGTTGATGGAATCGTTACTTGAGTTTGGGGCTTGGTTCAACCTATTCCCTATCCATATCCATCTTACTAACCCATTTCCTGCAAATACAAAACCAAGACCATGTGTAAAGCACCAAAGAAATCTAAAACTAAAATAGTTTCAAAATTACAAGTCTCCGACAACAATGCCAAAAACTTGATAGCGCCTAAGCACACACGCAAGTGTACGTGGTCTACCAAGTAATATAGTGGCCTGAAAGAAAGTCAAGTATCGATCCCAAAGAGACTTGTTCCAACAAATATGGAATTCTTGATCACTTATTAAGATTAACTTGATGCGATGTAACCAAAAATAGCTTGGAGATTTGTAAAACTAAACTTAAACTAAACAGTGCATAAAGTAAAAGACTAAAAACAATCAATAGAGTAAAGCCTAGGGTTAAAGCACTTTTAACAATCATACTACGCTATTGAACCTCATTCGTTAAATTGGTTATCTTGGTTATTGATTTGTAGGGTTTATTGCATGATCATGGTATCCCAAGGTTTAATTGTCTACCTAACTTGGACATTACAATGATATTGTTGAGTGGGGATGTAATAATCCAATTAAGTGCATAAAGCTATAATCCTACATGTGAACTAAGCAAGGCTTCTAGGTACATCCCTGTCCAAGATGCTAATTCAAATTCCTTATTTTATAAGGAAATAAGAACCTTACTTTGTTTATACCGACGTTCTATCTTCCTATTCCTCCTCCCGATATCAAAAGTTTAACAATATATGATTCTAAGGTTAGCTACTCCTAAAAAATAGTTCAAACAAGGAAAAACAAACAATCAAATATGATAAGCAAATCAAACGAAATTAATTCAAAACGGTAGTAGTCATGTTCTTGGATTTAACCCTAGAGAGAGGGATTTTAGATACTAATCAACATAATCATGATCCAACTAATGGAATACATAATAAACTCAATTAAAAAGATAAAGTTAAAGAATATAAACCATAAATAAAGTGTTTAGTAGCCCTTCACAATGGAGACGTCTAAAAGTAAAGTACAAAGTGTGTAAAGTCGTGTATTTATAGTTGACCAATTTTTAGATGGTCGGGAATGGAGGGGCGTCGTGGTAGTTTGATCACCAGACTATAGGGGGAGACGCGGGTATATCTTCATGCCCTCACTGGAATTTTCTTCCAAACTTTTGTCTAAGTGTTCATCTTCCATCCTTGCCTTATGATATTATTTTGCCTTAAATTTCAGCTTGTTCAACATCAAAATATCATCAAAATTAAATCCCCAAACATCATACAGAATCAAACACAAAGAATTAGTGTTCAACACAATACCATGTCAAGAATAGTTAGCTAGAAACTCAAACGAAGCACTAGTCTCGACCTCTTTACGCTTTAACTTATTGTTGACTCTTGTCTAATTTTAATTAAACTTTGCACACTATAAACAAGTTGTTTCTCTCATAAATCAACAATAATGACATTGGGAACTCATTTTAGACATTAGAATCCATCATGATAGACTAGATCAATACCTAACTCAAGCTAGTAAAACTAGTTTTCTCGTCTAGACTCTAAATGATCTATTTAAACCCAAACATGTTTGAAAACACTTTTAAACATTGTAATGACATCCTTGAATACTTAAATGATTATGTATATCATCATCAACACATAAATAACACGAATTTTCCTCAAAAAAAGGATAAATAAGCTAGGATAACGATACTAAAGTGCATAAATACACCCCACATCGTGTATTCACCATGGATGACATGGGGGATTGAAAATCACTTGAGGAGGCTTCAACTAGTGTTTTATTCTTTTACTTTGGTATACTATTAGATTATTACATGTATTATTCCACTATGATTTTTTGTATGTGCATGAGTGGCTAAATACTCCCATCCGGGGTTAAGGCCAAGAACATGATTACTTTTTCTTGATTAATTGAGTTGGTTTTTGTTGTTATCATTATTGGTTGTTTATGTATTCTTTTTATTTAAAATTCTACAAATTTGTGACCCTTAGGATATATGCATAATTCTATCAAAACGTGGAAGGAGGAGCACTATAATAGATTATGGAATAGATAGGATAGGATCATAATTGTTCATTGAATTGAAGTTATTATTTTCATTTCGGATATGAATATACCGAATGCTCTCTATTCGGTTCACTATAGGAAGAAATACAAATGCATTTAGATTAGTACTTGCATCCCCGCTCAATGATGTAGTTGCGAGTCTAGGTTGGATAGCCAATTAGAAGTTTGGAAGATTATAATCGTGTTATCAACCCCATGAACCAACAACCAAGATAATTAAGTAACCCTAATGAAGTTATATATCTAAGTAAGGTTGTTCATAGTGCCTTAACCCTGGATTTCTCCCCATTATTGTCTAAGACCTCTACTTTACCGCATTGTTTACTTTTACTTTTAGTTCCTAACTTTCTAACATGTTTGGTTACATTAGCACTTGTTTAATCTTCAGAGTGAGACTAGAATAGGATAGTTGTTTAAAACAAGTCCCTGTGGGATCGATAATTGGCTATCATAAGGCCATTTTACTACTTGGTTGACCATGTACACTTGCGTATGCGCTAGGCTGCAATATGAGTGCTAAACTTAACCCCTCAATCGCAATTGACCTATCATCATGGGTAAATGTTAAACCTCAAGAGGCAAACCCAACATAACCTCTAGCTAGTCTTGGTGCTCTGATCCTACCTGTACCTCAACCAGTAATGCCCCGAAATTGGGTCCTGAGACGTCACACGGTTCTTAGGGTAAAAAGTGACCCCAAGCTAACCCTTCTACTGGCATAACTCATAAGCAACTGAATAGAAATACAAATCCAAACAAATCAGTAGAAATCAACTCTTTTTTTAATCTGATCGATACAAATATAGAATTTTACAGGATTACAATTCTGCCTTTACAACCAAAATTGAAACAAAATACATCAACTTCTATTGAATGTCTATGAAGCCTCTACTAGTACTAACTGTAGGTAGCCAGGTCATGACTCCCAACTACCCCAACTCAATACAACTGAATAAAGAAAATACAACACTATAAACTCTGCATAACTAACCCAAGCCCTTGAATCAAAAAGACTCATCACCTGCTGACTGGATCCGAAGGTGAAACTATACCTTGTACCTACATTTCGAGAAAATATAGCCCACATACGAATATGTGGGTAGTACCATGGAAAGATACCGAGCATATGGGGGTGCAATGCATATATAAAATAATATCTTAATATCATCACAGTTTATAAAATTATGCATGCTGATATAGATGACTCACTTAGCTCGAATTAAATCATCAAAATCATGGATGAATAAAAAAAGTGAGTCATTACAATACGTTCTCAATTCACTTTCACCTTAATTTCAAATCATCAAACCAATCAAATCTCATGTCAATTCTCATTAGAATATATCCCTTAAATCTTTTTAGAATAATGACTTTCTCAAACTCAGCCTTTTAGCAAATATGTTTTCATCCCAGATAGAAGAGTACACACACACACATTGGGAGATCCTATAACCAACATAAAACATGTGAGCCACATGGAGTCCAACGTCCAACCCACGTTGGGGAGATCCGTCCTATCCTTTCCATCGTAGTAGGACTTCTAATATCAATCCAAAAACACTGGTGATCACTATATAAATCAGCCTCAGGCTCGCATCCTATGGGGGCACGTAGTTCTAGGGAAGTAAGGTCACTTTATACCTCCCACTCAGTGCTAAAGATTACTCCAAGACTTAGCTCAGAAATTTAAATCAGCCTCAGGCTCACATTAAAGAAAATCCACAATAAACACTTCAACAATTTTTATCGGGAGCCAATTTGCTACCCCTTTATCATAATCAATAAAAACGTGGATTTCTTTCACAGTCGAGTTCAAAATAACTCATTCACGACCAAAAGGTCAAATCATTCAAAACATCTCAAATATTCAACATCAACGTGCTTATAACACACATTTTCTCAAAAACACAATTTCAAATGGGGTTCGCGACCCAAATATCAAAATCATGATAAATATCATTCAAGATTCATGCTTTATATCACCACACATGTAAATTCATCTTTCAAAATCATAAACATCAAGATTTCATAATAATAATCATAAGATATGGGTTCATGCTTCAAATTCATTAAAAAATCAAATAAAAATCATGCCTTTGTAAGGAAAATTACTTTTGGGTACAAGAACGAAAGAGAGTTCTTGTTGAAAACCCCCACATACCTTGAATGATGAACTTTAGATCGATACTCGTTTTTGAGATGTTAATCGTGCCTTTGAATGATGGTTCTTGGAGTTCTTGAACTAGGAACTTGGAATCTTGAATTAAATTTGCAGAATTAATGTTGAACTTTGGAGGTTCTTGAAGTTGGATATAGGAGCTTAGGGTTTTCTTTTTGAGGGAATTTAATGAAATATAACATATAATTCTTCTATTAGGCTTTAATATAGGGTTTTGACGGATTTTGGGTGAGGGGGAATGACCAAAACGCCCATAAAATCAAATAATTCTCGAATCTGTCCTTTGGTGGACTGTTTTAATAGTCTGAAGTAGATCAACCATAACGTTTTACTCCGATATCCAAATTGGATGAAACCAATTTCATTAAAAAGAGTACTCTCATATATTTCCGTTGATATATATTATCTCGCCCAGACCATTGTGTAAGAGGAGTTATGATTGTTTGAAGTTGACCCAAAAATTCACTTTTGATAGGTTGAAGTGAATCGACCATAACGTTTTTCTCCGAAAGAAAAATTGGATGAAACCAATTTCATCGGAAAAAGGACTCGCAGATCTTTCCGTTGATATATAGTAGATCACCCAGATCATTATTTACAAGGAGTTATGATCATTTAAAGTGGGAGAAAAAATACGCCAGGCCTCAGTACTTTTTTTCCTGCATGTTTTACTGTTCACTACTATTCACGCCTCGATCGGAATGTTCATAACTCGTCGCTCGGGTGTCCGTTTTGGATGATCCACATATCGTTGGAAAGATTATTCGATACTCTACGTAATGGTGTGTCATAATCTAATACATTCCACACGGAAAATTTATATTTCATTCTAGAAGATAGAACCCAAAACGTTTACGCACAAAATTTCAACGAAAAATTTCCCGGGGTATTACATCATCTCCCCCTTGGAAACATTCGTCCTTGAATGACGATGAATAAGTACAGAATACCATAGAAATGAGGAAAAAGGATGGGATAACGAAATCAATCCACTTACTTCACTCCAAACTTTCGAATACTTCATAGAACATGCGATTCATAATGAGAATGGTCACATAGTTGGATCTTAAACAAAGGAGACTGATTTTAAGGAATCGATATCTTTGGTTTATTCAGAGACTAAGAATCAAAGGTCTCAAAGGGGATCTCATCAAAAGAAGGACCACTTGCGCCCAAATAAAACGTCTCTCAACACTCCCTCAAAAAGATTCAAATGACATTGTTCGGGGAGAAAATGAACCATAATTTGATACAATCCTATCGTATGGGAACAAGGACCCATATGGCATAAATTAAGATAGGAATTTCTAGGTCTTGGTAAACATAACTCCTTGGTTCCAAACTTAGCAACACTTCCCAACTACTCCCTCGACTATGTTCAAGCCTAACTCCAAGTACCCATGAGATACGCCACACAACACTATAATATTAATCTATATCATGAACCTCAATACACACTGAGCCTCACAACTCCTCACTTCAAACATAACTCTTATTGCTACTCCAACAACCACATACAATTTTATACTAGGGATCCTCTAACTTGCGGTGCATTCTTTTAGATATACAACCATAACATTCAAGCCTATACTCATAACCACATACGCACTTCGCACATGCACCTCTAAACGAACACTCATAAAGCATTTTCCTCGTTTTCTCTAAGATTCCATCAACTACATCACTCATACATACTGGTCAATTCTTTAAACGACACACATAACATTTTCTCAACCAATTGAACTATACACAAAAACTCTGTATTACTATTCCTACAACCTCATAGAAGTGCATAAAACCAACGCACAATAATCTTTCCAAATAAACATTTAAAACTTCAACTAACCACGGCATGTATCAAGGACTTAGTCTCAATCTAACTTCACTTCACCGCCGTAAGCACACCACCTTCTATCATAAATAAGGAAGTATCTTCTCTCCCTTCTAGACAACTGCTCAACACCATTAGCTTGAGTTAATGAAAAGGTCACAAAATTTTAAAACATGAAGACCTGAAACATGAAGGGATAATGTAAGTAACTTGACTCTCTCTATTGAGGCCTTAGGAACAAAATATCAAATACAATGGGTTCATTAAGGTATCAAAACTGAAGAAACCCATAAAGGAGACTGAATCTCACTGATCAATAAGAGTATTGCCTGAGTACTGGAACTGAACATACTGTAAAACTTGAGTATATGAGTCATGGGTGGCATACCCTGAATTTAGAGCTCATAACTTATGGAATGTGATTCCAACTACTAGAAGAACTGGAATTTCTCATTTTTGGAAACTAGAAGAGTATGTAATTCTCCATCACGTGTATGAATATGAATTAAGACCATGGAACTTAAATGTAAAGCATAAGTAGGTTTTGGGACAGCTGAAAATACTAAAATAACATTGGGTCAAGCACCGATCTTTCTCACAGCAAATTTACAACTTACTGGTACTTCTACTAAAATGTAAAAGCTTGACTTGACTACTTGTTCTATCATCACCCCCTTAGCTTTAAGCCACCACTCAAATTCTCAAATGCTTACTAATTTCGAATCTCCACGAACATCTCTATCGCCGGAATGTACACCATTCAGTGCTTCAACTCTTATTTCTATTAGCTCAACTTGAATACTTTCTAACCTTTTGATAGACCATGCTACTTCTGTCTTCTCCCTCTAATACCATGCCTATGAACTTATGTTTCTAACCCATAAGAATCAAAATAACACTTAAGAGGCTCAACATTTCCAATCATACGCCTCGCCTTAACTTATCCATCAAAACAACATCCATCGTCTAACTAGTATTTATCCATCTAACAATCCCACGACATGACTCACTACACCACATACACTAATCATCGAAATTAAAGTAGTCCCATAATATCTTGGGTGAACTTTCTCATCATAATAAAATATTAAACTTAATTACAAGTCAACTACACTTAAACTCTTGTGTACATTGTTCAAGCCTATTAGGTCACTTCCGGCAACTAATACCATTAATCCGGAAATCGTCACATTCGGCTTCATGATCACCAATCGTTCAAACTTAAGGTCTCACACTTCACATAATTTACAACTCCATCTCACGCATAACTCCCACGTGAAGATTATAAAACAACACATCCATGAACACTAGCCCACTTAAACTTCATAACAATAATAATTGGTCCTAATCATATAGCCTATCTTATTCACCATCCATTAACACATCATTCTTTCACCCGTCACTACTATCTATCCTTCATACACAACTTAACATAGTTCATAGCTCTCTACGTCTTAACTTAACTTCCTCTCGCAATCTGGAGAGAGCCTAGATTAACAACACTTACACTCCGAGTACTTCTATCACTAACCTATACTTTCTGTTATACAAATACCGTCAACACCCGTTTCATACCTGGAACAAACTATATCACTTCCTATTAACGAAATTGCATACAAAAAGGGATTTCTCTATACTTATGCTCAAAAAATCACACTTACCATCCTTCTTACTACTACACCTCCATATCCCATATTTTCAGCCAGCACAAGGAACAAGATGAACTACAAGTTGCTAGTGGATCGAAATAGGCCTCACACGGCTTCACTAGACTTTGGTTTTGTGTTTTGATCAAGAAAGTTATATGAATAACAAAGTAACTATTCTAGTGAATCAAAATAGGCCCCACACGGCTTCACTAGACTTTGGTTTGTATTTTGAATAAGAAAATGAGATGAATAACAAAGAAGCTATGCTAGTGAATCGAAAGAGCCCCACACGGCTTCACTAGACTTTGATTTTTCACAAACATAATGATAACAAGATTACATAATACAAGAGATAGAAACTTGACACACAATATTCAACGATCTAAGAATACACCTTACTCTATCTTAATTAAATAACTCATAAGAATGAGGGCATAACTTTCAACTTAAGGAACTTAACACACTAGAGAGCTCCTCTCAAGCCCTTTGTGTAACTTTTTAAATTTCTTCTAGAAAATATAGAAGCATTACCTGGGGAAGAATTGGAGCTTGCGAAGCATGTTATCTCAAAAATAATACATAGAGGGAGAAGTATAGATTAACATTGTAGATTCTAAGGAGGAATCTGAAAGCATACCTAAACTAGGCTTAGTTCACGACTTTTATGAACATGAATAAAGTACTTCAATCTTTGGAACTCAAAAGCACTGACAGGATACTTTCTATCTATCTTACAATCCCATAACTATCTACGGAGAATTACGATTAACTATTTCTGATACCTTGAAAATGAGGCAGAGTTGGCCAGAATATAGTAAGATGAGAATATATATAAGCTTCTTGGAGAATATTTTTATAGCACGATCTTAGACTTGAAAGAAGGGAAACATTTCCTAAATGCCCTGTAGCCTCTTGAAGAAAAGTACAGATGTCTTCGTACCGTTCTACAAAAATCTACTAGACACGACTTCATAGACACTCTAGGACACTTGAACTCTGTGCCCTGATATTAAGTTTGTAACGCCCCGAAATTGGGTCCTGAGATGTCACACGGTGCTTAGGGTCACAAGTTACCCCAAACTAACCCTTCTACTGGCATAACTCATAAGAAACTGAATAAAAATACAAATCCATACAAATCAACAGAAATTAACTCTTTTCTGAATCTAATCGATACAAAAATGGAATTTTACCGGATTACAATTCTTCCTTTACAACCAAAATTGAAACAAAATACACCAAATTCTACTGACTGTCTATGAAGCCTCTACTAGTACTGACTGTAGGTAGCCGGTTCATGAATCCCGACTACCCTAACTCAATACGACTGAATAAAGAAAATACAACACTATAAACTCTGCATAACTAAACCAAGCCCTTGAATCAAAAGGATCATCACCTGCTGACTGGATACCACAAACTGACTGGATCCGAAGGTGCAACTATAACTTGTACCTATATTCCAAGAAAATGTAGCCAACATACGAATATGTGGGTCAGTACAATGGAAAGATACCGAGCATATGGGGGTGCAATGCATATATAAAATTATATCGTAATATCATCACAGTTTATAAAATTATGCAAGATGATATTGATGACTCACTTAGCTCAAATTAAATTATAAAAATCATGAATGAATAAAACAAGTGAGTCATTACAAGACGTTCTCAATTCACTTTCACCTAAATTTCAAATCATCAAAACAATCAAAATCTCATGTCAATTCTCATTAGAATATATTCCTTAAATCTTTTAAGAATAATGACTTTCTCAAACTCATCCTTTTAGCAAATATGTTTTCATCCCAGATAGAAGAGTACACACTCACACATTAGGAGATCCTATAACCGACATAAACCATGTGAGCCACATAGAGTCCAACGTCCAACCCACGTTAGGGACAGTCATCCTATCCTTTCCATCGGAGTAGGACATCCAATATCAATCCAAAAATACTAGTGATCACTATATAAATCAGCCTCAGGCTCACATCCTATGGGGGCACGTAGTTCTAAGGAAGTAAGGTCACTTTATACCTCCCACTCGGTGCTAAAGATTACTCTCGGACTTCGCTCAGAAATTTAAATCAGCCTTAGGCTCACATTAAAGAAAATCCACAATAAACACTTTAACAATTTTCATCGGGAGCCAATTTGCTACCCTTTTATCATAATCAATAAAAATATGGATTTCTTTCACAGTCGAGTTCAAAATAACTCATTCTCGACCAAAAGGTCAAATCATTCAAAACATCTCAAATATATAACATCAACGTTCTTATAACACACATTTTCTCAAAAACACAATTTCAAATGGGGTTCGCGACCCAAATATCAAAATCATGATAAATATCGTTCAAGATTCATGCTTTATATCACCACATATGTAAATTCATCTTTCAAAATCATAAACAACAAGATTTTATAATAATCATCATAAGATATGGGTTCATGCTTCAAATTCATAAAAAAATCAAATAAAAATCATGCCTTTGTAAGGAAAGTTACTTTTGGGCACAAGAACGAAAGAGAGTTCTTGTTGATAAACCCCACATACCTTGAATGATGAACTTTAGATCGATACTCATTTTTTAGATGTTAATCGGGCCTTTGAATGATGGTTCTTGGAGTTCTTGAACTAGGAACTTGGAATCTTGAATTAAATTTGCAGAATTAATGGTGAACTTTGGAGGTTCTTGAAGTTGGATGTAGGATCTTAGGGTTTTCTTTTTGAGGGAATTTGATGAAATATAACATATAATGCTTCTAATAGGCTTTAATATAGGGTTTGGATGGATTTTGGGTGAGGGGAAATGACCAAAACGCCCCTAAAAATCAAATAATTCTCGAATCTGTCCTTTGGTGGACTGTTTTGATAGTCTGAAGTAGGTCAACTAAAGCGTTTTACTCCGATATCCAAATTGGATGAAACCAATTTCATTAGAAGGAGGACTCTTATATCTTTCCGCTGAAATATAGTATCTCACCCAGATCATTATGTACGAGGATTTATGATCGTTTAAAGTTGACCTAAAAATTCACTTTTGGTAGGCTGAAGTAGATCGACCATAAAGTTTTTCTCCGATAGACAAATTGGATGAAACCAATTTCATCGGAAATAGGACTCGGAGAGATTTATGTTGATATATAGTAGATCTCCCAGATCATTATGTACAAGGAGTTATGATCGTTTAAAGTTGGAGAAAAAATACGCCAGGCCTCAGCACTTTTTTTCCTGCACGTTTTACTGTTCACTACTATTCACGGCTCGATCGGAATGTTCATAACTCGTCGCTCGGGTGTCCGTTTTGGATGATCCACATATCGTTGGAAATCTTATTCGATACTCTACGCAATGGTGGGTCATAATCAAAGACATTCGACACGTAAAATTTATAATTCATTCTAGAAGATAGAACCCAACACGTTTACGCACAGAATTTCAACAAAAAATTTCCCGGGGTATTACACAACCTCTGTTCTTTTCATCTATCAAAATCCTAAGGTCTAAGTTTGTAGCAGGAAATATGTTCTCACCATTTGTGAGAGAGTGAATAAGAGATCCATGAGTTACACTACGTAGTGAACGCACAACATGGATCAAAGAAGCAGATTTCTCCTAAATTCTGATAGCCTATTAAAGATAGATAATGGACCTTGTCAAGTCGATCAGCAAAACACAATTATACTTGACTTGTATTTGTGAGACCAATGAACCTTGAGCTCTGATACCGACCGTCACAACCTAAAACTGAGATCGTTATGGAACTTGTCGAACTCACTAATATAGGTAAGCCTATTAATTTAGTTACAACACCCAAGCGCACATTCAAGTGAACGCGGTCTTATTAAGTAGTAAAGTGGCCTTCAAGAAGCTAAGTATCGATCCCACAGAGACTTGATTTAAGAATGATTTAATTCTAGTTTAACTTTGAAGATTAATTTGATGCAAAGGTAACCAAAAAGAGTTTGGAAGATTGAAAATTAAAAATAAAGTTAATAATGCGTAAAATAAAATCTTGGAACAATTTGTAGGTGAAATCCTAGAGTTAAAGCACTTCGAACAATAATACTATGTTATTAAACTTCATTCGTTAAATTGCAAAACTTGTTTATCTATTCGTAGGGTTAATCACATGATCATGGTCTCCCGATCTCTGACTAATTACCTAGTGTCGACATTACAACTACATCATTGAGCATGGATGTAATAATGCAACTAAGCATTTTAAGCTATCATCCTACATTTTAATCAAGTAATACATCTAAGTACATCCCTGTACTAGACACTAATCTATAATCCTTATTTCAAAAAAGACTACGAACCATACTTTGTTCAATCCCCCGTTCTATCTCCCTATTCCCTCTCCCGAGTTCACAATGTTGACAATGGGTTTATTCTAAGGGTGATCAAGCCTCAAAATAGTTAAAATAAGATTAAACACACAACCAACAATAATAAACAAAGAAATTAACTAATATTGAAACCATAGTACTCATGTATTCGGCATCAACCCTGGAAAAAGGGTGTTTAGCCACGCATAGTCATAGTCATAATCATAATCACTAGTTTGCAATTAACGACTAAGAACATGTATGCACTAAATTAAAATGATAAAAACCTAAGTTATGAAGTTTTAGCATCCTTATTGATGTTCCAATATGTCCGAATATGAATCATAATATGTACAAAGATGTATTTATAGTAGATAACAAAGCCCAAGCCATATAGGACTCAAAGTGCAATTTTGGCCGTGTTTGAAGTGGGGTCGCGATGCGATTCTTGCATGACTTGACCAGGATTCATGATGTGGGGATGTATTGGGTCAAGGAGAGGTCACAAAACAAGGCTGGATTGATTCAAATGGGGGCCTTGACGCGCCCCTATCGCGAAACTTCTCGGGAATTTGCTTCTCAAAAATTAGTTAAGTATTGGACGTTCCTCCATGCATCCTTGACTTCGTGGTGTCTTTCCCATGGTTTTCCAGCTTCCAAATCATATATATATCATCATATTAAGATCAAAAAAGATCCAAAAGGAGCACACCACACGAATTATATGTTCAAATAGCACAATATCAATCACGACGAATCAAGAACAAGAGCTTAGACTAGGTTAGTTTCCATGATCTTTAACTTCAAATTTGAACTCTTTCCTTGACTCACTTGAACTTTTTAAACTACCAACAAGTTGATCCACATATAATCACACCATTAAAACCAATTAGAAAAAACATACAGAATCCAACAAAAGAGACGACACAAGCACCTAACTCAAGCTAGTAACGATAGTCTCATTGATTAAACTCTAAGTGATCCAATTAAACCCAACCTGTTTGGAATTCACTTTGCACATTATAATCACTCACTTTATCACTTAGATGATTATTTATATCAATATCACCACCTTAAGAACTCGAGTTATCCTCAAAAGAAGGCAAAATAAACTAGAATAGTAACACTAAAGTGCATAAATACACCCAATATCACCACCCCACACTTAAATCCTTGTTCGTCCTACAACAACTCTTTACTACAAGCATCATAAGTTGAGGAGAATCTACACTTCTACTAAATGCAAGAAACTCAAGATAGTACTACAATGACAACATAAAATGCAAGTTTTTAAACAAAGCATGTTATTTACACAATTGATAGTTCATGAACACTACTCCAAAATATCCTAGCCTCAAGAATTTTCTTACCTAGTTGAAAAACTCATGATTATCATTAAATTAAAGACGTCATACAAATCACCCATACTCATCAAATATGTGTCTGTCACAACAAGAGAGTTACCCATAATCACTAAAAATAAAGCAATTCAAAACATAATGGGTACAAGAATTAAATTATGCTCACTTTATCACTTAGATGCTTATTGATATCAATATCAACACCTTAAGCACTAGAGTAATCCTAAAAAATAAGGTGAAATAAAGTAGAATAGTAACACTAAAGTGCATAAATACACCCAATATCACCACCCCACACTTAACTCCTTGTTTGTCCTCAAACAACTATTTACTCCAAGCATCATAAGTTGAGGAGACTCTATACTTCTACTAAATGCTAGACACTCAAGCTAGTACTTCAATGACTACACAAAATGCAAGTTTCTTCACAAAGAATATTAGTTACACAATTGATAGTTCATGAACACTACTCTAAAATATCCTAACCTCAAGAATTGACTCACCTAGTTGGAAAACTCATGCTTATCATTAAATTAAAGACGTCATACAAATCACCCATAATAATCAAATATATGCCCCTCTCCACAATAGAGTTACCCACAATCACTTAAAATAGTGTAATTCATTACATAATGGGTACAAGAATCAAATTAAGCTCACTCTCAAACAGAATTCACAGGTTATACATAATGAACCATAGGATTGACCTTAGTGTAATGCTCCACTAATATCAGAATGTGAAGCTTAGGATCAATTAGTACTTTTCCGGGTTGTAATGTAGGCTACGGGACGGGTAGGAACTATTTGGGAATAGTGACTAACCTCTCTAAGAGCTTTAATACACTACATTATACATTTAAAACCAATCTCCAACAACCACTTTATACTATTTTTGTCTACCTCTTTCTTTTGTTTTTGCCCCATCTCTTTTAAGCGTTTTCACAAACCCTTAATGGGAGTATTGTTTATTACTTCAAGATTTAATTTTTTTCATTTTCTTCAATTATGGGAATATTTATTACGCCATTTATATCACTCTCAACCACCATAAATCAATTATCAACACCAATAACTATTACTTTGGGGCATTAATTTCACCTTTTTCTTTTTCAATTTCTCCAACTCCTTACTAAACTAATTTTTTTATTATTATTATAGAACTTAGCAGATTTTGGATCAAATTATAGTCTATCAAAGAAGGGTTTAGGCTGCTTATGGCGTTGCTAAAGAAAAAGCTAAAGGCTCAATGGAGGTTTACTAGGATAATGCACAAAGGGTAGGACAAATAGAAGGTATAAAACAAGGCTATCAAAGAAATGCCTAAATCATGTCCTGAACCCACACTATTTATTTCGCTTTGCACACACACCGGGAAAGTTCTATACATCACATACAACAAGGAATATATATAAATCTCTCTCACACATATGGCACATGCTCAACTCAATAGGATCATCATAGACTCTCAACTAAATAACAACATGAATTTAAATTTAAGCCAACAAGTACAAGAGTTACAAACATGATCCTGATAGTCTCAAAAATAGCAATTCATTCATTCAACATTCTTTTATCAAACAAAACACTTTCACCATGTAATAAAAAATAACACCAACAAGAATATCTAGAATTTTTTTTTAAAATTGAGCCAAAATTTGGAAAATTCCCCACACCACACTTAAAAATATACTTTGTCCCCAAAGTGAATTTTTAAAATAAGAGCTAGAAATACTCCCTGAGGCCTCTAGGCCTAGCTAGTAGTATATTTATAAATAAAGGAGATCTATGAAAACCCCAAAATCAGTCTTTTCCATGCTCCTCAGCTCAAGTTTCCGGTACTCAGAAGCAACATCTAATTTAGTGTCGCAGTACGACCCAATTCAACACAACCATATTCCTTCACCTTTTTAGTCCCCTTCGAGAGCCATTTTTAATTCGTTTCTGACCTCTTGAGTTTGCACTTTTGAGGTCATCATATCTCTCAATTTCAACCTTCATCATATTGGGAAACAGTGGATTCAAGTTAAGATGCTTAATCAGGTAATCCGAAGAGATTTTTGGGGGATTAACCACCCCACACTTTCCTATTTCAATAAGATTTATCGTACACAGATCTTTATATTAGGAATTTAAGATGGCTATTTTGTAAGCATCAAATACCATATCTTTATCCTCTACCCTTATTTTGAGTGTGTCTTCTCTAACATCAATCAATGTTTCTCCGGTTTCTAAGAATGTATGCTCCTAGATTATTGGTACCTGTTCGTCTGCCTCAAAATCAAGAACAATAAAGTCAACATAAATAATAAATTTACCAACCTTTATGAGTATATCCTCAATTATTCCTTTCGGATATACAAATGACCCGTCTACCAGCTGTAGAACCAAGGTGGTTGATCTAGGCTTTCCCAAGCCCTATGTTTTAACCAATGATAAGGGAATTAAATATAGGCTTTCCCCTAAGTCACTCAGTGCATGGACCATTTTTCATCCAATTTTAATAGGTATACAAAACCTCCCCTGATCTCTTAATTTCTTGGGTATTTTTTGTGTATCACAGCGCTACACTCTTCAATGAGTGTTATTGCCCCCACATACTGCAATTTTACCTTATTAGCAATCACCTCCCTCAACTACTTTTTGTACTTTGTCATACTCTACAACACATCTAGCAAAGGTAAGTTAATGTGAAACTCTGTGAATATATCAAAGAAATTTTTGAACATAACATCCTTCTTCTCATTGATACATTTCTGTGGGAAGGGTAGAGGCGACACCTTTTTTAATTCTCCTGCAACAACTTTCTCTTTTAAGTACTCAGACTTCCTTGAATTTTTAGGACCTCTGTTATTTACCTGTTGGGTCACCACATCAATATCTATTTCCTTAGTTGTCTTAGGAGGTTCTCCTTAAAACTCTTTACTACTTCTCAAGGTGATTGCCATGACTTGTATTATATTTTCTGTGTCCGCGGTCAAACCACCTTGTGGCGTAGTATTTAATGCTTGTGATAACTGGCCCAACTGCAACTCTAAACTTCTTATGGCTGCATGCTGATTTTTTATGTCGCCAGTCAACTATGCTTGATTTACTAATAGATGCTTTAACATCTCCTCCATATTGCTAGTTGATTGATTAGTTTGGGCCTGTGGCAGTGGAATTTTTTATTGTTGTACGTTCCAAGGATGAGTCATCCATTTCATATTATAGGCGTTACCAAAATTTGGTATTTGTGCATTGCCTAAATACATCACAGATTCTGGATTTGAAGCTCACATTACCGCTGAATGGCAACTATTTCTGCATACTTCACACCAACCTGTAGATTGTTGGACGGCATTGTCTGTGGCTACAGGTTGTGCTGCTCCCAGCTACATGCTGCTGAACTGAGTGTTGAACAAATTTTGTAATGCAAAAACCTATGCTGATAAGGCTGTGAATTTTTCCACCTCCAATACGCTCGTAATTCTTTTCATGGCACTTAAAGAATCTGAGTTCCACTATGGATTTCCTAGTGCTATGCGGTTCAAAAATGTGTACAGCTCATCATAAGTCAATTCCACTGCTTGACCACCTGCGGCTGAATCTAGCAAAATCTTCGTATTATGATAAAGTTCTTCTACAAAAGTATGAGCATGCATTTAATTGGATTTTTAGTGATGTGGACAATCCCGAAGAAGAGCCTTGAAGTGTTCTGAGGTGTGATATAGATTTTCATTAGGCATCTATTATAAGCTCACTATCGCACTGCGAAGTCTCACAGTGTTTCCTGATGGAAAGAATCTGATGAGGAAGTTTAAGTCCAAGTTGTCCCATGATGTGATTGAATTGTCCACCTTTGCATTGAACCACCTTTTAGCTTCCCCTAATAGTGCGTGGGGAAAAAGTTTCAGCCTCACAAAATCTGTACCCACTCCGTTCAGAATGAATATATCAGTAAGCTCAATGGAAGTCTGCAAGTGGACTTGTGGATCCTCGTGTGAAAGCCCTGCAAATTGTCCACTACTGATGAGAAGCTGCACCATGTTGTGGTTTAACTCAAAATTCCCCCAACAACCGTTATTTGAATTAGGGAAGTAAATTTTATTAGAAGTGGGAGTGCCACTTCCCTAACTGTCCTGCGGGCTACTTATTGTTCAACCATTGGAACAATATTCTCTTGGTCTTCTTGGATTTGAGGAATTCTCGGGAAAATGATTGCTTTTTTCCTACGTTGGTGAAAGCCTTGCTCAGGTTCAGGGCTTAGTTCTACCAACTCCTAATCCATTGTTATCTTATCAACTTAAAAATCTATTTCCCGCAATAACAAAACCAAGACCAAGCCTAAAAACACCAAATAAATCAAAAATCAAAACTAAAATAGATAGTTGCCAAATAACAAGTCCCCGACAACGGCGCCAAAAACTTGACAGCACCCAAGAGCACACACAAGCGTACGTGGTCTTAATAATTAGTAAAGTGGCCTTCAAGAAGCCAAGTATCGATCCCATAAAGACTTCGAACAATCATACTATGTTATTGAACTTCATTCGTTAACTTGTTTATCATGGATATCTATTCGCAGGGTTTATCACATGATCATGGTCTCCCAATCTAACCAATTACCTAATGTAGACATTACAACTACATCCTTGAGCATGGATGTAATAATCCAAGTAAGTACTTTAATCTATTATCCTATGTTTGAATGAAGTAATGCATCTAAGTACATCACTGTCCTAGACACTAATCTGTATTCCCTCTCCCGAGTTCACAAGGTTGGCAATGGGTTATTCTACGGGTGTTCAAGCCTCAAAATAGTTAAAATGAGATTGAACACAAAACCAAAAATAATAAACAAGTCAATGAACTAATATCGAAACCATAGTACTCAGGTATTCGGCTTTAACCCTAGAAAGAGGGTGTTTAGCCACGCATAGTCATAATCGTAATCACTAGTTTGCAATTAACGACTAAGAACATGTATACAATAAATTAAAATGATAAAAATCTAAGTTATGAAGTTTTAGCAGCCTACTTGATGTTCCAAGACATCAAAAGATGAATAATAATATGTACAAAGATGTATTTATAGTAGATAACAAAGCCCAAGTCATATAGGACTCAAAGTGCAATTCTGGCCGTGTTTGAAGTGGGGTCGCGATGCGATGCTTGCATGGCTTGACCAGGGGTCATGATGTGGGGCTGGATTGGGTCAAGTAGGGCTCGCAACACGAGGCTGTATTGAGTCAAATGGGGCCCTTCACGCACCCCTTTCGCGATACCTCTCTGGAATTTGTTTCTAAAAAATTAGTTATGTGTTGGACGTTCCTCCATGTATTCTTGACTTCGTGCTGTCATTCCCATTGTTTTCCGGCCTCTAAATCATCTATATATCATCATATTAAGCTCACAAAAGATCCTAAATGAGCATACCACACGAATTAGATGTTTAAACAACACAATATCGATCACGATGAATCAAGAACAAGAGCTTAAACTAGGTTAGTTTCCATGATCTTTAACTTCACGTTTCAACTCTTTCCTTGACTCACTTGAACTTTGTACAATACCAAAAAGTTTTTCCACATATAATCACACCATTAAATCCAATTAGAACATACACTATAGAATCCAACAAAAGAGACGACACAAGCACCTAGCTCAAGCTAGTAACGATTGTCTCATCATTTGAACTCTAAGTGATCCAATTAAACCCAATTTGTTTGGAATTTACTTTGAACATTATAATCACTCACTTTATCACTTAGATTCTTATTTATATCAATATAAACAACTTAAGCACTCGAGTAATCCTAAAATCAAGGTGTAATAAACTAGAATAGTAACACTAAAGTGCATAAATACACCCAATATCACCACCTCACACTTAAATCCTTGTTTATCCTCGAACAACAATTTACTCCAAGCATCAAAAGTTGAGGAGACTCTATACTTCTACTAAATGCTAGACACTCAAGCTAGTACTACAATGACTACACAAAATACAAGTTTCTACACAAAGCATGTTATTTACACAATTGATAGTTCATGAACACTACTCCAAAACATCCTAGACTCAAGAATTGACTCACCTAGTTGGAAAACTCATTCCTATCATTAAATTAAATACGTCATATAAATCACCCATAATCATCAAATGTGTGCCCCTTGCAACAAGAGAGTTACCCATAATCACTCAAAATAAAGCAATTCATAATATAATGGGTACAAGAATCAAATTATGCTCACTCTCAAATAGAATTCACAAGTTACACAAAATGAACCATCGTCTTAACCTTTGTGCAATGCTCCACTAATGTCAGAGTGTGAAGCTTAGGACCAATTAGGACTTTTCCAGGATGTAATGTAGGATAAGGGATGGGTAGGAACTATTTAGGAATAGTGACTAACCTCTCTAAGAGATTTAATACACTACGTTATACATTTAAAACCAATCTCCAACAACTACTTTATGCCATTTTTGTCTACTTCTTTCTTTTGTTTTTGCCCCATCTCTTTTAAGCGTTTTCATAAACACTTAATGGGCGTATTGTTTATTCCTTCAAATTTAATTTTTCTCATTTTCTTTAATCATGGGAATATCTCTAACACCATTTATATCACTCTCAACCACTATAAATCAATTATCAACACCAACAACTATTACTTTGGGGCATCAATTTCACCTTTTTCTTTTCCAATTTCTCTAACTCCTTACTAAATAAATTTTTTTATTATTATTATAGCACTTAGGAGATTTTGGATCAAATTATAGTCTATCAAAGAAGGGATTAGGCTACTTATGAGGTTGCCAAAGAAAATGCTAAAGGCTTAATAGAGGTTTACTAGGATAATGCACAAAGGGTAGGACAAATAGAAGGTATAAAACAAGGCTATCAAAGAAATGCCTAAATCATGTCCTAAACCCACACTCTTTATTTCGCTTTACATACACACCGGGAAAGTTCTAGACATCACATGAAACAAGGAATATACATAAATCTCTCTCACACACATGGAACATGCTCAACTCAATAGGATCATCATAGATTCTCAACCTAACAACAATATGTATTTACGCCAACAAGTACAAGAGTCATAAACATGAGCCTGAGAGTCTCAAAAATAGCAATTCACTCATTTAACATTCTTTTATCAAACAAAACACTTGCACCATGTAATAAAAAATAACACCAACAAGAATATCTAGCACAAATTTTTTTTAAATTGAGCCAAAATTTGGAAATTTCCCTACCCCACACTTAAAAATCAACTTTGTCCCCAGAGTGAATTTTTAAAATAAGAGCTAGAAATACTCCCTGAGGCCTCTAGGCATAGCTAGTAGCATATTTACAAATAAAGGAGATCTATGGGACCCCACAATCAGCTTTTCCCATTCTCCTCAACTCAAGTTTTCAGTACTCAGACTTTCCATTAACCTGTGACTCAACCAAAAACAAAACTACTTTAAATAAAGACTACGAAAATCTTAAAAAACATACCTAATTAACTTGGGTTGCCTCCCAAGAAGCGCTTAATTTAGTGTCGCAGAACGACCCAATTCAACTCAACCATATTCCTTTACCTTTTTACTCCTCTTAAGGAGCCATTTTTTAATTCGTTTCTGACCTCTTGAGTTTGCAGTTTCAAGGTCAACGTATTTCTCAATTTCAAACATCGTCATTTTGGGAAACAGTGGATTCAACTTGGGCCGCTCAATCAGGTAATCTGAAGAGGTTTTTGGTGGATTAACCACCCCACACTTTTTTATTTCAATAATATTTATCACGCATAGATCTTTATATTGGTAATTTAAGATGGGTGTTTTGTAAGCATCAAATACAACCTCTTCATCCTCTATCCTCACTTTTAGCGTGCCTTCTCTTACATCAATCAACACTTCTCTGATTGCTAAGAATTGATGCACCAAGATTATTGGTACTTATTCGTCTACCTCAAAATCAAGAACAATAAAGTCAGCATGAATAATAAATTTACCAACCTTTATGAGGAAATCCTCAGTTATTCCTTTTGGATAAGAAAATGACATGTATACCAGCTATAGAACCAAGGTAGTCGATCTAGGATTTTCCAAGCCCAATGTTTTAAACAGCGATAGGGGCATTAAATTTATGCTTTCCCCTAAGTCACTCAGTGCATGGACCACTTTGCTTCCAATATGAATAGGTATATCAGACCTCCCCTGATCTCTTAATTTCTTGGGGATTTTTTATGTTACCACAGCGCTAGACTCTTCAGTGAGTGTTATTTCCCCAACATCCTGCAATTTCACCTTATTAGACATCACCTTCTATAGTGTGAAACTCTCAGAATATATCAAAGAACTTTTTGAACATAGCATTCTCCTTCTCTTTGATGTACTTCTGTGGGAAGGGTAGAGGCGACATATTTTTTACTTCTTCTGTAACAACCTTCTCTTTTAAGTACTCAGACTTCCTTAAATTTTTAGCACCTCTTTTATTTACCTGTTGGGTCACCACATCAGCATCTACTTCCTTAGTTATCTTTGGAGGTTCTCCTTAAAACTCTTTACCACTTCTCAAGGTGATTGCCATGACTTATGTTGGATTTTCTGTGTCTGTTCTCAAACTTCCTTGAGGCGTAGTATTTAATGCTTGTGATAATTGGCCCAACTGGAACTCTAAACTTCTTGTGGCTGCTTGTTGATTTTTCATGTCTGCAGTCAACTGTGCTTGATATAATAAAAGATGCTTTAACATCACCTCCATATTGCTAGTTGACTGATTAGTTTGGGCCTGTAGCAGAGAAATTTTCTATAGTTGTGCATTCTAAGACTGAGTCAGCCACTTCATGTTGTAGGCATTACCAAAATTTTGTGTTTGTGCATTTCCTACATACATCACAGATTCTGGATTTGAAGCACACATGACCACTGAATGGAGACTATTTCCGCATACTTCACACCAACCTGCAGCTTGTTGGACGACCTTGTCTGTGGCTACAGGGTTTACTGCTCCCAGCTTCATGCTGCTGAACTGAGTGTTGATCAAATTTTGTAATGCAGAAACCTGTGCTGATAAGGCTGTGAATTTTTCACCTCCAATACGCCCGTAATTCTTTTCATGGAACTTTAAGAATCTGAGTTCCACTCTATATTACCTTATGTTATGCGGTTCAACAATGTGTACAGCTCATCATAAGTCAATTCCAGCGCTTGACCACCTGCAGCTAAATCTAGAAAAATCTTTATATTATGATAAAGTATTTCTACAAAAGTATAAGCAAGTACGAAATTGGATTGTTGGTGATGTTGACAATCCCAAAGAAGAGCCTTGAAGCATTCCCAGGCGTGATATAGATTTTCATCAGGCTTCTGTTTGAAGCTCTTTATCTCACTGCAAAGTCTCACAGTCTTTCCTGATGGAAAGAATCTGATGAGGAACTTTCAGGCTAAGTTTTCCCATGATGTGATTGAATTGGCCACCTCTGCATTAAACTACCTTTTAGCTTCCCCCACTAGTGAGTGGGAAAAAAGTGTCAGCCTCACAAAATTTGTACTTACCCCATTTGAAATGAATATATCAGTAAGCTCAATGGAAGTCTTCAAGTGGACTTGAGGATCCTTGTGTGAAAGCCCTGCAAATTGTCCACTGCTGATGAGAAGCTACACCATGTTGTGCTTTAACTTAAAATCCCCCCCAGCAGCAAGTCTTTGAATTGGGGAAGTAAAGTTCATCAAAAGTAGGAGTGCCACTTCCCTAACTGTCCTTCGGGCTGCTTATTATTCATCTATTAGAACAATATTCTCTTGGTCTTCTTGGATTTGAGGATTTCTTAGGAGAAGGATTGATTCTTTACTGCATTGGTGAAAGCCTTGCTCAAGTTCAGGGCTTGGTTCTACAAACTCCTAATCCCTTTCTAGCTTATCAACTTAAGAACCTGTTTTCTGCAATAGCAAGACAAAGACCAAGCCTAAAAACACCAAATAAATCTAAAAGTAAAACTAAAATAAATAGTTGCCAAATAACAAGTACCCGGCAACGGCGCCAAAAACTTGACAGCATCCAAGCGCACACACAAGTGTATGTGTTCTTATTAAGTAGTAAAGAGGCTTTCAAGAAGCCAAGTATATATCCCATAGAGACTTGATTTAACAATTATTTAATTCTAGTTTAACTTAGAAGATTAATTTGATACAAAGGTAACCAAAAAGAGTTTGGAAGAATGTAAATTAAAAATAAAGTAAATAATGCGTAAAATAAAATCTTGGAACAATCAATAGGAGAAAGCCTAGGGTTAAAGCACTTCGAACAATCATACTATGTTATTGAACTTTATTTGTTAACTTGCTTATCTTTGTTATCTATTCGTATGGTTAATGACATGATCATGGTCTCCCAATCTCTGACCAATTACCTAATGTGTACATTACAACTACATCATTGAGCAGGGATGTAATAATCCAATTAAGTACTTTAAGCTATCATCCTACATTTGAATCAAGTAATGCCTCTAAGTACATCCCTGTCCTAGACACTAATCTGTATTCCTTATTTCATAAAAGACTACGAACCATACATTGTTCAATCCTATGTTCTATCTCCCTATTCCCTCTCCCGAGTTCACAATGTTGACAATGGGTTTATTCTAAGGGTGATCAAGCCTTAAAATAGTTAAAATAAGATTGAACACAAAACAAACAATGATAAACAAAGAAATGAACTAATATCGAAGCATATTACTCACGTATTTGGCTTCAACCCTGGAAAGAGGGTGTTTAGCCATGCATAGTCATAATCGTAATCACTAGTTTGCAATTAGCGACTAAGAACATGTATGCACTAAATTAAAATGATAAAAACCTAAGTTATGAAGTTTTTGAAGACTCCGTGATTTTCCAATACATTGAAAAATGAATAAAAATATGTACAAATATGTATTTATAGTAGATAACAAAGCCCAAGACGTATAGGACTAAAGGTGCAATTTTGGCCGTGTCTGAAATGGGGGTCGCGACGCGATGCTTGCATGAGTTGACCTGGGGATCACTTGAGTCAAGTAGGGGTCTAAACATGAGGCTGGATTGAGTCAAATGGAGGTATTGACGCACCCCTATCACGACACCTTTCCCTAATTTCCTCCTAAAAAATTGGTTAATTGTTGGACGTTTCTCCATGCGTCCTTGACTTCGTGGTCTCTTTCCCATGGTTTTCTAGCATCCAAATCATCTATATATCATAATATTAAGATCAAAAATGATCCTAAAAGAGCATACCACACGAAGTAGATGTTCAAACAGGACAATATCAATCACGACGAATCAAGAACAAGACCTTCGACTAGGTTGGTTTCCATGATCTTTAACTTCAAGTTTCAACTCTTTCCTTAACTCACTTGAACTTTGTACAATACCAAAAATTTGTTCCACATATAATAACACTATTAAAACCAATTCTAACAAACACTATAGCATCCAACCAAAGAGACGACACAAGCACCTAGCTCAAGCTAGTAACGATAAACTCATCGATTGAACTCTAAGTGATCCAATTAAACCCAACTTGTTTGGAATTCACTTTGCTCATTATAATCACTCACTTTATCACTTAGATTCTTATTTATATAAATATCACCACCTTAAGCACTCGAGTTATCCTCAAAACAAGGAGAAATAAACTAGAATAGTAATACTAAAGTGCCTAACTACACCCAATATCACCACCCCACACTTAAATCCTTGTTCGTCCATGAACAACTGTTCACTCCAAGCATCATAAGTTGAGGAGACTCTATACTTTTACTAAATTCTAGACACTCAAGCTAGTACTACAATGACTACACAAAATGCAAGTTTCTACATAAAGCATGTTATTTACACAATTTATAGTTCATAAACACTACTCCAAAACAACCTAGCCTCAAGAATTAACTCACCTAGTTGGCAAACTCATGCTTATAATTAAATTAAAGACATCATACAAATCACCCATACTCATCAAATATGTACCCCTCACAACAAGTGAGTTACCCATAATCACTCAAAATAAAGAAATTCATAACATAATGGCTACAAGAATCAAATTATTCTCACTCTCAAACAGAATTCACAAGTTACACACAATGACCCATAGGCTTGCCCTTAGTGAAATGCCCCACTAATATCAGAATGTGAAGCTTAGGATCAATTAGAACTTTTTTGGGTTGTAATGTAGGCTTAGGGACGGATAGAAACTATTTGGGAATATTGACTAACCTCTCTAAGAGTTTGAATACACTACATTATAAATTAAAACCAATCTCCAACAACCACTTTATACCATTTTTGTGTACCTCTTTCTTTTTTTTTTGCCCCATCTCTTTTAAGCGTTTTCATAAACACTTAATGGGCATATTTTTTATTCCTTCAATATTTAATTTTTCTCATTTTCTTCAATCAAGGGAATATTTATAACACAATTTATATCATTCTCAACCACCATAAATCAATTATCAACACCAATAACTATTACTTTGGGGCATCAATTTCACCTTTTCTTTTTCAATTTCTCCAACTCCTTACTAAACTAATTTTTTTATTATTATTATAGAACTTAAGAGATTTTGGATCAAATTATAGTCTATCAAAGAAGGGATTAGGCTACTTATGAGGTTGCAAAAGAAAAATCTAAAGGCTCAAAGGAGGTTTACTAGGATGATGCACAAAGGGTAGGACAAATAGAAGGTATAAAACAAGGCTATCAAAGAAATTCCTAAATCATATCCTAAACCCACACTCTTTATTTCTCTTTGCACACACACCGGGAAAGTTCTAGACATCACATGCAACAAGAAATATACATAAATCTCTCTCACACACACGGGTCAAGGTCAACTCAATAAAATCAACATAGACTCTCATCCAAACAACAACATGAATTTAAATTTAAGCCAACAAGTACAAGAGTCACAAACATGATCCTGAGAGTCACAAAAAATACAATTCACTCATTCAACATGATTTTATCAAACAAAACACTTTCACCATGTAATAAAAATGATAAGAAAAAAAAAATCTAGCACAATTTTTTTTAAAATTGAGCAAAAAATTAGAAATTTCTCCACCCCACACTTAAAACTCTACTTTGTCCCTAAAGTGAATTTTTAAAATAAGAGAAAGAAATATTCCCTTAGGCCTCTAGGCCTAGCTAGCAGCATATTTACAAATAAAGGAGATCTGTCGGACCCCACACTCAGTCTTTCCCATGCTCCTTAGCTCAAGTTTTCGGTACTCAGACTTCCCATTAACCTGTTACTCAACTAAAAACAAAAACTACATGAAATAAAAACTATGAAAATCTAAAAAAAACATACCTAATTAACTTGGGTTTCCCTCAAGCATCCTAATTTAGTGTCGCGGCACGACCCAATTCAACTCAACCATATTCCTTCCCCTTTTTACTCCCCTTCGGGAGCTATTTTTTAATTCATTTCTGACCTCTTGAGTTTGAAGTTTCAAGGTCAACATATCTCTCAATTTCAAACTTCATCATGTTGTGAAACAGTGAATTCAACTTAGGACGCTCAATCAGGTAATCCAAAGAGGTTTTTGGTGGATTAACCACCTCACACTTTTCTCATTCAATAACATTTATCACTCACAGATCTTTATATTGAGAATTTAAGATGGGTGTTTTGTAATCATTAAATACCACCTCTTCATCTTCTACCCTCATTTTGAGCGTGCCTTTTCTAACGTCAATCAACGTTTCTCCGGTTGCTAAGAATGGATGCCCCAATATTATTGGTACTGGTTCGTCTGCCTCAAAATCAAGAACAATAAAGTCAGCATGATTAATGAATTTACCAACCTTTATGAGGACATCCTCAATTATTCCTTTTGGATATGCAAATGGCCCGTCTACCAGCTGTAGAACCAAGGTGGTCGATCTAGGATTTCCCAAGCCCAATGTTTTAAACAATGATAGGGGCATTAAATTTATGCTTTCCCCTAAGTCACTCAGTGCATGGACCACTTTTCTTTCAATTTAAAAAGGTAGAGCAAACCTCCTCTGATCTCTTAATTTCTTGGGGAGTTTTTATGTTATCACCGCGCTACACTCTTCAGTGAGTGTTATTGCCCCCACATCCTGCAATTTCACATTATTAGCAATCATCTCCCTCAAGTACATTGCGTACTTTGGCATAATCTTCAAAATATCTAGCAAAGGTAAGTTAATTGTGAAACTCTCTGAATATATCAAAGAACTTTTTGAACATAGAATCCTTCTTCTCTTTGATACGCTTCTGTGAGAAGGGTAGAGGCGGCATCTTTTTTACTTTTTTTGCAACAACTTTCTCTTTCAAGTACTCAGACTTCCTTGAAATTTAGCAACTCTGTTATTTACCTGTTGGGTCACCACATCAGCATCTACCTTCTTAGTTGTCTTTGGAGGTTCTCCTTAAAACTTTTTACCACTTCACAAGGTGATTGCCATGACTTGTATTGGATTATCTATGTCCACGGTCAAACCACCTTGTGGCATAGTATTTAATGCCTGTGATAACTTGCCCAACTGGAACTCTAAACTTCTTGCGGCCGCATTTTGATTTTTCATATCTGCAGTCAACTGTGCTTGATTTACTAAGAGATATTTTAACATCTCCTCCATATTGCTACTTGACAGATTAGTTTGGGCCTGTGGAAGTGAAATTTGCATTGTTGTTCATTCCAAAGCTGATTCTTCCACTTCATGTGTAGGCATTACCAAAATTTGGTCTTTGTGCATTGCCTACATACATCACAGATTCTATATTTGAAGCAAACAAGACCGCTGATGGCAAATATTTCCGCATACTTCACACCAACCTGAAGTTTGTTGGATAACATTATCTGTGGCTACAGGTTGTGCTGCTCCTAGCTTTATGCTGCTGAATAGAGTGTTGATCAAATTTTGTAATGCAAAAACCTGTGCTAATAAGGATGAGAATTTGTCCACCTCCAATACGCCCGTAATTCTTTTCATGGAACTTCAAGAATCTGAGTTCCACGATGGATTTCCTTATGTTAAGCGGTTTAACAATATGTACAGCTCATAATAAGTCAATTCCAGTGCTTGACCACCTGCGGCCGAATCTAGCAAAATCTTCGTATTATGATAAAATGCTTCTACAAAGTATGAGCATGTACCTAATTGGATTGTTGGTGATGTGGACAATCCCATAGAAGAGACTTGAAGCATTCTCAGGTGTGATATAGATTTTCATTAGTCTTTTATTTGAACCTCACTATCTCACTGCAAAGTCTCGCAGTCTTTCCTAGCGAAAAGAATCTGATGGGGAAATTTCAGGCTAAGTTGTCCCATGATGTGATTGAATTGGCCACCTCCGCATTCAACCACCATTTAGCTTCACCCAATACTTAGTGGGGAAAAAGTGTCATCCTCACAAAATCTGTACTCACCCCATTTAGAATGAATATATCAGTAAGCTCAATGGGAGTCTGCAAGAGGACTTGTGTATCCTCGTGTGAAAGCCCTGTAAATTGTCCACTGCTGATGAGAAGCTGCACCATGTTGTGCTTTAACTGAAAGTTCCCCCCAACAGCCAGTCTTTGAATTGGGGAAGTAAAGTTCGTCGGAAGTGGGAGTGCCACTTCCCTAACTATCCTTTGGGCTGCTTATTGTTCAACCATTGGAACAATATTCTCTTGGTCTTCTTGGATCTGAGGAATTCTGGGGAGAAGGATTGCTTCTTTCCTGTGTTGGTGAAAGTCTTGTTCTGGTTCAGGGCTTGGTTCTACCAACTCCTAATCCCTTGCTAGTTTATCAACTTAAAAACCTATTTCTTGCAATAACAAAACCAAGACCAGGCCAGAAAACACCAAATAAATCTAAAAGTAAAACTAAATAAATAGTTGCCAAATAACAAGTCCCCAACAACGGCGGAAAAAACTTGACAGCACCCAAGCGCTCACGCAAGTGAATATGGTCTTATTAAGTAGTAAAGTAGCCTTCAAGAAGCCAAGTATCTATCCCACAGAGACTTGATTTAACAATGATTTAATTCTAGTTTACCTTCGAAGATTAATTTGATGCAAAGGTAACCAAAAAGAGTTTAGAAGATTGTAAATTAAAAATAAAGTAAATATTGCGTAAAATAAAATCCTGGAACAATCAGTAGAAGAAAGCCTAGGGTTAAATCACTTCTAACAATCATACTATGTTATTGAACTTCATTCATTAATTTTCTTATATTGTTTATCAATTCGTAGGGTTAATGGTATGATCATGATCTCCCGATCTCTGACCAATTACCTAATGTGGACATTACAACTACATCATTGAGCAGGGATATAATAATCCAATTAAGTTCATTAAGATATCATCCTACGTCTGAATCAAGTAAGGCATCCAAGTACGTCCCTGTACTAGACACTAATCTGTATTCCTTATTTCATAAAAGACTACAATCCATACTTTGTGCAATCCTACGTTCTATGTCCTTATTCCCTCTCCCGTGTTCACAAGGTTGACAATGGGTTTATTCTAAGGGTGATCAAGCCTCAAAATAGTTAAAATAAGATTGAACACACAACCAAAAATGATAAACAAATCAATTAACTAATATCGAAACCATACTACTCATGTATTCAGCATCAACCCCGGAAACAGGGTGTTTAGCCACGCATAGTCATAATCGTAATCACTAGTTTGTAATTAACGACTAAGAACATGTATGTACTAAATTAAAATGATAAAAACCCAAGTTATGAAGTTGTAGATTCCTCCTCGATGTTCCAAGAAATCCAAATATGAATAATAATATGTACAAAGATGTATTTATAGTAGATAACAAAACCCAAGCCATATAGGACTCATAGTGCAATTCTGGTTTTGTTTGAAAAGGAGTCGCACGCGATTCTTTCATGACTTGACCAGGGGTCGCGATATGGGGATGGCTTAGGTCAACTAGGGGTTATGAGGTGAGGATGTCTTGAGTCAAATGGGGGTCACGACGTGCCCCTAATGCGACAACTCTTTTGAATTTGCTTCTCAAAAATTGGTTAAGTGTTGGACGTTCCTCCATGCATCCTTAACGTCTGGTGTCTTTCCCATCATTTTCCAGCCTCCAAATCATCTATATATAATGATATTAAGTTCACAAAAGATCCTACAAGACCACACTACACGAATTAGATGTTCAAATAGAAAAATATCCATCACGACGAATCAAGAACAAGAGCTTAGACTAGGCTGGTTTCCATGATCTTTAACTCCAAGTCTTAACTCTTTCCTTGACTCACTTGAACTTTGTACACTACCAACAAGTTGTTACACATATAATCACACCATTAAAACCAATTAGGACAAAAATAATAGAATCCAAAAAAAGAGACTAGTCAAGCACCAAGCTCAAACTAGTAACACTAGTCTCATCGATTGAAATCTAAGTGAACCAATTAAACCCAACTTGTTTGGAATACACTTTGCACATTATAATCACACACTTAATCACTTAGATGCTTATTTATATCAATATCAACACGTTAAGCACTTGACTTATCCTCAAAAAAAGGCAAAAAAAAGCTATAATAGTCACACTAGAGTGCGTAAATACACCCAACATCATTTAGGTAAGCCTATTCCATTCAATAAGACAACTCCAACATAATACAAAAGCAAAAGAAATAATGAAATTTTTATAATCCCAAATATATACATACATATATAAGAAGGAGCCACAAGATTAATACAACCTTCATGTGTGGTTGTAACTAGTACAACCTTCTAATACCAAATACAATAACAATAGTTTGAAGTGTAGCAAATGTCATTAATAAAAAGATAAAATAAGAATAGAACATGGTAAGCACTAAGGTTCAACAATTGTTGCCTTAATATAAAAAAGTAGACATCGAGAATCACAATCAATGCTCAGGGCTACCCTCTAAGTACCTACACGTACAATGCATAAAAAAGAAAACGGTGATGATGAAACATATGTACTTAGTAAGAAACATTGACAATGGACCTTAATCCAAAGTGATAGTGAGGACTATCACACCAACCATCCAAATCTACTAAATAAACCAACACTCAGGATAAACCACCCTACTCTAACATATAACAACACTTAATAAGGTAGTAAAGATAGTTCAAGTAAGTCAGACATGTAGAGGGTTCCAATTTAAGAATTATAACACAACTCACGTCAGGAAAGAATTTTACCAAATCAATCTTATACCCACTTATAATACAAACTTAGAAAATACGGATAACATAAGGAAAATGCATACCATTCAACCAAACAAATGAGATGTAGTAGATAAGTTTGATAATGAAGATACATCAGATGATTATGATGCATCCTTGTCCAACAACATACACTTTTTGAGCCTAAGACTCTAAGAGAAGGCACTTTGGAACTCACAATTCATAGTTTGATCATAATATCAAATAATCAATATTTTTGGCATTACTCAATCAAGTCATTTCACATTCTTATTTAATACATCATACCGGCATATCCCTTGTCCAAATTTATAGAAGGTGATTCATTTTCTTTAAAAAAACTAGTGTTTCTTAGTGGTACTAGATTGATTAATAACGAAATTAGTGACTATTCACTCATAGGACAATGTCAAACTTAGATATAAATCCAAATGCATCAAATTAGCCCAATAAAAATGAAGTATGAGTTAATACTCCTAGATTTCTGTGTATCACAACAAAATCTCCCAATCAGGCATTACAATAATGAACACCATTTTAAATCACCACCAAACTCAATGCAAGCCTCTAAAAGGCATCACAATAGTGTGAAAACAACTCAAGTCACCACCAGGGTCAGCACAAGCCTGTAATGGTCATCAAAATAACAATTTATTTCATATTACCACTATATAATCACTGAAAATTTCATATCATATAACTTGATCAATAGTAAGAACCAAATCTTTTACCCAATTATGACATGAATAAACTTAAATCCTTAAAAGGAAAATATACTCATCAACAAGCCTGTTCAAAAGTTCACTTTCACAAATAATAAGAAACAATCATTCAATAAATCCTTTTATTTAACTTTCTTAGTTATAGCTACAAATTCAGTGTACGTAAAGTATTCACTAAATACCAATTTTGCATTAATAAACTAATTCAAACCCTTACGTAGATACACAATAACGACTAACCTAATCAATAAGTCATTTATAAATGCATTTCATCATTACATATCAACAAGTAGATAGAACATTTAAGGTACTTAATCTATTACTTTTAACCCTTTAATAATCCTTGAATCCATATAGATACTCGTTTTCTCATCTATACAGGACCCCTAAATCCCCATTATGCACAATCATAGGCAACTACAACATAGCATATAAACACCTTATCATGACCCAATTTACGAGTCATGATGGCACCTACCAAATTCAGCAAGTAGGTAAGCCGAACCCTAGCCCAGAGTTGTTCTCAATGGGCCAACTTGGTGTAAAATGCCCCAAAGGGGTGAGCGGGCTTTACAATGAAATAAATAAGAAAGGCAAATGAAATAGTCTAAAGGTAGCCATAACATAGAAAACCATCACAGGGCCTGGTAGAACCAGTACAAGAGCTACTATAAATACAACCCAAGGTCTATTTTTTTGATTGAATCCCTTGGGACTTGAAACTGAATCTTAGTCTGCAGGAATTAAGACTAGTTAGTAGCTTTCCTACCTTATCTTACCTTATCTGTAGTTGGACAGTATTCTTAAGTTAAATGACTGATCTCCAAACTCTTCACGACTTTCAATCTCAATACTAGTTGAAGTAAATTTCTTTGAAAGTTAGAAAGAGAAATAGTTTTAATCATTCCTTATAATCTGAATCTTTCTCTACTATTAAGTCACGTAAAGATGCAGAATCAAAAAGAGTTCATAAAATAGTAAATACAATAATGTCTCGAATTAAAAACTAGACATAGATAGATAGAAAGAAATGGGGCAACTCTGACTTTGAGAGCTTACCCTATCTCCAAAACCAACCACAATAGTGTACAAAAGTGTAGTATTAGTACAAAAACACGAGTACTCAGTAGGCATCATCGGCCAATTGAGATAAATAACGATACAAATATGATAAAATGATAGATAACATAACTAAGTCGGGGTAAGAAAGAAAACCTGAAGTAACTCCAACATCGTTGTACATAAATAATTAATTAAACTGGATAGATGACGTAAAATACATGCAATTATAACTACAAAATTAGCCCCTGCAAGCTAATGAGTGCAGAAAAGTAAATAACACAATGCAAGCCCCCATAAGCCTGGAGGGTACATTAAAAGATAGTATAATCCGAACCACCATCATTTATCAACTCTCAAGGTATAACTCAAATCTATCCATGTCATACCACATTACAATAATTTCTTCTTCCAAACTTGAACCTGTATCCATATGCTCAATATCACACCCCATACATGGACTCAAACCGAAAAATATATAATCAATAACTGAACTTGAATCATTAAATATATAATCAATGCAATGATCAATATTCAGACTCAAATCGATAATTATATATTATCATATAATCAATATCATAATCATTATCCAAACTCAAACCGGAATATATATAGTCAACATCATAAACCATAACTGGGTCAAACTGGAATATATATATATATATCATAATCAATGTAATAAAATACCTTATAGCCACCGAGTTTTACCATATTTAGCATCAACTCCCAAAAATAAACCATCATGATCTTTAAGTGCAAAATATCCTCACTATTTCCTAAATAAGCATTTTAAAGTTGTATAATGCACGTATAAAGGGATACAAAAACTACATAAATTGTGGGCCTAAGGTGGGTTGAAGGGCCCACTTCTAAATCCCCAAATACCACTACAAGGCAAATTGTAACCCAGACTAGAGTAAGGTATCTAAATCCACTCTTAGATGTCAAAAAAGACTTAATTAGCCCAAGGTAGAAATCCTACTAATGATCTAAGCAACTAAGCTACGCACCTAAATTATGGCTTCTGAATAGTTTAAATGGTCCAACAAACCCAAGTATAGCAATTTCTCACACCAACACCTAAAACCCATCCCTAATCCAACAAAATAATAAACATACTATAAATTAGCTCATTCTAATAAGAGAGTAAAACCTAGCCTACCTGGACGCTAAAGAAAGCTCAAAGAATCCACTAAACCACAGACTTTCCCTTCCGAGAAGATTCCACAAGTTGCCAAGCTATCAAAATCATAATCAACTCATCAACACAAGAACAATGATACCTCTATTTAACTATTGTGCTTCTATGATCCAAAATACTCAAAATTCCTATGTGGGGCTCATTTACGAAAATCATATTTCTGAAACCAACTCAATTTCCCCATATGCTCAAAAAGTAATTACCCTAAAAAATGGTTGAATCCGAGCTATATTGGTGATTAATCAAGCCAAAGATTTTTAGAAAAGAAAGGACAAATTAACCATGGGAATGAAGGAATCTTAACTCAAATTCGAAGGACAATCGTGTAATAGATCGTTATCCAAGCTCACAAATCACCCATAATGGATATTCCTAAGTTATTCCACTCCTTAGGGTTTAAGTATCAAGAGAATGGATGAAGAATGAACAAAAACAAGCTATAAGGGGGGTATTTATACCCTTTCCAGGTGTTCGGGAGCCTCTATCGTGACATGACCCTCGTGATTGTGGTATCTTATGGCTACCATAAAAGTAGGTATCATGACATATGTTATTGCAATTACAGCATATGGTGCCCTATAAAGCTTATAAAGATCGATACCTCTAGCTCTCTATTAGTGAGTGCACCAACACAATTGAGACTTGGAAATTTCCAAGTGTCCTCTAAGCCCTCGAGATTCATCAGGTATCCTGTATATGCAAAAGGACTATGCTACCTAATCAAATTTGATGTTCTGGACTTAATGGTATAGTTGAAATTTCCATTTGATATTGTTCCAACAAAAAGTAGGTCCCACACCCAACTTACCATTCTCTTAACTTTTGACTAACAGGTCAAAATGAGCTCGGGTGCCTCGGGACCCAAACCAAGTGTCTTCCTAGCCTAAAATCAATACATAGTACACATCTTCTATTGCATGATGAGTTATATCCTAATTTTTCCATAACCTTGGATGTAACTCTTTTTTTCCATTTCCAAAGGATACACCTCCCCCTTTGAAGTACCTTGAGAGTGAGAAAACAATCAATCCTCTTAGTCATATGCCTAGAACATCCACTATCCATAAACTAGTTTTGGTTGTCAGTCCCTTTTTCCATCATATTTTCATCTCTATCTTCAATAGTGTCCATTAGAGAGCTACAGGAACATGAGAATATCCTCTTCTCACCATATTTCACCATGAAACCATCTCCATTCTCCTTGTATTTCTCAGATCTATTTGATGAGTCTTCCCATGCAGCCAACACCTTCTTTATTATACCGCTAACTACATCTTTCCTTCTTGATTTTTCATAGTTTTGATCATTCTTTTTGATAAGCTGTCAAACCCTTTATATAGCTCTAATAATCTTTGTTTCCAAAAGTGCAACTTCAATGTTTCTAAACCTAGGTTAGATTCTAGAGCCTTCATGGATAGCAATCTCTTCTTTTCTTACTTCTTTTCTTTCCAGCCCTAGTTTAGTTATAACCGCCATAATGACTAGAACACTCTAGGTATGACCCTTTTAGAGTGAGCCTGCTCTGATAGCAATTGTTGGAACCCTTGGGGGTTGCACCACACAGTTAGAAGATAATTCCCGTAGAGTCAATCACTAGCGATAGAATAGAAAAACAACTATGAGGAGAAAAAAACAAAGGCACTGTAGGATAGTAAAGGCACAAGATTTTTAAGTGAAAGCCTAGGAAGGGAAAACCCATGGCTTTCCATCACAAGCACCAAGGAAATCCACTATAATCAATATCCTGATTACAGTCTATATTTCAATATACCTCTAATCTCCTTTCGCTAGTAGAAACTCTACTACAAGCTCATCTTGGTAACTCGACCAAGGACTCTCTCTATTGATTAACTCTAATCAGCAATAAGCATAGGTAACTCTACCTAAGAAGCTCTCTCAAAAATAAAACACTACTCTTATAACATGAGTAGTTCTTTTACAAATCAGCACTCAAAAAATAGTTACAATTTTAAGCTAACATAAACAACTAAGAACTTAGCAGTTTTGAACTGGGTGTTTACTGCCTCACTTCACTCTTTAGCATTGCAAAAAACAATTTAATTAAGAGGAGTCTCTTCTCTTTTATAGATGAGTGATGATTAGGGTTGAAATATAATTGGACCAGCTATCCAAGTCAGTACAAAATAGCACTTGCAAGTTTGTTACACAAGAGGACAAAATTTTATAGATGAAGCATGCCAGTTGTACTGTACCTTGCATGTCCAAGGACCTGGTCACTTGCAGTTCAACTGCTTATCATCAAAACGACATATAGCACATCACTTTTAGGTAAAAATTTTACCTTACTAGTTAAGTTGATGACTTCAATTGATGGGTCGTCAACCAGTTGATGGCTCATCAACTCATGTCATCAATCTTTGGTAGAAAGATATCCTCAAGTACATAATCTTTTACTTCGATATCAAATTAAGACAAAGTTAGATGCATTGGAAAGAAAACTCAATGATATTTAATTTGGTGGGTTTTGTGCTAAAAAACACTTCATATTCAAGGATTTCTGGTCGTTTGAAGTTTACTATAGATACACAAGAATTTGATTGATAAGGAATCTTTCAACTTAGCTATGAGTTAGCAGTTACTTGTGGCCTTAATTCATGTCTAAATCACTTATCATACTACCAAATCACTATGTTTGGTTCTATATATTCTTGAATAATTTTTTTATCTTCGTTGAATTTTTGGGATGTTACATTAGTCTTGTCATTTTTGTAACATCCAATCTGAGATTCATCATTGGACCGTTTCTTGCTACTTGTTCCTTTCTTTCCAGATCCCTTTCTTTCGAAGAACTTCTTGAAAGTTTATAATAGAAAATCCACTTGCTCTTTATCAAAGTCAGATTCTTCACTGTCATATGCCTTTAATTCTTGATATTTTTCTTTAACCACTTCCTATTTTTTGAGATCTTCTATGTTCATCTCATAGTTATTCAAATTTCTAAGTAACTCATTAAAGGTCTTTTTTGTGACATCCTTGGTTCCCTTATGGTTCTGACTTTCATATCCCAATTGGATTATCCTTAAAACTTTCTCAACCTATTCTTTAATAGTGAGAACCTTTCCTAAGGATGACACCTCATTGACTAGAGATGTCAATCTAGTTATCATTTCTTATTGTGACTTATTATCTTTAATTTTGGAGGCTTCATATTCAGTGAAGAGTAGTGAAATCCTAAAATTCCTCACTTGACTTGTTCCCTCATGTGCATTCACTAAGGCACACAAATTTGTTTGGAAGTAGAGCAGTTTGACACTCTATTGTACTCAGTTGGACCTAAACCACAAACAAGAATGTCTTGGACTTTGCATTTTTCCTAAGTGCAACAAAAATTTTAGGAGTAAATTCACTTGTCACCTTTTTTTAACTGTTCTCAATCTACTATTTTCATGGGAATTGTTGGTCCATCAATAATTCTATCCCATAATTCATAATCTTCACCTTGAATGTACATTTCCATTAGAACCTTCATCCAAATGAAATGAGACACATTAAACAGAGGTGTTGAGTTATTGTAGCACTTCACTATGTCCAATAGGTAGTGTAAAGTTTATCATGATCTTATCTTAGATGTTAACCTTTTAAATATAATTGAAACTGATACCAATTGTTATACTACACGACCTAGAGGTTTACTTACTTTTACGTAAGAGTTGCCTATGAATGCAGAAGATTGACTAACGTGCTCTAAAAAGTTAGTATAATAGTAAGTAAAGAAAACAATTGTTTTTATACGAAAAATACCTAACTCAAAAGGTATAATAACCCACGACATGTACCTCAACAAGACATAACCCCAAAATTCACTAGAACAACTTGAGCCTCAACAATAAGAAATTACAAGACTCTTGTAACTTAGGAATTATAAACTTTAACTCCTACCTATGCTCAATTCACCAACCTCCCAAAGGGTGTGATCCCAAATCTTTGATTTCCCTAACTAAAAGACAATAATCGTAACTAAGTTTATAATTCATTAAAACTAAGATTACATCAACATTACAACACTGTAACTAACTCCTAATACATGAAGACTAAGACACCTTATCTTACTTAGTACTAGGACTTAGTTCACCAATGTGTTCCTTGAATATTTAAGTAGCTTCTTGCCAAGTATATTACCAAAGCACCTTTGATGCTTTGTAAGTGTGTGAGTACCTCTCAATGACACTCATTCTATTTAATCACAACTCTCCAAAGAGTTATTCTTCAAGTCAAACTCCTTTCATCAAAATTCATATTTGCATAGAGCTCAACTTCAAGAGAGACTCCTTCTTCAAATCAAACTTGTGCATCTTTAAGTGTTGTAGTCAAGTTCTAACTCTTCAATTCAACACATGGATTATTCTTTTAAGATTATCATAACTAATAATTATCTACTCCTTTATTCTAGCACTTTTTTCTTCTCATATTTGTGATCTTTCCATGAGTTTGTCTTCTTGCAACTATGCATCTATGAACTAGATTAATTGTCTGCCTGCAACTATACATATGTGAACTTCATAAAAACTAACAATTTAGAATTATTGTGATCATATGTACACATAGTTTGAGCTAAAAGAAATGAGTTTATTTGAATCCACGGTACGAACGAGAGTATAGAGATCTATACTTGTCTGTATACCATAGAATCTCCTAAAGTTTATTGAAACTCTATAATATGCAAGGATGTACTAATCATGAAAACCTAAAAATTTGGTAAAAGTTGGTAGATTTTACTACTTTGTTGTATTAATTATGAAAACAAAGAAGAGTTAAAGTATCTCAAATGTCACTTACCTTTACTACTATTGAAAGCCTAGCTTATGTTTTTTCACCTTTGTGCTCTATCAGTTCTTTTAACTATAATGAAAACACATAAATAAGGTTTTTTTATTGATGAAAACAACAACATACCAAGTATAATACCACAAGAGGGGTTTAGGAAAGGTAGTGTCATGACCTAATGTCTCAAGTGATGATGGCATCTACTATAACCCACCAGTAGGTAAGCCAACCCATAGTCCAGAACTACAATAATCGACTATCAAAAGAAATGAATGAAAACAAAAGAATAAATATAATAAAAGGGATAATATATATATAAAAAGCAACCCCAAGACCTGGTGAAGCTAGTACATGAGCTTCTAAAAGAATAAGACTACAAAGTCAAATACTGAATAAATATACATGCAAAACCCATCTTTAAATACAACATAAAGATCAGTCTAATCCATAAGAGGGAAAGTAGTAATGCTACGAAAGTCAGGAATTCACCCTAAACCTCTAATCCATAGGTGCACCGTACGATGCACACACCAACGGTGAGAACTTATACTAAGAATTATAGGTTCTAGAAGTGTAGTATAAGTACCAAACAAATGGTACTAAGTCATTAATGACCATCTGAGCTCCAAAGATAATGCAAGTATAAATAACATGCAAAGTAGGAATATAAACTACATGCAACTATCTTGGAAGTTAACATGACAAAGCTAGAGAGGCAGTAAGGATAAACTACCCTATTCTAGTTGTTTTCAGGAACCAAAATAGTTTACCGTATAACACTAGCCAATAAATAAATAAAGAGTGGAAGAAGGATATAGAGTCGTATACAAGGATAAGGAATATATATACAATATGAATAAACAAGGGAAGAGATATATATACGCTAATACCATTGCTGGATATATGCATATACATAAAGGTATACAAGAGTAACTCAGAGGTAACACCGTAAGGTTTGGAGTCTTAATGATAACCAAAAGAGGTTTTAAGTCATGGGCGAAATTGGGGAGAAGGGGAAATGTCCAAAGTGCCTTTAATTAAAAGCTGAAAAATTATTGCTAGGACTATGGGGTCATTATACGACTCGTAAGAACTCTTTACGACTCATTACCACAGTCATAGTCAAGACAGTAATTGAAGGACCTTTCTATGATGACCCTATGTTCACACCATATGACTCATCTGGTGACCCTACGACTAGTAGAGTCCAAGTCATAGTTAAGAAAGAAACACTTAGGGCACACACTGGTTTATCTATAGACTGGACCATACGATTCATTTAGAGTCTTTACAACTCATTAGGAGCCACACGTAATCAGGAAATTAACTTAGACTATCTTTACTAGGAACCCTACGATTAGGGTTCTATGACCTGCAATGACACGTTATGACTAGTAAGGAGAGTCGTATCCTAGGCAGTGAGTTCAAAACTCAAAAAGACAAGGATTTTATTAGCACAAGTTAACATAGGGCACATCCACACTTATCTTTAACAAAGAAAGAAAATAAAGATGCTAAGATTAACACATAGATTAAGCACAATTATCAGGAACGGGGAATAAGAATGGGTATTTGGACTTCATGTCCTCTTCAGCTTCCCAAGTAGATTTTTCAAAATTTTGGTTCCTCTATAGAATCTTTACTGAAGCCACCTCCTTTGTCTACAACCGGCGTACTTGTTTCTCCAAGATCTCAACCGAGACCTCCTTATATGATACGGAGTCTGAAACACTAATGTTTTTCAATGAAACCACCGAGGAAATAACACCCACACACTTTCTCAACATTAAAATATGAAAAACTGAGTGAATGAAACTCAAACAGGGAGGTAAATCTAACTCATATGCAACATTATTGTCTCTTTTTAAAATCAAATATGGACCCATATAACGAGGACTGGGCTTTTCTTTCTTTCCAATTTGCATCACTCCCTTCATGGGAGATATCTTTAAGAACCCTCATTCGCCAACTTCAAATATTAACTCCCTTCGCCTTATGTCTGCATATGCATTTTGGTGACTTTGGGTAGTCTTAAATCTATCCCAAATCACTTTCACCTTCTCCATAGTCAAATGAACCAAATCAGGACTAAACAACCCAGCCTCGCTAACCTCAAACTACCCAATGGGGGAACGATATCTCCTACCATACAAAGCCTTAAACTGACCCATCCCAATGTTAAAATGATAACTATTATTATAAGCAAACTATATGAGAGGTAAATTATCAACTTAGCTACCACCAAAGTCAATCATACAAGCCTGAAGTATATCTTCAAACATCTGAATGATCCTCTTTACTTGTGAATCCTCTTGAGGGTAGAAAGCGATGCTAAGTATCACCTTAGTTCCCAAACCTTTCTAAAAAAAACACCCGAAGTGAGACAAGAACTGTGTGTCGTGATCAGATATAATAAAAAGAGGCACACCATGCAACTTGATGATTTCCTGAATGAACAGCCTTGCATAATCCTCAATAGAGTAATTATTTCTCACAGGCAAGAAGTGAGAAAACTTGGTCATCCTATCCATGTTGACCCAAATAGAATTGAACTGTGTGAGACCACGAAAGATTGGTAATAAATTCCATATTAATCACCTCTCATTTCCACAAAGGTAACTAGATTTTTTAAAATAATCCACTAGGCCTTAAGTGTTCAACCTTTACTTATTGACACATAAAGACTTGGCCATAAAATTTGTCACAACTCTCTTTATGTTATTCCACCAGTAGATCTTTTTTAAGTCGTGGTATATTTTTATCGAACTAGGATAAACAGTGTACCTCGACTCATGAGCCTCATCCAAGATCCTCTCATACAGCCCATCAACATTGAAACACGTAATGTACCTTGGTACCTTAAGCTACCATCACAACCAATCTCAAAAGACATCACCTTCTGGTGACCCACATAATTATTGATTCGCATCAAGATAGGATACAACTCCTGTTTCTCTTTCACCTTAGCACCAATATATGACTTTACCACCTCTTGCACAACCACTTCTCCATCCTTGAATCTATGATATGAACCCCAAGATTTGCCAAATAGTGAATATCCTTCACCAAACCTCTCTCCTCCTCATCAATACGAGATAACCTCCTAATAGAGTACCTACTAAGAGCATCATCAACCACATTAGCTTTACCTGGATGATAATGGAGACTCATGTCATAGTCTTTGAGCAACTCAAGCATTCTTTTTTGCCTGAGGTTCAACTACTTCTTGGTTAACACATACTGCAAACTCTTATGATCTGAGAAGATGTCAACATAAACTCTATATAAATAGTGACGCTATATATTTAGAGCGAAAACCAAAGCTAACAACTCTAAATCGTGAGTGGGATAATTCTTCTTATGAATTTTCAACTGTTTAAAAGCATAAACGTATACCTTACCATGCTAGATCGAAACACAACCGAATCCCACAAGGGACGCATCACAATTAACCATGAAGCCATCAGTACCCTTGGGCAGGGTTAAAATTAGTGCAGAAGTCAACTTGTCTTCAGCTTCTTGAAACTACCCTCACAAGAAAGTGACCATAAGAAATTTACCTTTTTCTAAGTCAACTTAGTAAATAGGGTAGCAATAGAAGAAAATCTCTCCACAAACCGCCTATAGTACCCGGCTAAACCCAAGAAGCTCTGAATATCAGTTAGACCGTAGGTCTAGGCCATTTCTTAATGACTGTAACATTTTTTGGATCTACTATGATCCCCTCACTAGAAATAAAATGACCCAAAAAAGTAATAGCATTTAACCAGAACTCACATTTAGAAAATTTGGCATATAACTGTTGGCCCTTGAGAGTTTGCATAACTATGTGGAGGTGATCTGCATGATCTGCCTCACTCTTAGAGTACACCAAAATATCATCAGTAAATATAATTATAAACAAATCCAAGAACTGACAAAATACCTGGTTCATCAAATCCATAAATTCCACTGGGGAATTAGTTAAAGCGAAAGACATCATCAAAATCTCAATATGACCGTACCAAGTTCAAAAAGCAGTCTTAGGGATATCCATCTCCCTAATCTTTAACTGATGCTAACCATATTGAAGGTTAATCTTAGAGAAATACTTAGCATACTTAAGCTGATCAAATAGGTCATTAATCCAAGGAAGGGGATACTTATTCTTCATTGTCATCTAATTCAACTGGAGGTAATCTATACGTATCCAAAGTTACCCATCCTTATATGAATGAAGAGCACAGGAGTGCCCTATGGGGAAACACTAGGGCGAATAAAACCCTTATCAACAAAATCTTTCAACTGCTCCATAAGATTTTTCAACTCAATTGGAGCCATTTTGTAGTGAGGGATATATATAGGACGAGTGTTCAAAAGAAGATCAATCCTAAAATCAATTTCCCTATCAGGAGGTACACCGGGAAGATCATCATGAAACACCTTAAGAAACTCACAGAACATCAGGCAGAGTGTAATGAAGGGCCTTCGAAACTAGAATCCTTAACATGCACTAAAAGTTCTAGGCACCCTTTGGAAATCAACTTCTGGGCTCTAATAGAAGAAATGTACCTTTCCTTAGGGACTAAGGAACTACCTTACCACTCAATCAACGGTTTATTCGAGAATCAAAAACTGACCATTTAGGTCCTACAATCAAGAGTCGCAAAGCATAAGTGCAACCAATCCATCCCAAAATCACATCAAAATCTAACAAGTCCAACTCTGTCAGATCCACTAGTATCTCCCTACCACAGATAGACACCACACAACCCCTATACACTCTTCTACCCATAATAGAGTCACCCACCTGGTGGACACAGAAAATGATTTAGGAATATACTTAGGACCAAAACCAAAATGAATAGCCACATAAGGGGTCAAATAATAATAGGTAGACCCGAGATCACGCAGATAATATATATCATCAGAGAAAAGTTTTAGCATACCAGTATCAACATCAGGATATGCCTACAAATCCTGATGTAAGGAAAGAGCATACAGATAATTTGACCAATGTCGAGGCTAGAAGTATCACCCTTTAATGCAGAAGCTAAAGAAGAAGTAACATGACCTTATTAGCCCTAGTAGCAACGTTGATGGAAGAACAGTTCCTCTGAATATTTCCAGACTGGCCACATCTAAAACACTTATTCCTCCCCTCATCATAAAATCTATGATGCAATTATCCATAAAATCTACAAGAAGGATGTAATGGAACTGACTAGGACCCACTAGCTTGAGATTAGGCACCTAATGCCTTAAACTCATTATTTCTCTAAAACAACAATCACTGAATGTCTTAGGAAATGGAGCACTAGTGCATGGAATATGAATAAAAATTCCCCTACTTCTTCATAGAAAACTGCCTACCATCCTTTCTACTATTCTTCTAGCCTCCACTATGCTGAGAATATTTAAGTGTCTTACTTTTCCTCTCTCCTATCTCATCTTGTTTCCACTTTTTATTTTTAACCTACTATATATATATTGGAAGCCTCAAAATGTCCATGTCACTATTCATCAAGGCACCTTTCACTCCAATTCCATGTCATGAGAAAAACCTCAGCAAAATTTCTCATCTTAGCCCTCATGCTAGACACTAGCTCATGATCATAATGGGAAACTTGATAAAATTTCAGGGCATACTCTTTCATAGTCATCCTACCCTATTCTAGATTCATGAACTCCTCAGATTTTTCCACCCTCAACTCCTGAGGAAAGAAGGGATCAAGAAAGGCACCAAAAAAGTCATCCCACAAAGTTGACTCAGCATCATCACCCCTAGACTGATCCTACTCCTCATACCACTAATATGCCACATCTTTCAGTTGGTATGCGACAAACTCAACACCCCTAGAGTCAGAAGCATGCATAACTTAGAAGATTTTATCCATATCATTTATGAATACTTGAGGATCTTCCTCAACCCTAGAACCAGTAAAGGCCACAGGATTGAGCCTCATAAACTTCCCAATTCGAGTAACCTCATAATAACTCACAGCAACACTTTTAGGACCCAACTGATGTGACTGAGATATCACCAACTAGGTCAATAGATGAATAAAGAGATGGAACTAAGCATTAGTAATATCGCATAGAGGTGACTAAGTAGGGGTTTCATTAGAGGGAAAAGGATCAGTGAGGACTAATGGAAGTCCACGAGGGCAATCAGAAGCAACGACCCTAGACTGGGTCTAAACTCCATGATTAGGATTAGTCCCATCCACCTTGTCCTCAAGTAGGATAGAAGAGTTTCCATGAGCATGAGATCTTCTAGAAGGCATAATCTAAAAAGCAAAAAATGAGAATTAGAATGGATTTCCACACCCTAGACTCTATGGATCGAAAGTAAATCACAAGAAAGGCAAATATTCCTAAATTTCTCGTAACCTCTTCCATATAAGTCTAGCGTGCTAAACACCCATAAAAAGACTATAGTTGACATGACTTTGTGGACACCTAATGACACCAAACTTAGGCATTAAAACCAATTTTGTCATGACCCGAACCAGGACCTGTCCATATAGGAAATCTAAAGTCCACCAAGGACTAGAGACTACCCCTTTTGCCTAGTCAACCTAGAATATATCACCTAGTAGAGGCTGAATTCCAAACATATTTCAAGATATGAAATTAATAAACTCAAAGACATATAAGAATGTCAATATCAATTCCCAATCCACAATAATATTCATAAATCCTCAACTAATTTGATAACAACAAATGTCGGGACATGCCCCCGACTCTAAAATTGACAATGATAATGTTAATGTGAAGTCTTCAATACTAAGTCATGGAAGGAAACGGATGAAATTATCAAGTATTTCAGAGAATGGAAGCTCACCACTTCACCACAAACAACTGACGAACCAAGCTGATCCACCCAACATTGTGCAGAAAAAGTAGAATTGCCTTCGAACCCTACATCACATAGGGATACAACATCCATAGATGGTTAGTGGGCTGAGCACTAGCATGTAACTCAGGAATAAAGGATAAAATAATGTCAAGTCAAATCCAATTCAAAATCATGCCCATATTATCATATACATATATGAGTATTATGTCGGGATAGGGAATAAGGCTTCGCATAAAATAAAACTTTATCTTGGGCTATATAGCTCAACCATCATAAATAGGCACCCACGGGATATATGGGTTCAACTCTCCCTGCTTATAGGGCCCCAATGTGTGTTAGCTACATGAACCAAAGGTATAAGGAAAGGCTAAGAAATGCGCCGACCACACGTCAATCCAAGATACAATTATATCAATAGTGTGAACTATGCACATGGTCATCAAGACAAAACCTCACATCAAAAAACATGAGTTTCTAGTACAAGTCATCAAAGACCCACACCTTCATGACTTAGCTATGTAACCCTCACTAAGCCAAAACTAAAACAAGTTTCACATAACCCATTTATTTAACAAAAGATTTAACTGTTAAGGCACACCATGGGTATCATCATAATCTTACACTTGCAAGCTTAACTCTATGCCATAACAATCACATTAACTTGGGGGAATGCCTCAACTCCCTTTGTTCATTAAATCAAATTGAAGGAATGACCCGACCTCTTTTATTCATGTTCTAATCCAAAACATGGAAAACATGTCCTTTGAAATCCATATTCATTGTTTAACCATTTGTGCAATGCAAGACTATAAGGGAGTAAATCAAACCAAGTAAAAATTTCACCATTAAAATCCATTTATACGGGTGGGTTGAGAGAAAACAATTATTTTAAACCAATTCAAGGTTTAAAACGTCAATTTGAGGGAACAAATTGACCCCATTCTAATTCCCATACCCATGCACCCCATTAGTATAAAACATTTAGCTAAAAGAATGAACAAATCACAAAAACCATGGGAAAACAATTCAAGGATCAAATATTCCATAACTCTTAACCATAACAAAACCCACATTCAAATCCATTCAATTTAACCCATTTAAAGAATATCTTTTTCATAAAATAAGAATTGAGGAAGACTAACATGCCTGAAAATACCATAATTAGAGAGCGTAATCACCCTTGAGAGCACTAATTGATCAACTTTTTAGAAACCCTAAGTATCTTTACCTTGGAGAATTAAGAGAGTTTGAGAAGTTATTTTGATATATTTTGGAGTGTTAATGATGCCCAAAAGGGGCTTTAAGTCATGTGTCACAACTGGGGAAAAGGGAAAATATTCAAAGTGCCCTTAATTAAAAACTAAAAATTATCGCTAGTGACTATGGGTCACTATATGACTCGTAAAGACTCATTACAACTTATCACCATGATTCAAAGTCAAGACAGTAGATGAAGGACCCTTCTCTGCTGATCCAATGATTCACACCATATGACTCATTAGGTGACCCTATGACTCATAGGGTCTAAGTCGTAGTCAAGACAAAAATACTTAGGTCACACACTAGTTTGGCTATGTACTGGACTATAACACCCCGACGTCTTCTTAGCTAAATTTCGTCCATGGAAAGTCTAAGCATTAGATTCTAGAATAATCTAAATAAATTTTCATGTGAAATTTCCTAGATTTCAACCTTTCATTACGTAGATGACTGAATTAGCTTTCCAATGATATAAGATTCATCCAAAACAGACCCTCGGTGAAGAAGTTATGAATAATTTAAGGTTCCAGTTGTAAACATCATCATTTTGGTGTCTAGTGCGTCGCGGAAAGGGTCAAATTGACAATCTTCAAATTCCAGTGGGGTTCCACGATGGAGGTGCATCGCGGAGGCACCCAATTTCCCACTCGTCGAATTCCAGTGGACCACCACAATTGTGGCGCGTTGCGGTGGCACCCAAAATTAGGTTTTTAAGTTAAAATTTCTAGTTCCATTTAGGAGTCATTAAGGGTAATTTTGACTTTTCCCTAGCCTTTAAAAACCGTCCAAACAAAGGATTGAGGGTATGTTGGATCAACTTAACCCTATTTTTATCAAAATCATCAATAATCCTCTATAGAGTTTCAAATAAGAACTTCAAGAAACTCAAGATTCAACCGTGGGTTTTCAAAATTGATTGAAGATTCAAAATCCCCAGATCATAGGATTCAAGAAACACCCATTGTTTCCCTATTTTGAGGTATGCGGGGGTTTTCCTAAAAATCTCATGGGCATATAAATCATGTTTTAAGAATGGGGTTTTTAAGTTTATGAATATAATCATGTTTTAGAAGTTTTGACGGTATTGTTTTGGTCTTTAGGTCTTTCCCCCAAATCGATTTGAAATTATATATATATGTACGTATGTGTTCAAGAATGGTTATTCAATTGAGAGCATGAATTATAATGAATCCCTTTCTTGTTATTAGTTTTCTCATCTTCGTATGATATAAATTATTTTGAATGCGTTTTGAAGATCATGATATGAAATACTTTGGCTTTTGCTATGTTTTGAATATGATTTTTGAATACGAAAGAGAGGGTTGTGAATGTTGAATATTCATATAATGAAAGAGTGAATGGTTTTGCCAAAAGCACGTGACCACTATATGTTTGATGAGAGTTTTTGCATGGTTTTGACTTGAGTTTTCGGAACATGAAATCTTTTATGCAAATTATATGTTTCAGGTAGTCTGAAACTACATTTTTATGAAAGATCATGCTTTTACATTATAGCTCAGAAATAGAACTTGCAAGTCTTGGTGTGATGACACCAACTCAGAAAATGCCATGATAAATTCATAATTGAATAGAATGCATGTTTGAAATCAGATTTATAGATTTTGTGATTAGAATGTTGCATGATTAGAAATGTTTAAAAATTGGGCAGAAAGAGATGTGAGGTGGTTCCCCGAAGAAGGCACGAGTCCAGGTACTCAATGCCCAAAACTGTGATTTACCGATCCGGGTATATCTTATATTACGCTGGCCTAGTACCATATGGCGTATTAGAATCAGAGACTCTAACCCTTGTGGCACACTCGAGTTAGAGGCTTCCCCCCCGAGTCAATGGCGGAATCCATATAGCCCGTGGAATATCAAAAAATGTAGGGGAGTGCCACCTAACTCAGAAGTAATACAAATATCAGAAATTATTTTGACAAGAATGATTCATGATTACTCGAATGATGCCCATGTGTTTCCAGAAACTATTTTATGCATGAGATTTGATGAAAAATTGCTCTTATCTATTTTATATATATGTTGAAGTACTCTATTTTGGATTGCTTCGTATGCCAGTACTTTTGTGCTGACCCCTCCCTCTCTCCATGTTTCGAGGCACAGTATAGGGGTCTAGATAAATAGTAGATATTTCACATCGCAGATCAAATTGTCCAATGGTGGGACTTCAATGATCCAGAAGGCCTAGTTATTTCAATAAATTATCTTAGTTCTGTTTTGGTCTACTGGGGGCCTTGTCCCAGTTTTTAGATAGTTTTGTTTAGTCCATAAAAAAGATTACGCAGACTGAGTCAGACATTATTGTTCATATATATCTTGGATTTCAGTTTTCAGTGTTATGATCACATTCAGGTTGACCATGTTTTTGTAGTATTGTGAATCTTCGGCATTTCTTTTATCATATGAATTTTGTGCATGATTACCAGATAGATAGGGTTGTTTTGGGCCTTCATGGTTCAGAATGCTCGTTATGGACAGGGCCCCGGTTCAGGTCGTGACAAACTTGGTATCAGAGCATGGTTCATGGTCCCAGGATATTTGCAAAATTACGTCGGGTAGATTCTTATTTATGGGTGTGTAGCGCGACACACTTATAAGCAGGAGGATACTAGGCGTTAAGGAAATTTTTCCCTTCTTTGTGATTTAGTTTGTGCTTCAGAGTCAAGTCTGTTCCTAATCAGTGATCTTTTGTCTTATAGAAATAACAGTCATGCCTCCTTGTCGCAATACTAATCAGTGTGCTCATAATGATGAAGTCTTTCCCACTCATGGAATAAGAACACATAATAGAGCTCCCACCACAGACCTTGTCCCTACTTTGGGAGTCCCTCCAGTCCCGACCAGACCACCTCGGTCTCCACGGACCAATGTTAACCATCCCCCTACTACTCAGAGGGATATTTCGAATGCCGAATTCAGACAGTCTATTCATATGTTGGCACAGTTGGTGTCTAATCAGTCTCAACGATCGAAAGATGTTGGATCTGCATCAGTGACGTCAGAGGCTACTAGGGTGGGACAGTTCATGAGAATGAACCCACCAAAGTTTACTGGCACCAAGGTAGAAGAAGATCCACAAGAATTCGTAGATGAAATGGAGAGAATTTTCAAAGTGATGTATGTGGATCAGATTGAAGGTGTTGAGTTGGCAGCTTACCAGCTGAAGGATGTAGCAAACCAATGGTACAATGAGTAGGAGGATGCAAAGGGTGACAGTGTTGAGCCCACAGTTTGAGATGAGTTTGTAGAAACTTTCCTTGATAGTTTCTTTTCTCTGGAGATGAGGAAAGCTAAAACAAAGGAGTTCATGAACCTCAAGCAAGGTAAGACGAGTGTACAGGAGTACACTTTAAAATTTAATCAGCTGGCTCAGTATGCTCCCGAGATGACGAGTAGTATGGGGGCCCAAATGAGGAAGTTTGCTTCCAGCCTTTCAGATAATCTGGTGCTTAAGTGTCAGGGAGTTATGCTGAACAAGGAGTTCGACTTTTCTAGAGTGATAGTTTATATGCAACATATAGAGAAGAAGAAAAATAAGATTTCTGAAGCTAGGGAGAAAGAAAGACAGGCAAAAAGAGCTAGATCTTCCGACCAGGGTTACAATTAGCCTCAAAGCCGTAAGTGGGGAAATAAATGGCAGAAGAAGAAGAATTAGTTTAATGTACAGTCTGCTGCCAGTGCCCCAGTATCCAGACCTCCAGCAGACAGACAATCTCAAAGTTTTCAGACTCATCATAGATCTAGAGCACCGGATACTCAGTCGCAGGGAAGTGTGGCTCAACAACATCGTACTTGTGGTAGAAATCATACAGGGAGATGTCAGTTGGGCGAATTTGTATGTTATTCATGTGGTTAACTGGGTCACATTCAGAGGGACTGTCCATCTGTTAGGAAGAATATTGGTGGTGCAAAGTCTCAGGAAAATTCTTTGGCACCACCCTCGCCTCAAAAGGGTGCCACATAAAATGTCGGGAGCGGTCGCAACCGGTTATATGCTTTGACCAACCGCCAGGAGGTGAAGTTTCACCAGACGTTGTCACCGGTACGTTACAAATCATTTCCCATGATGTTTGTGTTACTTAACCCTGGGTCTACCCTATCCTATAAGACCCCTTATGTGGCTGTTGGTTTCGGGTTTGAGCCCGATATGATTTTTGAACCTTTCTCTGTTTCCACTCTGGTGGGTGATGCTATTGTGTCTAGGAGGGTGTATATATGTGGTATCTATTCTTAGCCGGGATACTATGGCCAACCTCATAGAACTCTTTATGGTTGCTTTTGATGCTATATTAGGGATGGATTGGCTCCATTCGTGCTATGCCACGTTAAATTGTAGGACTTGAAGAGTCACTTTTTCTTTCTCGAATGAGCCAGCGAATAGAATTGGAGGGACATTTTTTAGCACCTAAAGGGAACTTTATATCCTATCTCAGGGCCCAAAGACTCATTTCTAAAGGTTATTTGTATCACCTTATTCGGGTTAAGGACTCTAATTCCAAGGGTCTTACTCTTCAGTATGTCCCTGTAGTAAATGAATTTCCAAAAGTCTTTCCAGATGATCTCCCAGGAATACTACTTGATAGGGAGATAGAGTTTGGTATTGATGTTTTGCTAGATACCCGCCCTATCTCTATTACGCCGTATAGAATGGATCCTACAGAACTAAAAGAGTTGAAGAAACAGTTAGCAAATCTTCTAGATAAAGGTTTTATACGCCCTAGTGTGTCACCTTGGGGTGCGCCTGTACTTTTCGTGTGAATGAAAGATGGTTCCCTTCGTATGTGCATAGACTACCATCAGCTAAATAAGGTCACAATTAAAAATAAGTATCCTCTTCCTACGATTAATGATCTTTTTGACCAGCTTTAGGGTGCTAGATGATTTTCAAAGATAGACCTTCGTTCGAGATACCAAAAGTTGAAGGTTAGAGAGTCAGATATTCCTAAAATAGCTTTCCAAACTAGATACGGTCATTTTGAATTTTTAGTCATGTCCTTTGGACTGACTAATGCCCCTGCAACTTTTATGGACCTAATGAATAGGATTTTTCGTCAGTTCCTGGATCTGTTTGTGATAGTATTCATTGACGGCATCTTGGATTATTTCAAAAATGAGGAGGATCATGCCACTCACCTCCGAATTATTCTTCAGACTCTTAAAGATCATAGCTTGTATGTGAAATTATCCAAGTGTGAATTCTAGCTTAATTCCATTGCATTATTGGGTCATATTGTGTCTAATGACGGTATTAGAGTGGATCCCCAAAAAGTTGAAGCAGTAAGAAAATGGCCGAGACCCGCAACTCCAACCGACATTCAGAGCTTCTTGGATCTGGCGGGTTATTATAGAAGGCTCATAGAGAGTTTTTCCTCCATAGCTTCTCCACTCACTAAATTGACTTAGAAAAAGGTAAAGTTTGTGTTGTCTGACTTGTGTGAAAATAGTTTTGAGAAGTTGAAGGACAAGCTGACTACTACTCCTTTTTTTACTCTTCCCGAGGAGGTAGATGGTTTTGTGGTATACTGTGATGCATCCCGTGTAGTACTTTGTTGTGTTCTGATGCAGCATAGTAAGGTGGTAGCTTATGCATCTAGGCAGTTAAAGGTGCATGGGAAAAACTACCCCACTCATGACTTGGAGTTAGCAGTCGTGGTGTTTGCACTTAGAATCTAGAGGCATTATCTCTATAGAGTGCATGTTGATATTTATACTGACCACAAAAGTTTGCAGTATGTTTTCTCATAGAAAGAATTGAACCTCAGGAAGAGGAGTTAGATGGAGCTTTTGAAAGACTATGATATGATCCTGCATTACCATCCGTGCAAGGCAAACGTTGTAGCCGACGTTCTCAATAGGTTGTCTATGGGCAGCCTTTCTCATGTTGAAGAGAGGAGGAGAGAGATAGTGAAAGACATTCACCGCCTTGAAAATATGGGAGTATGACTCTTAGATTCTGAAGATGGAGGGGTGGTTGTTCATGAGATAGCTAAATCATCCCTTTATGCCGAAGTCAAAGAAAAGCAGGCCGAATATCCCATCTTGATGTAGATTAAGAGAGATATGTTTCAATAGAAAGTAATGTTATTGGAGATTGGTAGTGATGGTATTCTGAGATATCAGGGTAGATTGTGTGTGCCTGATGTAGATGGGTTGCGGGAAAGAATCCTTTGCAAGGCTCACACGTCAAGGTATGTTGTTCATCTAGGCTCTACAAAAATGTATCATGATTTGAAAACCATTTATTGGTGGAATAATATGAAGAGTTATGTGGCTAAGTATCTTGCCAAGTGTTTGAATTGTCAGCAAGTCAAGGTGGAACACATGAGGCCAGGTGGTACTTCTCAAGATATAGGATTGCCTTTATGGAAGTGGGAGATGATCAATATGGATTTCATTACAGGACTTCCGAAGTCCTAAAACCAGTATGATTCTATATGGTTAATTGTAGATAGGCTGACCAAGTCAGTGTACTTTTTGCCTATCAGGACTAACTATTCGAGAGAGTATTATGCTAAGTTGTTCATCGTAAAAATAGTTCATTTGCATAGGGAACCTGTGTCTATCATATCCGACCGAGGTACGCAATTTTCTTCTCAGTTTTGGAAATCTTTTCAGAAAGTCTTAGGTACCTAAGTGAACCTAAGTACAACATTCCACCCTCAGAGTGATGGGCAAGCTGAGCGCACCATTCAGACCCTTGAGGATGTGTTGAGGGCCTGTGTGATTGATTTTAATGGTAGTTGGGTAGAGCACTTGCCATTTATAGAGTTTGTGTATAATAACAGTTTCCATTCTAGTATTAAGATGGCGCCATTTGAGGCATTGTATGGGAGAAAATGTAGGTCACCAATAGGGTGGTGGTATGAAGTGGGTGAGATGCAGATGTTTGGTTCTGATCTTATTCATCAGGTGAAAGAAGATATGAAGCTTATTAGAGAAGGACTTAAAATAGCTCAGGGTCGTCAAAAATCCTACGCCGATGTTAGGAGGAGAGAGTTAGTGTTTGAGGTTGGAGATTGGGTTTGAAAATTCTTAAGGTTTCTCCCATGAAGGGAGTCATGCAATTCAGGAAGAAGGGTAAGCTGAGTCCTCGCTATATAGGACCATACCAGATTGTGAGAAAAATAGGTGGAGTTGCATATGAATTAGAGTTTCCTACAAGTTTGGGTTCTGTCAATCCGGTATTTCATATATCCAAGCCGAAGAAGTGCATTGGAGATCATTCGTTAGTAGTACCCATCGGGGAAATCAAGGTGACAGACTCCTTGTCCTACGAAGAAGAGCCGGTAGCAATTTTGGATCGCCAAGTTAGAAAGTTGAGAAGCAAAGAGATTGTTTTGATTAAAGTGTTATGGAGAAATCAAAAAGTCAAAGAAGCAACTTAGGAATCAGAACATGATATGAGAGATAGATACCCAAATTTATTTGATCCAGTGAATGAAGTGATAAAAGGTACAATCTTTGTCCTTTTCTTTCCATTCCTTTGTTTGCTTGAAATCATGCTTGTCTGTTTTTGGCATCATTATTCGGGGACGAATGGTCCTAAGGGGGGGATATTATAACACCCCGATGTCTTCTAAGCTAAATTCCAACCATGGAAAGTCTAAGCATTAGCTTCTAGAATGATCTAAATTAATTTTCATGTGGAATTTCCTAGATTTCAACCTTTCATTACGTAGATGAGTGAATTAGCTTTCCAATGATATAAGATTCGTCCAAAACGGACCCTCGGTGAAGAAGTAATGAATAATTTAAGGTTCCAATCGTAAATATCATCATTTTGGTGTCTAGCGCATCGCGGAGAGGGTCGAATTGATAATCATCAAATTCCAGCGGGGTTCCACGATGGTGGCGCATCGTGGAGGCACCCAATTTCCCACTCGTTAAATTCTAGTGGACCACCGCGATTGTGGCGCGTCGCGATGGCACCCGAAATTGGGTTTTTAAGTTCAAATTTCTAGTTCCTTTTAGGAGTCATTAAGGGTAATTTTGAATTTTCCCTAGCCTTTAAAAACCGTCCAAATAAAGGATTTAGGGTATGTTGGAGCAACTTAACCCTATTTTCATCAAAATAATCAAGAATCCTCTCTAGAGTTTCAAACAAGAACTTCAAGAAACTCAAGATTCAACCATGGGTTTTCAAAATCGATTGAATATTAGAAATCCCCATATCATAGGCTTCAAGAAACACCCATTGTTTCCCTATTTTGAGGTACACGGGGTTTTTTCTAAAATCTCATGGGCATAGAAATCATGTTTTAAGAATGGGGTTTTGAAGTTTATGAATATAATCATGTTTTAGAAGTTCTGACGGTATTATTTTGGTCTTTAGGCCTTTCCCCCAAATCGATTTGAAATTATGTATATATGTACGTATGTGTTCAAAACTGGTTATTCAATTGAGAGCAAGAATTATAATGAATCCCTCTCTTGTTATGAGTTTTCTCATCTTCGTATGATATAAATTGTTTTGAATACGTTTTGAAGAGCATGATATGAAATACTTTGGCTTTTGATATGTTTTGAATATGATTTTTGAATACGAAAGAGAGGGTTGTGAATGTTGAATATACATATAATGAAAGAGTGCATGGTTTGCCAAAAATACGTGACCACCATATTTTTGATGAGAGTTTTTGCATGGTTTTGACTTGAGTTTTTGGAACATGAAATCTTTTATGCAAATTACATGTTTTGGGTGGTCTGAAACTACATTTTTATGAAAGATCAAGCTTATTGAATTATGGCTCAGAAATAGATCTTGCAAGTCTTGGTGTGACGACACCAACTCAGAAAATGCAATGATAAATTCAAAACAGAATAGAATGCATATTTGAAATCAGATTTATAGATTTTATGATTAGAATGTTGCATGATTAGAAATGGTTAAAAATTAGGCAGAAAGAGATGTTAGGTGGTTCCCCGAAGAAGGCATGAGTCCAGATACTCATTGCCCAAAATCGTGATTTATCGATCCGGGTATATCTTATATTACGCTGGCCTAGTGCCATGTGGCGTATTAGAATTAGAGACTCTAACCCTTGAAGCACACTCGGGTTGGAGGCTTCCCCGCCGAGTCAATGGAAGATTCTATATAGCCCGTGGAATACCAGAAAATGTAGGGGAGTTCCACCTAACTCAGAAGTAATACAAAGAGAAGAAACTGTTTTGAGAAGAATGATTCATGATTACTCGAATGATGCCCATGTGTTTCCAGAAACTATTTTATGCATGACGTTTGATGAAAAATTTCTCTCATTTATTTTATATATATGTTCAAGTACTCTATTTTGGATTGCTTTACGTACCAGTACTTTTGTTCTGACCCCCCTCCACCCCTCCAGGTTCTGAGGCACAGTCTAGGGGTCCAGATAAACAGTAGATATTTCAGATTGCAGATCAGATTGTGCAGTGGTGGGACTTGTATGATCCAGAAGGCCTGGTTTTTTCAGATAATTATCTTTGGTTCTATTTTGGTCTACTAGGGGCCTTGTCCCAGTTTTCAGATAGTTTTGTTTAGTCCATATTACAGATTACGCAGACTGAGTCGGACATTATTGTTCAGATATATCTTGGATTTCAGTTTTCAGTGTGATGATCACATTCAGGTTGACCATGTTTCCGTAGTATTGTGAATCTTCCACATTTCTTTTATCATATGAATTTTGTGCATGATTACCAGATAGATAGGGGTGTTTCAGGCCTTCATGGTTCGGAATACTCGTCACGGCCAGGGCCCCGATTCGGGTCGTGACATGGACCATATGATTCGTTTAGAGTCTTTACGACTCATTAAGAACCACTCATAATTAGGACAGTAATTTAGGATATCTTTACTGGACACCCTACTATTGGGGTCCTATGACCCGCAATAACAGGCTACGAATCATAAGGAGAGTCATATCCTAGGCAGTGAGTTCAAAACTCAAAAAAATTTCTAGGACCCAAATCCGGGGTGTTTTAGTATCCCTTTTTCAACCTACTTCCTTACTTCACTTTCCATATAGCCACAAGTCAACCTCAACAATCAACTTGCCTTCAACTAAACTTAGATTGACTAATGTACACAAACTACGACATGATGACATTACATTAAATCTAGAACAACCAATTAAAAACTCAACCCATCTAAAGTCCACCTAAAACTTGAGACATACCATCAACTATATATTCAAAATCTAACATTTAGTTACCTTGCTAAAATGAAGGCCAAATTTGAACCACACAGGATATATCATCTGAGTCCTATTTGCACAATTACATTAAACAAACCTTAAAAGACTAAATTTGATCTATCAAAAATCCATACCATCAAGCATAAAAATAAGTCCATAAGGGCATACCTGGATACACAATTGGATTAGATACACAATTGGAGATGATCAAAGCATGCGATCTCCTGCAAAAGCTACAACTACTCTAGATAACCCTAGAAACTAATAATCAAGATTCTAAATTACCAAGTCATGAAGCAGAATGATTCTCTCCAGGATGCCCCACAAACTATGGGTGAAACTAAGATAATCTCAACTTACACACATTTCTTTCGGTAAGTAGATATTCAAATTTTTTGGCGAAGACTAAAAACTAGGTTCAAAAACTAAAGAAACCACCATCAAGTGGAAACCGTTATCATCCAAACATCAATTAACCATAATTTATCTGAACTAAAAAAGACTAAACAGGAAGCAAAAGAGTAGGCTTAACCGGCCTATAGATAAATCCTAACTGAGTCAAACATGAAATAAAGGTTGTAACCAAGTTACGTAATACAAAACTATAACTTTAGCACTAAATATGAACTACTCTATCCCATCTATGAAAACTAATAACATAAATTAGTAAGAATTCAAATGCCAAAATCTATCATAGCCTTCACGTTGCGTTCCAAAGAATCAAAATCATAAATCTTAAACCGATAAATCTAAATTAAGGCCAAATATCCAAATAAGTCTTAATATTAGAAATCATGTATATCCCTAATGATTCCTGTAAGAGACAAAACCAAAATGTAGCTAAAGAATAAAACCACAACTAGGGAAAACCTGTAAGGACACTACATCTCATTTTCTTCATTTTTGCTTATTACCTCTATTTAGAGCTTTCCTATAGCTTCCCCAAGTCAATTATAACTTTCAAGAGCTAACATCTTAGCTACCTAGAAAATCATTTGTTTTTAGAGCTAATTCTCTATTTTGAAGCCTTAGTTGGTAAAAATTGGTTATATGGTGAAAATTTTAGTCAAACAACCACGTATGCTAATTAGTTACAATAGCTCTGGGACACTGATTTAGGCTAGGAAAACCCTTAATTTGGGTCCCAAGGCTCTCAGACTCATTTTGGGCTATTGGCCAGAAGTTAAGAAAAATGGCACTTAGGTATGGGACCTATTTTTCATTGAAACAACCTCAGATGGAAATTTTAATCATGCCATTGAGTTCAGAGAATCAAATTTGATAGGGTATCATATTTTATTTGCATTCACTGGATTCTAGATGAATCTCGAGTGGGTAGGTGGAGTTTTGGAAAAAAATTCCAAGTCTTCAACGGGTTAGTTCACTTAAGCACCCATTGGGTCACTTAAGTAAAGGTCGCTTAAGCGGCCATCCAATCGATTAAGTGACTAGGCTTTCTCAGTTGATGCCACTTAAGCAAAGCCTTTGTCGCTTAAGCAACGACCACTTAAGCAACAAAATCTTGCTTAAGCGACTCCTGTAGATGGTGCAAGTATCGTGGAAGTGGCACTTGGCCACTTAAGCGATGACTGCTTAAGCAGACTAGTGTCTGCTGAAGTAACACATGGTACCATTAAATACCCTAATTAGCCTATTTTCTACTATTTTTCACACAAGTTCAAGAGTGTAGAACCCTAGAAAGCTTGATAACTTGAGAGAACTATTAGTGGGTGATTTTGGAGTGTTTGTAAGCATAAATTTCTTATTTCTTCTCCAAAAGTCTTGGTAAGTTATCATCAACTTCATGGTTGATTTCTCAATTAATTCACAAAATCCCTAAAATATTGGTCGATTTATTTTAGCACCAGTTAGGCTCGAAATTTACCCACTTTTAAGGATAAATATTCCTTGAGCCTAGAGGGATGTGTTGATAATTTTGAAAGTGCAATTCTGCAAGTTGACCTCACAGAGGATTTTTACATAATTTTTGGCCCAAATCATAAAAATACAATATGGTTTCCATTTTTTTTAAATTGATGAGTAGGTTATCATTTTATAGCTTGGAATCAAGCAAAAGCTTCTCAAAAGGGGAAATTGATATTTTAGCAGATTTCACCAAGTTTTTCATAGGTGTCCAAGTAGTCTAGGTTTACCTTCCTCATAGATTGAGCTAATTCATAGTATATTTATGATATTATGCTATATATGGGTTGGTAATTAGGCCTTGGAGATATCATTAGTATTAATTGGAATATTTAGCCTATTAAGGAATCGTAAATTAGGCATAATCAACGTAGTTGATGATATTTTAGGTATAATTTCTATCTTAGGGCTAATTGTGGCTTATTTAACATCTAGTGTAATCATTAGATACCTTATCCTAGATTGGGTAGAATTTTCCTCAAAATGGATTTTAGGGATTAGAAGTGATCCCCTCTGACCGACCTTATGCCTAGATTCTTATTAGCTCCCTGTAGATTTCTATAAGTATGTTATTCCATTTTGAATATTTATTATAGTGTCTAAGAGGATAGATATGTGATACTTACGCTAGATTGGTACTTGGGAGTTGGTGTTGGTTCTGGACCAAGTCTAGTGATTTATTGTTATTGAGTTCCGTCTAAATCCGACAATTGATGATATGAGTTCTGGTTCAATTTTAGAAAATAATGATAATATTAAGTTTCGGTCAAGCCCGACAAATGATGATGATATTGAATTTTGATTTGAGTTTGGATTGATATGTTATTTATCTTATGTTATGGTATGGATGTATTCCTGGTTATGTCTTGAGATATGATTCATTAATATAATTCCAGTTATTTACTTTTTTGATTGCATTATTTGGGCTTATAGCGTCCGCGTTGGGTTATTTACTTTTCCATACTTACTGTCTTATAAGGGTCAGTCTTGTAATATTAATTATGCTTTCTTTCATATTATATCCACTTTGGTTATTTATTTAGAGTATTGGAGCATTATTCCAGGTTTTCCCTTTTACGATGACTTAGTTTATTTATCTTGCATCTTATTATACTTATATTATGATTTAGCTTAGTTGATCGATGGTGCCTACTCAGTACCTATGTATTTGGTATTCATACTTCACTTTTGTACTTTTTGGTGTAGATTCAAGTACTAGTGGTTGTTGCTAACATTATGATTGTGTTTCTTAGAGTTTGGAGGTAGGATAAGTTCTCAGAGAAAAAGTTGCCCTTTTCTCCCTCTTCTGCTTTGCTTAGTCTTTCATATTTGAGACTGGTGTACATTGACTATCACAATACTCTTATTCCTTTTCTAGTATCTCTTGTACTGACATTACTAGGTCGTGGGATGTTATTGCTATCTTATTTATCTTTCATACTATTATTATTACTTTTATTATTATTGTAAGACTTTACTTGCAATTTCATGGTATTTTCTGCCTTTTTACACCAAATTAGCTCATTGCTCATAGCTTTGACTGATGGTTTTGCTTACCTATTAGTGGAATAAAGTAGGTGATGATGTTCTATAGAAATATAGCACTTTTGACGCTTAAAATGAGAAAAATCAGCAAGTTTCTGAAGTCTTTTTGTTAAATATGATCTGTTTTGGGTATGTTTTGTAGGAAACCATGTTTTGGATGATAAGTTTATGAAAAAGGTGAAAAAGTTATTTTTGGCTACTTTTTGAGTGATTACGGATGTTTGGGATGTTTTTCAGCATGATCGTGATCAGTGCATGTTTGAGAGTCGAAAGAAAGCTGAAAAGTTGTCTCCCGACACCTACTAAGTCAACCAACAGACCGCTTGTAGACAATGCGAGTGCCAGAAACACAAAATTCTAAGAGCTGACTTGCAGGATAATTGTCTATCTGGTACCTGCGCCATGTTCCAGACCGCAGGTACTACCTGCTCCCTACCAGACCGCAGGTATAGGGAGCAGGTGCCCATTGGCCCGATTTTCTCCTATTTCATTTGGGCTTTGTTTTTAGGGTTTTCTCATGTACTATAAATACCCCTTATGTACTTTTTAGTAGGAGTTATGCACTTTTGACTCTTGAAAATATATTTTTATTTCAAGATCCATCTTTAACTTGGGATATCCTTGTTTTGACTTTGGTTGATTGTTCAGTTTATGGTTTTGGGTTTTTATTCATCTTATCATTGTGATTTCATCTATGCTTTCTATTATAAATGTTATTGATTTCCTTACAATCATGAGTGGATAAACTCATCGTTAGGGTTGTGGAAACCCTAGCGAACTGACAAAATAAGGGAAGTGCGATTGTTGATCTGAACCAATACCAATGGCATGCATTTCTTTATCTTCATTATGATTGATTTCTTAATTGTTGCACATATTAGGATCCCACCTAGATATTTCTACTTACACCAAAAGGGGAGTAGTGACTAGGAAAACATAAAGACGATAGTAATTTGAATTTTAACTATTGATCCATGCTTCTAGATTCTATCTACGTAAGATGGTTAGGTTTTATCTAATAACTTGAAACTCAAAAATAATAGATAACTTGGAACAAGATAAGGGTTAGTAGTTAGAGACCCTGAGACTCAAAAGTTAAAGAGTGAAATCCTCCTACTTATCCAAAATACTGTAGAAGGTACATAACTTATTGATTCTGCATGCAAGGTATTGGATTGGTTCAAAAGCACACGATAAGACTACAGAGTTGAGAATCCAGGGGGACACTATCCTATTGTTCACTTATGACTGATTTCAACCAAGTTAATACTGTTCTTTATTCTAGATTACTACAAATAATACCCTCATTTACTTTTCCTCTTCTGCCTATTGACTACAACTACTGAGATTTGCAAAGCCACATGTTCCCTTAGGATTTGACCCCAACCTTAGTTGGGTTATTATATCTTGACAATGATTGTATCATCATCTAAAATAAGGTGTTTCTTAGACATCATCGAGAAATTAGCGTCGTTGCCAGGGAAAAAGGTATTGATTTATGAATTGAAGATTGTTGTAATTTTTTGGTTTTTATTTTTATTTTTGTTCTTAGTTGGGAATATGCAAGTGTATGCCTAACACACGGAGTAGAGGCAATCCCTTACTCGCAATTAACCTGAATATAGAGAGGATCCTACAAACACCTAGTATGATGTCTGAACTAAAAAGAGTTAAAAATTCTAAAGAGATTCGTGATGATGTGCCTCCGCCGAAGGAGTGCTGGATATTGTCGATCATCAGACGGATAAACTTTTACCTAATGATGAAGCCGAAAAAAGGGTGATGGAAGAAGCTCAGAGAATAGCTAGAGAGGCAGAGCCTACTGAGTAGAGACATCTAGCAGACCGTCGAGCAACACTCGATGGAAACCAAAATAGATCTAGAGGTGCCTATGTTCAATTAATCCCATCATATCAGTACATGCATCCATTTATATATGATGAAGAATATATGGAATACAATGAGTCAGCAGAGACCGGAGCCATAGTTCCTCCTGTTTTTCCCCCGGGTATAAAGTTCCACAGCTCGAGTGCAATGATCTAACTTCTAAATTTAAAGGGTGTTTATACTGGTCTGCCAACAAATGATGCAAATTTGCACCTTACTAATTTCATTGTGATCTATAGTTCTTGTACAAATCCAGGGTTGAATAAGGAAGCACTTAGACTGAGGATTTTCCCCTTCTCACTTACAAGAGAAGCATCTTTATAGTTAGGGTAATTTCCAAGAGGCTCTATCATGAGTCCTGCAGGCAATTCTTAAATAGGTTCTTTCCTCTATCAAGGATGTTGTAGCTCAAGAACAAGATCTATAATTTTAGCCAACTGCAGTCAGATTCTATGTACGAGGCTTGGTTCAGGTTTAAGAAAAAGCTAAGCATGGTTCCAAACTATCAGTTGTCAGGGATGAGCTTACCATAGATATTCTATAGAGCCTTGACCATCAGTTCCAGATACATGAAGGACACCATATTTGGAGGATATTTTATAAGGTTATGTTGGGAGAAAGATTCAGAGATATTAGATCAGATCTCACTCACTAACTAAGGGTGTAAAACTCGGGAGGTTTAGAAAGAATCTGGTGCATATGCTATTGAAGCCTCCTACGATCAGAGAGCAGTGGATAATACAGTAGCGCAAGAAATTATGTTACTAAGTAATTATTTAGGGGTTCTAGATAAGTAGTTTGCAGCAGTAAATTTTGAGAAGTGATTGCAATTGCAGCACAAGGGTCAGCTTCAAAAGTGTACGAGTCAGATTAGAAGAGGAAGTTAATTATCTGGATTGTCAGATGATGGGTTTTCGAACCCAAGAGCAAGGGAACAAATTTTAAACTATTATGATAGATAAAGATACTGTAAAAAAATAGAGATGGTGACTGGAGAAAAAAGGATGACTACAGAGAGAAAGGAGATAGGTATATTCCATCTGGTAGATGTGATGCAAAATCCAGAATAGAGAAGATGCTGGATAAGGTGGAGCAGGGTCAAGAAAATCAGGAGACCATCCTTAAGGAGATTAAGGTTGATATTTTAGGGTTGACCAAGAAGGTTGAGTCACATACCACTACTATAAAGTATTTGGAGCACCAGTTTGGGTAGATTTCAGCAACTCTGAACCACAGGCAGCCAGGTACCCTTCCGAGCAACACAGTGCAAAATTCAAGAAATAATGGTTACATACTAGCTATTACCATGAGGAGTGGTATCACTACTATGGATACACCACTACCTATTGTTGAAGTTGTTGATGATGAGACAAATGTTGCTGATTCTGAGAAGGTAATAGGTGATAAAAGTATAGTTGCTGAAGAAAAAGGTAAGGGTTTGATCGTTGAGCCAAAAGTCAGATCGATCCAGACACCATCCCCAATTTTTCCTTAATGATTGTGGCAAAATAAAGAGGAAGGTAAGTTTAAGTAGTTCATTGAGATGCAGGGAGAACTAAGCTTAAACAAACCTCTTCTTTAGGTGTTAGAACAGATGCATGGATATTCTAGGTTTATGAAACAGTTGGTCATAATAAGGAAAGGAGAAAATTTTGAGTTTGTTGATGGTGTGCACCACTGCAGTGTAGTCACGACTACGTACTTAGCTCAGAAAATGGGTGATCCCGGTGCATTCACTATGCCATGTACCATTGGTCATCCTAGTTTGCCTGATCCTTATATGATTTAGAATTAATTTGATGCCACTATTTGTATTCAAGGAATTAGGCTTGAACCATCCAAAACCAACTTCAATGCGGCTATTGATGGCTGACCGCAAAGTGAAGAAGTCTGTGAGACTCTCGTTTGATGTGATCATGAGGATAGCTCACTTCATTTTTTTGGCTGACTTTGTCATCTTGGACTATAAGGTTGACACTGAGATGGACATTATTTTGGGAAGACTATTCATGGACACAAGCCGAGCTATGGTTGACATTGAAAAAGGTAAGCTAAAATTTAGAGTTAATGGTTAGGAGGTCACATTCAACATCCAAAATTCAATGAAGCAGCCAACTGACAAGAGGGTTGTTTTTGTGATTGATTGTAGTGATGACCCTGGAGGATATTCCTATAGGTATCTTGATGAATTTGAGTAGTAAAGATACCCACGTTGTTCCACAATATTAAACCAAGAATTGCATGGGTGGCAACTGATGGGATTGTTGGTGACGTTTGAGTAACCAACATAGCCACATTGTGATGCGACATTAAATCATGAGTTGAGTGGGAGACAACCCACTATTTTAGTGTTCACATTTTTGTTGTTTTTGTCTTTTTGTAGGTTTTTAGATTTGGACCTTTCCTGGAATACAGTAAAAAGTGCTACATTCATCGATTTCCAGGTAAGGGGACTGTGTGATAAGACCATCATGGTCATAAGTTCCACATGGTAAGTTGAGTAATAAGTCAAAAATTTGAAATTTTGAGGATGCAAAAAGGTAAGTTACGAACTCTGGCATTTAACTTTACTTTTGGGACATAAAACGTAGATTGTGGGATCATAAATATCTGGAAAAATATAAAAAAGCCGAGTCTGGGATGAAAAAGAGTTGGCCAAAGATTTTTTCCCTATACCTACACCCAGTACCAGTGAGTCGCAGGTACTACCTACGCCCAAGGCCCGGCCACGGGTACGTGTCACGGGTAGGTCTACTTTTGGGCCCACTTTTTATTTAAAATTTTGGGTCCACCAATATTTAAATATTACCAAAGCATCACCCCATATATATAAAAACATTCTTACGCTCATTTTAACTCATTCTAATCCTCAAACTTCACTTTTTCCTTTAAATTCAAACTTCCCACTTAAAACATAAACCAACCCCCAAACTTAAGTAAATGCTAAATTGACACTTGTTTGAGATACCAATTTGTCCCAACACGCTAAAAACAAGTTTTAACCTTGGTTTTGCTTATGTTCTTCATTAATCTCTTTCGAATATTCATATAAAAGGTAACTTTCTTGGCTCCTAATGGTTATATATTTGCTTATCTACTGTTGAAACTAGTTGATATGTGTATTCCATTGAAAAATATATAAAAAAAAATATCATGCTTGTATGTGGGAACCTTGAAGTAGCATAAAATCATAATGTAGGGCCTTGTTTTGAACTAAAAGTCTAAGTTTAGACCCTAACCGAAATTTGAACTTGAATGAATAGAGTAATACCATGAGTTGAACATGTTTGTTTGATTTGAAATGCATGACTCTTGAGTAGTGAGTATACATTGGACTTGTAGGGATTTCAAATAGGTTATAAGGATGTGAGAATTGAGCAAAAATTTAAACATTTTGAATTTTGAGTTTTTATTCGACTTTTGCTATCCCCCACTTATGTTGGAAACTGAAACTTGGTTTTTTAGGTATATATGTCACCTAAAGCAGTGACGAATACGAAGGACGATGCTTCAATGAAACGGGAAGAGTCTCCCAAGCCTAGTAGATTAGTGGAGGAGTATCTAAGGAAGAAATGTAGAGAATCACTCGGGTGACGCACAGAGTTATGAGAGGATAAAATCACCAGTCCTCTCAGTCAATTTAGCCCGATCGAGGATAAAGTTAGGAAAGATATCACCCCCACACACTCCTCCACCTGATGATGAGGAAGAGGAGAAAGAGTCAGAGACTACCCCACAGGTTGCTCCTCAGGACCCCTAGTCTAAAGATGGGTCCCAAGATTCATCTAATGAGGTTAAGAAGGAGAAATAATTTGCGGTTCCCCAGTCTAAGGAGGTTACCTCTACTCATGTACAACAAAAAAGGTACCTCTATCTGATGAGGGTGTCGAGCAACCTTCCCACGATGCTTCAGTACAACAGAGCCCAAAACCTTCACATACCCCAGAGGCACCTCCTATAGAGGGACTTTCAAGGTTATGTGTGGATGGGATGCAAGAGATATATGATATCAACAGTCATGTTTAAGAGCTGGGAAGGCCTACGAGTTGTATTTATAAGGAGTAATAGATCGACTTATCGAGGTTAGAGCGAGTACCACAGCTATGGGAAGCATTTGACAGATATCAGCTAGAGTGGATGACCAGATCAATCATTTTCTACATCTCATCTGTGGAATAGGAGTTTTATGCATCCTACAGAGCTACTGTAGTCCTTCTTATATGCTATTTTCTAGGCTTTATCAGATTTGCACGACAACCATAACTTGAGCTTACACTGTTTAAAGGGTTTAAAGTTGACATATTGATAGAGATTATCCGTAGAGTCATCTTTGGCCCAGATTACATCACTCCTGCATCTATAGCTGATTCCAGCCACAAACTAAGCATCGTACGAGATCACATATCATGTAGGTTACTAAGAACCATCTAGAGAGGGTTGATATTACTAGGTGGATAGACAGTATATTTCACCACTAGGTGATGCGACCCTGTGGATTGAATGGAAGTCTATGATCAAGAAGGGGCTTTTGACATTAGAGGCCAAATTTTGGTGGTTACTTATTAGATATAGACTAATACCCACTACTTCATATAACACATTGATGTGGGCGGGAGAAGCACTAATTTTCTGTCCTATGGCCAATTATGATGTTGATATTGTTGTTATTCTGAGACATAAGTTGTATGATAGAGCCTTTGGATAGCTAACGAATTTTCTATTCCCTTGCATGATCTAAAGGCTATTTGATAAATCCGGAGTGCCTGAGTTAACAGGTATTTATGAGAGGGTAATTATGACCATGACTACATAGACAAGGACCATGAAGGGTCTAGCATATTCTGGTACATCTAGAAGATCGATACAACGGGCAACAGTACTACAAGCCCAGTCTAAGGGGCCAATAGTTTCTGGAGAGCATGATGAGAAACATAGAGAAAATATGGGAGTTGATATTCACATTGAAATAGGGGAGCGGAGAGATATTCCATATTAGAGTACAAAAGGCAAGGGTACATAAGCTACTTCTTCTTCAGCCTCAGCTTCTACCTCAGAGATGGTTGGTGCATCTACAGAGACTATTTGCCCATCCACTACAACTCCTGCAACATGTATGATTACTTTATTTGATGAATTTTTGTAGAGCTTAGTGGACCTTCGGAGGTCTACATCTTCTTGGTTGAAGGTGGTCGATACTGAGATGACTACTCTCTTTGGGCAGATGAGATCAAGGGTTCAGACTAGATTTGAGTAGGATGAGGCTAAATGGGAGTCTACTTTAAGAGCTACACTATCAGAGTTATATGCTGATTTTTAGACACAGATCGATGAGATGGAGAGATGGATTACATCGCGATATACAAAGACATGTGTGCTAGATCTAGTTCAACTAAGAGAGGTTTTTGATATCTTATGAGTAGAGGTACTCTCTCTTGTAGAGAGCCATATACCAGCTACTCCCTCGACTCTACCCGCCAATGGTCTAGATATTACCTCCATGTGCATTGTGATACTTTGATTTCTTTATAAAGAATGATGAGATGGTCCCAGTTATTGGCACCAAGAGAGATCACTTAGACGATTTATAGGGTCATGATATGATAGAGGAGGAGGCTATTAAATAGATCATCCATGATTCTTTAGAGACTACATTCATTGACAAGTAGAGGCATGCATCTATAGCTGAGGGTGAATCCACTAGTGTACTGCCACCACCATTACCTTCGCCAGCTTATATGCCCCCATCTAGGGATGATTCTGACTCGGGCGCCTACTGCGTCTCAGGTATGTTCTCACTTCCCTATGTTTTTCTTTGTTTTAGTGCATTGAGGACAGTGCATAATTTTTTTATTGGGGATAAGCACACCATGCCGCCACGGGTTTTTATTATCGTGCTTTTTTTCTTATCGATCGCGGTATTATTGTAGATTCGGCATGTCTAGGATAATAATGTGTCATATTGTGTTTTTCTTTATATTGTGTTGTGTTTGTGTGTAATTAGAAGATTTTGAGTATTTAGGGAAGTAGTCATAGTTTGTCTGATTTTTGATACCCCTCCAAAATTTTGTGTTTTAGAACTGTGTTGATGTATATATGTGTGAATTTTATGGATCTTGTTATGGCATTAGTATTAGGGTCATAACAACCATTTGCTGACAATTGCATGAACTTGTTAGATAGTAATTGATGACATTGACTCTATGATTTGTGTGAGTGAGAAACTAACTAGTTCCCTTTTAATGTCGAACTCAGAACTTGCTTGGTTAGTCTTTCCTAGGTTGAAGAATAGTTGAGTAGGAAAGGATTACAGGCCATTTTTTATTTTTAGTCTACTTTAGACTAAATGACCTTCCATGTGTGCATTATATCCCTTGATCCCTGCTTTGAGCCTTGTAAGCCTATCTTTTCTTATTTTCACCACCCACCTTCCCATTTGTATTACAATTTACTGATTTTGGGCCAAGACTTCTTTGGACATTGTGCATCTCAACATAGGTAAAATGCCTAAGTTGAGGGTGGATATCATAGGGGTACGTAGTGTAAATTGGGTATGATGAAGGATAAAATAAGAGATAAAGTAAGTAGGGTTGGGTGTGGTAGAAAACAAAATAAAAAGAAAAGAAAAAAATTATGAGAAAAAAGTGAAAAGAAAGAAAAAAAGACCACAACCAACCAGAATGTGAATAAAAGAATAAAAGGGAGAAATAAGGCTGGAATAAAAAGGAAATTGGCTAATAATTTAGACCCCAAAGTTAATGTAGTGCCAAGGAGGCTTAGTCACTTCTTATGTCCATATGTACTATACATCCCCCTAAAATACATTACAAGATGAGAAAAGTCCTATAGTGATCCTAACTTGACTATCTGAATGCTAAGGTAAAGGAAATAAGGGAAAGCCTATGGTATTTGACATGTATTGATTGGAAATTCTTTGTTGAGTGTGAGTCTCTTGACCATCCCTATATTTACACGCAAGATTTCATATGAGTGAGTGGGATATCATTGTTGTGAGAGTACTTGAGTCATGTTGCTAGTTATTTACTTGTTCGAATAATTTGTATTTATGAGTGGTAGTCTGTTTCTAATGTAATTTCCATATCTTGATTCCATTGTTTAAAACTGTTGTGCTTCATGTTCATACACAGTTGGTTTTGAAAAGAGATATAGGAGGGAATGCTGTGATTTGAACTGAATGTGAAGACTGACTGCCTTGAATAACTTTGATTATCTTAGTTAAGTATCATTTTTGCTTTGATATGTTTTTGTTGCCTGAAGATATGAAAACGTTCTAAGTTGATGATGTTGATGTTCTATAGAAATATAAAACTTTCAACACTTAAAACAAGGAAAATATGCAAGTTTTTGAGGCCTTTTTGTTAGATAAGATTTGTTTTGGGTATGTTTTGCACGAAACCATGTTTTGGATGATAAGTTTGTGAAAATTTGAAAAAGGTTTTTTTGGCCACTTTTGGAGAGATTATGAATGTTTGGGATGTTTTTGTATTGATCGTGATCAATGCTTATTCGAGAGTCAAAGAAGATCTAAAAAACTAACTCTCGGCACCTACTAAGTCAACCTACGGACCGCATGTAGACAAAGTGGGTGCCAGAAACTCAAAATCCCAAGAGCTGAATTGTGGGGAAATTGTCTATATGGTACCTGCGGTCTGAAACGGCGCCCTATGACAGACCACAAGTACTACCTATGCCCTGCTAGACCATAGGTATAGGGAGCAGGTGGCCACCAACCGGATTTTCTCCTATTTCATTTGTTCTTTATTTTTAGGGTTTTCTCATGTACTATAAATACCCCTTATGTACTTTTTAGTAGGAGTTACGCACTTTTTACACATAGACATATATTTTGAGTTCAAGATCTATCTTTGAACTTGGGATTTCCTTCTATTGACTTTGATTGATTGTTCAGTTTATGGTTGGGGTTTTTATTTATCTTATCATTGTGACTTCATCTATGCTTTCTGATGTGGGGTGTATTTATGCACTTTAGTGTCGTTATCCTATACTATTTATCCCTTTTTAGGATAATTTGTGTGCTTAAAAAGTGAATAATGGTATAAATAAGCATATAAGTGTTCAAGGATGTGAGTAAAATGTTTAAAAGTGTTTACAAACAAGTTTGGGTTTAAATCGGTCATTTAGAGTCTAGACGAGAAAACTAGTTTTACTAGCTTGAGATAGGTTTTGTTCTGGTCTCTCGTGTTGGATTGTAGAGTGTCAAATGAGTTCCTAATGGTTTTAATGTGTAATATTATTTGACAAAACTTGTTTGTACTATGCAAAGTGTAATTAAATCAAGTCAAAAGCCAAAATAAAATGTTATTGAGTGAGCAAGCCTAGTCTTAGCTCATGTTTCTTACTCGTTGTTGTGAATGTTATGCTATTTTGAGCACTAATCTGTGGTGTACATGTCACAAATCAAACCGGGGCCCTGTCCGTGATGAACATCCTGAACCATGAAGGCCCGAATATCCTACTATATCTGGTAATCATGCACAACATTCATATGATAAAAGAAGATGCGGAAATATAATCTAATACGAAAACATGGTCATACTCGGGATTTAATATAACAATGAAGGATAAAACCTCAATATCAACTAAACAACATCTGAACCAGTCTGTGAAATCTCTACTACATCTGAAAATAATAACTATCTAAACGTTGGGACAAGGCCCCCAGTAGACCAAAACCATAATAGGTGACATAATCTGGAAGACATAGGCCTTCTGGAATAAAGAAGGCTTACCAACTGCACACATCCCTACTGTCAGAAAATTCTATGGCTTAGCAGGACTCCTGAACTGAGATTTAGACCCTGGGAGGTAGGGGGTCAATACAAATGTACTGGGACGCAGAGCAAATCCAAAATAAAGATTTTATATAAATAAAATAGTTGAGATCTAGTCGTAAAACATCATGAAAGATATAAATTCAAAACACTTGGGCATTTCTGATAAACATAAAACCTTTATGTCAATACAATTTTTCTAACCTTTGTATTACTTCTGAGTCAGGTGGCACTCCCCTACAAGTCTGATATTCCACGGGCTATATGGAATCCGCCATTGACTCGGCGGGGAAGCCCCCAACCCGAGTGTGCCGCAAGGGCTGGAGTGTCTGAGTCTGATATGCCATAGGGCACTAGGCCAGCATATAATAATATACCCAGATCGAAAAATCACGGTTTTGGGCAATGAGTTATCTGAACTCATGCCCTCTTCGGGGAACCACCTAAGCTCTCTTTATGCCTAATTTTATCTTGTTCTGAAACATGCATTATTCTAGTTTCAACATCTGAAAAATCTGATTTCAAACATACATTCTATTCTGTTCTGAATTACTATGGCATTATCTGAATTGGTGTCATCACACCAAGACTTGCAAGTCCTATTTCTGAGCCATAATGCATCATGCATGATTCTTTCACTAAAAATCAGTTCATACCACCCAAACATGCAATTAGTATAAGCGATTTCATGTTCCGAAAACATAAGTTAAAACTATGCAAAAATTCCCATCCTTTCCATGAACTAGTGGTGGTCTTGTAATCATTACAAACCATGCAACTCTTTTCATTATATGAATATTTTAAACATTTATCAACATAAACTACCCTCTCTTTTGAAATCAAAATCATAATCCAAATATAACAATACTTAAGGCATTTCATATAGTGCTTTTCAAGATGAATTCAAAACAATGGATAGCATATGATAAGTAAAGAAAAATCATAACAAGAGAGGAATTTTTCATGAGTCATTCTCTCAATTCAATCATCAACCTTAAAACACATGCTTACATATATTTATATAACTTCAAATCACTTTGGGCGGTAGGCCTAAAGGCCAAAACAATATCATTAATGCTTCTAAAAGTTGAATTTATTCATAAATTCGAAACCCTTTTCTTAAAAACATGATTTCTATGTCCATGAGATTTTAGGAAAAATCCCACGTACCTTATATTAGAAGATTTTGCATGAACTCTAGGTTTTGGGATGCTATACGTATGATTGATGGGTGCATCTTTTAGCCGTCGCAATGGGTATCCCTAATCTTGAATTATTTTTGAATTTCTACGGTTGAATTTTGAGGAATCTTGATTTTGGTTTTAGGACTAAAGGGTGTTGTTCTTGAGAATTTTGAAGATAATGACCATAATTTGGTCAATTGGGATTAAAATACCGTGTTTAAGATGTTAATGGAGTGGGTGGAAGGACTAAAATACCCCCAAGAAAATAAACAAGGTAGCAGTTGTCCCTCAGTTGATAGGTTGATAGGCTAAAGTAAATTGGGTATAACTACTTACTAAGATGTTGGATTTGGATGAAACCAATTGCATTAGAAATAAAACTCAAAGTTATTTCGTTTGATATATAGCATCTCTACCATTTCATTACATATAGGAAGCTATGATCGTTGGAATTTGACCCTGCAATTGTGGTCTGAAATGGGCCCGAAATGTGGGAGCATTTCAAACCAGTGAATTATGTCACTAAAATGTGACCAAGATGCGCCTAAAATGCACCCAAGACGTACTATTGACTTTCCCCATCATATATCAACAAAAAAATCAAGAAACGGAGGTTGGGAAGGTCGAAAATAAAATCCCCGAAGTTTGGAAACTGAAAATGATTCTAAGTCCCTTTTTGCACTTAGAAAAAAATTTCTACTCTTTTCAATTCTATGAACATATTACTAGGAGCTAACACGTAGAGGATTCTTGCGGGGTGTTACAATGATGATTGAATTTCTAGTTTGAAAATGTGGGGTGTAACATTATCTCTCCCTTGGGATCATTCGTCTCCGAATGATGGGTAGGAATGTGGAAGTCTTAAGGGTATGGAATAACTCGAACATAATGTATCCTCTAAGAAAGGATATATCTGATCTAAAACATTTAAACTTTTATCATGAAACTGAATTCTAAGCTGACTTGACTTTACTTTCTTCAAGAAGCTAATTCATGTTGAGTGTTTAGGATATCCTTGGAGTGTTCATGATCCAATCATACACATTAAATTGAGAAGTGATAACTTATGCATGTACGAATCATGAGGCAACAAGACTTAGATTGTACCAGGGTATTATACTGCCTGAGCTAAATTACGTGGAAGTATTTGAGATTATGTTCTGAACTCTTATGAACTGAGTCATGACTAAATAGCTGAAACTAAAACATGATGCTTTGATTGAACTAAATTTGCAATTTACATGGATAGAATAGATTATCTCTTGAGATTATCATATGCTTGAGACTTCGGATAGTAGGACTGGGTGAAAAAGTGGAAAACCATCGTAACTTGTCTTCCTAACTATTAGACTGAATTACTGGCTATACAGACTGAATTATACTAGGCCCTTATACTTAACTGGAGTATCTCTTTAACACTCTTTATAAAGAAGTGCTAGTAGCATTAGGGGAGGCAAAGAATCTTGGGCATGAAGTTACACAATACATCCAACTAAGGAATCACAACAATGACACTTCTCTATAACATGGAATATAGATATATACCTCATTAATTAGGATAGAATTATCAGGCCTAAGGCAATATAACTTCTTACTTTCAAGCTAGCACACTTTTCGAATATCCCTTAACTATACTATTCTCCTTAAATACCATATTCATTTGATTCGACCTATTATTCTCATATAGGCATTTATAAATCTTTCTACTAATGTCTAAGGTAGCTTAAATCCTTTCACTGTGATCAAGCCTAAGTCTAAGTCACAAAAATACAACATGCCGCACCATGATACTAGTCTAAACCATATGATTCAACCTTCCATATCATTTTAAAGTTCACACCCTAAGCACATCATGCCTTACCACTTCAATGACTAACTCTGATCTCTTACTATGGGTTCACTAGCGCATATTGCGTTCCTTTACTAAAATCCCAACATGTCATTCAAGCCTATCTTTATAACCACATATGAACTTCAAGGCAAACAACCAAGAGACACACTTCATATATTCTCTAAACCACTATCAATATAACCCTCACGCGCTCCCCAAGAACATAAAACCTTAAAGCATGGAAGGATATTATATGAGACTTGACACTTAACTGAGGCCTGAGGAATAACAAATCAACATCAGGGTTTTATCAAAGTAAATCTGAATTGAAGACATACATGGCTATAAGATGAATTTTGCCAATCATTAGGAGTATATCATGAGTTATAGAAACTGAGCACACTATAAAGCGTGAGTACATGAGTCATGAGTTGCATGACCTTAATTTTTTTTTTGAGTTTACAACTTAGGAAGTGTGATTCCAACTATTAAATGAATTGGGACCCCTCATTAAGGGACTGTAAGGGTACATAATTCTCTATCATATGCATGGACATGAACTATGATCATGGAACTAAATCGTAAGGCATGAGTAGGTATTGGGATCACTGGAAAATTCTGAGATAAAAATGGGTTGAGTCTCACCCTCACATCCTGATGTTCTATATCTTACTGACATCACTACTAGAATCTGAGAGTCTGACTTGGTTATTCGTTCTATCATTTCCCCCTTAGCTTCAAACCAACATCTTAAGTTTGAGAGATCCTTTTCTAAACTCTAACTAAACTATACCTACTGCACTCTAGGGTCTGAAGAACGACCATACACGCATATTATAGAACTTAAGCCGAATGACCACACCTGAAAAGGGAAAACCCACTGGTACTATTACCTTCTGGGATACACTCTATTATTCTATAGCTACCAATAGACATCATATAATACTTAAACACTTACTAACTTTGAATCTTCATGAGTATCCCCATAGTCGAAGTGCACACCCTCTAGCGCTTCAACTCTTATTTATGTCGGTTCAACCTTTAAAAATTCAAACTTAGATTCTAACACCTAACATGGATATCACCAAGCCTTTGATGAATCATACTACTTCCAACATAGCCTACCAATATCGCGACTCCAAACTTACATCTCTCTACAATGAGAATCAAGATCATAAAAAAAGAAGAAGCTCAACACTATCAATCAAAACTCCTTAACTTGGCTATTTAGAACACCATATACCATCTACTAGTCTTTCTCCACCTAGAAACTCAACGGTACTACTAGCCACATACAACATGTAATAGTCTTACAAAATGCCGCAACTCCATATCACCTTGGGAATACTTCAACATCATACTTCATTACGAATCGAATAAACCTAAGACATTACATACACCGTTCAAGCATATTAGATCACTTCCATATAACTAGTATCATTAACCAAGAAATCATCACATCCACCTTCATGGACATCAACTGTTCAAATTTAATGTCTAGTGCTAAACATGATTTTCAACCCAACCTTAAACACAATTCTTACAAAACATCAATTATTAATCTTAATCCACTATTCTTACATCCATATTCTACATTTAAATTCAAGCCTATAGTCTAGCATCAATCATCTACCACCAATGAAGAATGTAAAATAATATACTAGTCCATCAAATTGGGACATTCTACCCAAATACCTTAAAAATCTAATACACACCTTCTCACAAGTAGTACTAGTTTACAACTACCAATGAAAAGATGGTCGGGGGGGGGGGGGGGGTAAAGTTTCATAATAGACATGGACAACCTTAATCTTATATTACAACCCCATACAATCTTATCTACTTATACGGATTTCTCGCATCACGCTTACTTACACAAGCATACATTTAGACTACCTTCAAAATCCACAAACAAACATGAGTCTATAATTATAACTTACTGGCTAATCTAGCCATTTTCATACTTCAAGCAAACAAAAATTCACTTTAACTAATAAATCCTTCTCTAGCTTGTACTAAACTAACACACAAGGACATATCACTTCATTACCAACTCAATCTCATGCAAAAAGATTCGGCTATACATATATTCAATAAATTGCCCTTACCACTTTTCTTTTCATTACGCCTCTAAACCCCTAGTTCCAACCAACACAAGAAAAACAAGATGTACAACAAGTTGCTAGTGAATCAAAATAGGCCTCATATGGCTTCACTAGACTTTGATTTTTGTGTTTTGAATAAGAAGATGAAATCCATAACAAAGCAACTATGCTAGTGTATCGAAAGAGCCCCATACGGCTTCACTAGACTTTTAGTTTCAACAACACAATGATAATAAGATTCCAAAAGTTAGAAACTTGACACACAATAATCAATGATCTAAGAATACACATCTTACTCTGTATAAATAAAAATCTGAGTCAAACACTTCCAGCATAGACTACCATACAATACACAAATTCTACTAGCTACCACATTAGTCTATCACTATAAAGGGGTAAATCATCGTCAAACATTGGTTATTTAACAAAAATATTTATTTACACAAAAGTCACCCTCACTATGACTTCTAACTTTGTGACTTCACATCACCAACTTCTTGGTCCAACATCACTACCAATAGGTCATGACACCGACACTTAACTTGTACTACTACTCGGGTGAAAATACAGTTCCAACATTCTTCTACACATCACCCTCCCTTAAGCATGACATCTGCAACATAAATTTTTGAAAAGGACTGAGTACACTTAATACCGCAGGCTTAAAAGCATAATTTCATCATAACCAAAGTTCGCATTAGAGTTAATCCACTCTGAAGCACTAACAGACTTTTCTCAAGTCCTTGCAAAATTTTAAAATCTTATATGACATCAATCAGAAAGGACCATACCATTTAGATTCTAGACTTCTTCACCTGAATCACCTCAACAATGTGACATATCTGAAAATATCAAGGTAAGGAAAGAATTGGGATAAATTTACTTTCAAATGGAAAACACCATAACACGAATTAGAGTATAAAAGAGGAACATTCTGACCCCATATCATGAACTAGAACAAGAAGAAAAGGAAATATTCCTAAATACCTAGTAGTCTCCTGCTCATAAGTATGGTGCACTACACACCCATAAATAAGACTTTACCCTATGTGATTTTGCAGACGCCCTGGGACCATAAACCGTACTCTGATACCAAGTTTGTCACGACTCGAATCGGGGCCTAGCCATGACGGACACCCAAAACCATAAAGGCTCGAATGTCCGACTATATATGGTAATCATGCACAAAATTCATATGATAAAAGAAGATGCGAAAATATAATCTAATACAAAAACATGGTCATACTCTAGATTTAATTTAACAATGAAGGTTAAAATGCCAATATAAACTAAACAACATCTAAACCAGTCTGCGAAATCTCTAATACATTTGAAAATAACAACTATTTAAAAACTGGGAAAAGGCCTCTAGTAGACCAAAACCATAATAAGTGATATAATCTAGAAGAGATAGGCCTTATGGAATAAAGAAGGCTCACCAACTGCACACATCCCTGTTGTCTAAAAACTCTACGGCTTAGCAGGACTCCTGAACTGAGTTTTAGACCCTGAGAGGTAGGTGGTCAATAAAAATGTACTGGTACGCAGAGCAAATCAAAAATAAAGATTTTATATAAATAAAATAGTTGAGAACTAGTCGTAAAACATCATGAAAGATATAAATTCAAAACACACGAGCATTTTTGATAATCATAAAACCTTTTTGTCAATGCAGTTTTTCTGACCTTTGTATTACTTCGGAGTCAGGTGGAACTCCCCTACAAGTCTGATATTCCACGGGCTATATGGAATCCGCCATTGACTCGGCGGGGAAGCCCCCAACCCAAGTGTACCGTAAGGGTTGGAGTGTTTGAGTCTGATATGCCACAGGGCACTAGTCCAGTGTATAATAATATACCCAGATCGGAAAATTACAGTTTTGGGCAATGAGTAATCTAAACTCATGCCCTCTTCGGGGAACCACCTAAGCTCTCTTTATGCCTAATTTTATCCAGTTTTGAATCATGAATTATTCTAGTTTCAATATATGAAAAATCTAATTTCAAACATGCATTGTATTATGTTCTGAATTACTATGGCATTACCTAAATTGGTGTCGTCACACCAAGACTTGTAAGTCCTATTTGTGATCCATAATGCATCATGCATGATTCTTTCACTAAAACTCAGTTCAGACCACCCAAACATGCAATTAGTATGAGAGATTTCATGTTCTGTAAACATAAGTCAAAACTATGCAAAAATTCTTATCCTTTCCATGAACAAGTGGTGGTCATGTAATCTTTACAAACCATGCAACTCTTTTCATTATATGAATATTTTTAATATTTATCAACATAAACGATCCTCTCTTTTGAAATAAAATATAACAATACTTAAGGCATTTCATATAATATTTTTCAAGATGCATTCAAAATAATCCATAGCATATGATACGTAAAGAAAAATCATAACAGGAGAGGGATTTTTCATGAGTCATGCTCTCAATTCAATCATCTTTCTTAAAACACATGCTTACATATATATATAAATTCAAATCACTTTGAGGGGAAGTCCTAAAGGCCAAAACAATATCATCAATTCTTCTAAAAGATGAATTTATTCATAAATCCGAAACCCTTTACATTTTTATGCCCATGAGATTTTAGGAAAACCCCCCACGTACCTTAAATTAGAAGATTTTTAATGAACTCTAGCTTTTAAGATGCTATACATATGATTGATGAGCGCATCTTGTATCCCTCGCAATGGGTATCCCAAATCTTGAATTATTTTTAAATTTCTACAGTTGAATTTTGAGGAATCTTGATTTTTGTTTTGGGACTAAAGGGTGTTTTTCCTGAGAATTATGAAGATAATGATCATATTTTGTTCAATTGTGATTAAAGTCTCGTGTTTAAGATGTTAAAGGGGTGGGTGAAAGGACTAAAATACCCCTAAGAAAACAAACAAGGTCGCAGCTGTCCCTCAATTTATAGGTTGATAGGCTGAAGTAAATTTGGTATAACTTCTTACTAAGATGTTGGATTTGGATGAAGCCAATTGCATTGGAAATAAGACTAAAATTTATTTCATTTGATATATAGAAGCTCTCCAAGTTCATTATATACAGGAAGTTATGATCGTTGGAATTTGAACCTGAAATTAGGGCCTGAAATGCGCCCGAAATGCGGGAGCATTTCAAACCAGTGAGTTATGCCACTGAAATGTGCCCAAAATGTGTTCGGAATGTGCCCAAGATGTACTATTGACTTTCCCCATCGTATATCAACAAAAAAATTAAGAAACGGAGGTTGGGAAGGTCGAAAATAAAATCCCCGAAGTTTGAAAACCCAAAATGATTCTAAGTCCCATTTTACACATAGAAAAAAATTTCTACTCTTTTCAATTCTATGAGCATACTACTAGGAGCTAACACGTAGAGGATTCTTGTGGGGTGTTACAACGATGATTCGATTTCTAATTCAAAAATGCGGGGTGTTATAGTACAATGTTGTAGGATTCTTGAGTAGTTGATGTAGATGATATTTTGATGTTGAACAATCTAGAATTGAAGGCAAAATAACACCACAAGTCATGGATAAACGGAGGACTACCTAACACTTAGACAAAATTTTGATGGAAATTTTCAGTGGCTGCCCGCGATTAGCATGCGTTGCGCCCTCTATTGTTGTGAATTATAGCATGCGTCGCATTCTCCATTTCAGTGTAGAAAAGCATGCGTCACCCCCTCTACTCCCATGCTCAAGTATTTGGCAATATCCTACTTCTATAGGGCTTGGACTTTGTTAACTATAAATAGAACATATTATACACTTTGTTAATTACTTTTGGACATCCTTGGATACAATTGGAGGCTTCTCTACACACATATTGAGGTTTTTTAATATTTAGTTTAGCTTCTTTATAGTTTTGATCATGAATTCAGTTCTTTGGAAGACGGTTAATTCCATAAGCGGCTAAACGCCTCTTTTTCGGGGTTAAGGCCAATATCATGATTACTTTTGTTTTGAATTAAGTTTGTTGAATTTCTCATCATTATGGTTATTTTTTTTACCCTTTTTATAACTATTTTAAGGATTCATGGACCGTATAATATATTCATTATCGGCCTTGTGATCTAGGGAGGGGGAATAGGAAGATAGAACTTGGGGGTAGATAGAACAAAGTTCTTATTCTTTTATAAAATAAGGAATTTGAATTATCATCTAGGATAGGGATGTACCAAGAGGCCTTGTTTGGTTCACATGTAGGATGATAGCTTTATGAACTTAATTAGATTATTACATCCCTGCTCAATGATGTAGTTGTAATGTCCAAATTAGGTAAATGATTAGAGACCGGGAGACCATGATCATGCTATAAACCCTATGAATCAATAACCAAGATAAGCGAGTTAACGAATGAAATTTAATAACGTAGTAGGATTGTTCGAAGTGCTTTAACCCTGGATTTCTTTCCATTTATTGTCAAAAGTCATTACTTTTCAACATTAGTTTAGTTTACTTTTAGTTTATAATTCTAGAACTTTCTCAATTCCATCATCTCAATTGTTAAACGAGAATTGGATAGTTGTTTAACACAAGTCCCTGTAGGATCGATATTCGGCTTTATTTAAGGCCACTATATTACTTGGTAGACCACATACACTTGAATATGTGCTTTGGTGTTGTCAAGTTTTTGGCCCCGTTGTCAAGGACTTGTAATAGGCAACTATCTTATTTTCAAGTTGTATATAGTTTAGTAATTTTTATTTTAAAATTTTTTTTATTCTTTTTTATTTGTCATACTCTTCTTGAGATGCAAGTCTGGGATAGATAGTTTTTGAGGGATGATGATTCTTGTCATTTTTGTGGAGGATTCCACCATGAGGGTTTTGGTTTAGATTTTGATCCAAACGTTTAGAGGGGACCTGCTTGTTTGCGACCTGTGAAGCAAACCACAAGTTGGTGTGTAGTTGGTGGAAATATGTATCACTCTATAGATATATGTGGATCTAATCCTAATTCAGTCATGATTGAGGGCAATGCTCAAAAGACAACTAAGGAGGTAGAAAAGAGTTGACTCTCCAACCAAATGCAGACAAAGTTGTTGATAATTCAAGAAAGTTTGAGTACTCAAAAAATAAATTTGTTGAGTAGGTTAAAGAGATACCACCACCACCATCTCCACAGAAGATGAGAAAAGAAATGAAAGATTCTAGCCAATCTGTGAAATAAACACAAAAATCATAGCCACTCAACTTTCATCTTTCTTTTGAGACTGCAATTAAGAAGGTAAATATGAGTGAGGATGATGTGGATTGTGTAAATTTAGAAGTGGTATGGGTTGGTCCTCACTCAAAGAACTTTTATACATTATCTTTAGATAATATCTTGTCTGTGGAATCATCTAAAATAGTAGGAGAGTGTGAAGATGAGGAAAAAGAATCCTATATTTTTAATTTTGCACTAGACAAGCAATATAAAAACATGCCTCACTTCAAGGTCAGGTGGTTTGTAATGCACCATACATTACTTGGTTCTTTAATATTTGTACCATTTCCCTAAAAGCTGGGCAAAAAAATGGATACAATGTTGGGGGTGAGATTTATATTCTCAACGTGGAGGAAAAAGTTAATTGGATCATGTTATGACACTAAATCAGGCACCTCTTAGGAGGCAACCCAAGATAAGGTATGTTTTATTTTTAGTTTTTAGTTTTTACTTTACATAAATTTTTTTTTGTTTTTAGTCACAGATTGATGGGAAGTCTGAGTACCAGAAAACCTGAGCTAAGGATCATGGCAAAGACTAAGTGTGGCTTCCCTGGACCCTCTTGATGTGTATAGATGCTACTAGGTAGGCCTAGAGGCCTCAGGGAGTATTTCTCTCTCTACTTTTAAGTATACTTTGGGGACAAAGTAGATTTTTAAGTGTGGGGTGAGGAAATTCACATTTTAGGGTAAATTTTTTTTTAGGTTAGGATAAGTAGGATGTTCTTGTTGGTGATATATATGATTGCATGGTGTAAGTTTTTTGATTGTAAAGAGCACATGATTGTGTGAATTACTACTTATGAGACTCCAAGGCTCATGTTTATAACTCTTGTACTTGTTGGCTTAATGTTGAATTCATGTTATTGTTTGGTTGAGTGTCTTTGATGATCCTACTTGAAGTTGAGCATGTGCCATGTGCGTGTAAGGTATTTGTATATTCTTTGTTGCATGTGATGAATAGAACTTGCCTGGTGTGTGTGCAAAGTGAAATAAAGAGTGTGGGTTTAGGAGATGATATAGGCATTTCTTTGATAGCCTTGTTTTATACTTTCTCTTTGACCTTCCCTTATGAATAATCCTATTCAACCCCTTTAAGCCTTTAGCTTTTTCTTTGGTAGCCTCATATGTAGCTTAATCCCTTCTTTAAGAGACCTTAATTTGATCTAAAGCTCCTAGGCGCTTTAATGAAAAAATTAGTGAGTTAAGGAGTGTGACATTAAAGAAGAAAAAGGTGAAAGTGAAGCCCCAAAGTAATAGTTATTGGTGCGTGAACAAAAAATCTATGCTTTGTGGTTGGGAGTTAAAGAAATTATTTGAAAAAAGTTCCCATATTTAACCTAATTATGTTACAATTAACCTGTTTTGGCCCTGGTCCTTCTTGGACATTGTGTACCTTAACTAAGGAAATTTACTTAAGTTGAGGGTGGCTATCATATGGGTGTGTAGAGTAAAGTGGGTGCAAAAAAAGGGGAAAATTGAAAAATATATGCTAGCATACTCCCACTATAGTGTTGGTAAATGAACTTGGGGTGAAAAAAAATGAAGGGGGCAGACAAAAGTGGTAAAATTTGGTTGTTGGGGATTGGTTTTAACTGTATAATGTGATGTATTAAATCTCTTAGGGAAGATAGTCACTATTTCTGGCCAAAATAGTTCCTACCCATATCTTAGCCTACATCACAACCATTAAAGACCTATTGATCCTAAGCTTCATCATTCTGATATTAGTGGAGTACTACACTAAGGGCAAGCCTATGGTTCATTATGTTTAACTTGTGAATTCTTTGTGAGAGTAAGGAAATTCAATTCTTGTACCCATTGTGTTATAAATTACAATTAGATGAGTGGGCATGGGTAACTTTCTTGTTGTGAGGGCACATGTTTGATAAATATGGGTGATTTTTATGATGTCAATGATTGAGCAATTTTCATGAGTTTTCCAACTATGTGAGTCAATTCTTAAGGCTAGTATATTTGTAAGTAGTGTTCTTAAACTATCAATTGTGTACATAACATGCTTAGCATAGAAACTTGCATTCTGTATAGTCATTGTAGTACTAGCATGAGTGGCTTGCATGTAGTATAACTGTTGAGTCTCCTCGGCTTATGATATTTCGATTTAAGAGTTGTTCAAGGATGAACAAGGCTTTAAGTGTGGGGTGGTGATATGGGGTGTATTTATGCACTTTAGCATTGTTATCCTACACTATTTAGCATTCTTCTGTTGTTGTCATGCTACTAAATTCGTCTTTTATAGCTGTTTCATATTTTTTTAATAATTCTATAGGTGTTGATTTAGTTGTAGTTGTTGATGATGTTCCTTCTTCAGGATTCTTGAGTATTTGATGTATATGATATTTTGATGTTGCACAAGATGGAATTGAAGGCAAAATAACACCACAAGGCATGGATAAACGGAGGAGCACCTAACACTTAGACAAAATTTCGATGGCAATTTCCAGTGGCTGCCCGAGATTAGCATGCGTCTCACTCTCCATTGATTTGCATTATAGAATTCTTTGTATGCTCCATTTCATTTCAGCAAAGCATGCGTCATCCCCTCTACTCCCATGCTAAAATGTTTCTCAATATCCTACTCCTGCACGGCTTGGACTTTGTTGACTATTAATAGAACATATTGTACACTTTGTTAATTCCTTTTGGACGTCCTTGGATACAATTGGAGGCTTTTCTACACACATATTTAGGTTTCTTAATATTTAGTTTAGATTCTTTATAGTTTTGATCATGAATTCAATTCTATGGAGGATGTTTAATTCCATTAGCGGCTAAACGCCCCCTTTTCGAGGTTAAGGTCAAGATCATGACTACTTTTGTTTTGAATTAAGTTTATTGAATTTCTTATCATTATAGTTGTTGTTTTTTTCCCTTATTATAACTATTTTAAGGATTCATTTCCCTTAGAATATATTCATTATCGACCTTGTGATCTCGGGAGGAGGAATAGAAAGATAGAACGTGGGGGTAGATAGAACACAGTTCTTATTGTTTTATAAAATAAGGAATTTGAATTAGCATCTAGGACAGGGATGTACCTAGAGGGATTTTTTGGTTCACATGTAGGATGATAGGTTCATGAACTTAATTGTATTATTACATCCCCGCTCAATGATGTAGTTGTAATGTCCAAATTAGGTAAATGATTCGAGGTCAGGACACCATGATCATGCGATAAACCCTACGAATCAACAACCAAGATAAGCGAGTTAACGAAAGAAGTTCAATAAAATAGTAGGATTGTTCGAAGTTCTTTAATCCTATATCTCTATCCATTGATTGTCAAAAGTCATTACTTTTTTGAATTAGTTTAGTTTATCTTTAGTTTATAATTCTAAAACTTTTTTGGTTACTTTTTCTCAAATATAAAATGGGAATTGGATAGTTGTTTAACACAAATCCTTATGGGATCGATATTCTACTTTATTTAAGGCCACTATATTACTTGGTAG